>JAWWEX010000042.1:2221524-2233346 GCA_035583215.1 Arremon brunneinucha | reverse complement strand
ATAGATAGATAGATAGATAGATAGATAGATAGATAGATAGATAGATAGATAGATAGATAGACAGACAGACAGATAGAGATAAATGAATGATAAACAATACAGAGACCTGCCTCTCCGGGGGATTGTCCCTTCCCAGCCGGCCCCGCGATGCCGCCGAGCCCGGCTGTTCCTGGTCCAGCCCCGCTGCTCCTCCCCGTGACTTGCATCTTTTCCGCTGGGTTTTTCCTTTGTGGCGGCTGCTATCTGGTGGGAAAATGTGCAAATTGCAGCCGCTGGATTCGACCCCGCCGCCTCTGCTGCTCCCAGGGCAAGAAGCAACTTGCTGCTCGTCAATAAACCTCATTTTAGTGATGCCAAGAAGGGTCCAAGTCTCATCTGGTCATGCCCGGCCAAAAAAAAGTGGTAATAATTTTATATATGACAGATATACAAGCACTACTGGCTGTTTTCTATTAGCCCTCCCCATCATTGGTGCAATCCAGGGGTTTTAATATAAAAATACTTTTTTCCCCCTTCCAAGTGTATGAACATGGCAGTAGGAGTATCATGACATCAGGATTGTGTTTCACCTCTCCAGATATAAACTCTTTGGCAAATAAATTAGCTGTAATGCACTTTCAGTGATACCTGCTAAATGTGTTGGGTTTGTATCTGTTTACTTTATAATTTTTCATTAGGAACAGTGTTTGTGCATCTGTCTTGAAATTGATTTTCAGTTTGTCTTTACCAGTGTGTCCCTCCCTTTAGAACGTGTGATACAGGTATGAGTACCTGTCTGTTGCCTAAACAGTGAATAAACTCTGGATTTCTGCTTACAGAATGGATATTTTCTTTTCTGTGAGTCTCTTTTTTTCTGGAAGTCTCTTTTCTTTCAGAGTATCTACATGCTATTGGTCAAAAGCACAGAGCATGTCAAAGGATCATCCAAAACAAAGATGGGTGTTCACAGTTCAGCTTTGTCAAAATACAAAAGTATTTAAAAATAAAATAAAATACAAGATACAAGTGGAATAACAAGAGTCTAAACTTCACTGCTTTGTGTGAACAAGGGCCCAGGTAGTTCAGTGGTCACTCTGTATTCTGGGGGATGGTTTAGCTGTGTCAGAGGCCCAAGGACCATCCTGTGATCCCAGACAGTGCCTGGTTTGCAGTTGCTGCTGGAATCATGTGGGAGAAAGTGATCTGCAGCTGAGGCCAAAGGAAGTTAAATTGAGGGCCCCAAAGCCCTTTGCTTCCCCAACTATCCTCCCAAAAAGGGACATCTCCACTGTTTCAGTAAAACATAAACCAGATTTCCCTTATGCTGGGGTTACACAGCTCTTACCACTCAGCTGAGTGTGGTTTAGAAAAAGTGTTGGCCACTTATTTAACAGCAGAACTGGTCCCAGTGCCTTCAGAAGCTCTAGACATGAATTGAGGGGTGAGGCCCTCGTGTTGGTGCATCTGTGTTCACCTGTGCCATGAGCAAACACCATCACTCCCTTGATCTCTGTCTTGTTGAATGTTTCTAAATCATGGAATATTCAGGGGAGTCAGAAAGGAAGGGTAGGCCTGGTAGGCCTGGGAAAATGTTAAGGTAGGCCCTAGGAAAATGTTAGGCTGCATTTGTATATCATTTGATGACTATGATAAATGTTATGATTGTTAGATGCGATGATTGTTTGGTAATTGGATATAATTGTTGTTTAATTGTAACAAGAATCATGAGAAAAGATGTTTGGGGAGGGGTTGATGGAAATTACAAGAATCCATCTTGGATGAAATCAATGTATACAATTGAACAATATAAGTTTAATAATTAATATATAGCTATATAAGGATAAGGGTATAAAAACGTGTTCATCCTGAACCCGTGTCAGAGTCAGATTTAGGTCTGTGCCCCTGACACCCAGAGATCTTCAATAAAGGCACCTACATAGAATCATTCTGTGATTGTATATTCCTGAACGCTAACATTGTGGGAATTAGTAAAGGTAAGAAGATTTTCAGAAAGCTGGGAAAGCAGGCCTTAGAAACAGAAAGAACAGAAAATGTAGAGCTAGCTGCAGCTGCAAAACCTGAGAGCAGAAAAAGTTACAATGGTACAGCAAGCAAGGACATTGAACAATGGCTTGAGTCTTAGGCTTGGCTAAGATAAACTTTAAGACTGCAGAAAAATATGCTTAGCAAGGTAGTAAAAGGTTTAAATCTTAATACTGGAGTCTTGTGTATTGTTAATAGAAAGCAGACAAGCAAGCTTTGTGTGAAGCAGGTGTGTGCTTTTAATAATTGGCTAAACCAACTGTCTGTAAGCTTTAGCAACATACCATTGGCTACAAAGTTTTTTAAATGTTCTGTAAAAAAGAAATCTTTGGCTGCTGCTGGCTGTACATGAGCTTTGCCGTCTTCCTACTGTCTCAACCATGTCATGAGGCTGATGCTGCAAATAAAGCTCCAGGAACAGATCCCAGCAGCCCCTCCCGTTTGTGAAAAGGGAAAAAATCCACACCAAAACAAGTCTCCTTTAAAAACCTCAGTTCAGAACTCCTGCTTTCCTTCCAGGCAGTGACCAGGCTGTCCATGAAGTTATCCTGAATGCCTTCTCCCCTTACCTTCCCTTCAGGTACCACTGTGCCCTGGTTTCCAGAGCTCATCTCAGTATGTTCATGCCATCCATGGGGTACAGGATTTGGAATCTGGCTTGCAGAAGGGCCAAACCTGGCACCAGGAGACAGAAAGTTGGGTACTGGACACTTCATGATACACTGGCTGAGATAGAAGGGTTACTTTTGGTTTGCTGCTACCTTCTGATAAATTTTTGCTCTCCCATTGGAAAGAAAGGCATTCTGAGGAAGAAAAGTGGAAGTGAGGAAATCTAAGTCTTAAGCAAGACACTGGGAATTGGAGAAAGACCAGTGCAAGATTACAGGATCATATACACACTTTCTTCCTCCTACCTAACTCATTTATTTCTTCCTCCTTTGTGTCCTTTCTGATCCATGAATCTGCTTTGACGTCAAACTGAATTTCCTGCCCTTCCTACTCCTCCACAGAATTCCCAATACCCTTTTACTTGGTTGATTGGACCCCATTTTCCCTTTAATGCCTTTTGTGATTCTTTTCCTGCAGGTGTCACATCAACCAGCCCTTCCTAAGCGGTTCTCAGGATGGATCCTACCGCTGTTTCTTTGTCCTTTCCCTGCTTGGTCAGCCTAGTCTGCCAAACAGTTTCATGTTTGTCCTCTCTTGGTCCCCCTTGCATAGCATCTTTCCCTCCTCTAATCATTGCTGCTGTCCCTTTCCTCTGCTCTCCCCCTCTCTCCTTCACTTTCAAATTTGCTTCTCAGCTGAATCCCTGTTTTCTTGCCAGATGATCAGACAGATTTCCAAAATTAGCCTGTCCAAAGCCAACCTCTTCCCATATCCATTCCTTCCTGACGCGTCCTTTTAAGACAAAATGTGCTGTTTCTCTGCCCTGGACAGCACATGGTCTGCCTGGTTCTTACTTTCTTACTATAATGCTCAAACACTTCTAATTCCTATCTTTGGCGAGCCAATCATAGAGAGATTTCTCCAGAAGCCTGAAGATTCTTGCCCTTGTTCATGAATGCCTGTGTGGCACTTCCATCCCTGGAATGTCTTTTTTAAGTCTTTCCAAATGTTGCTGAGAAAATCATCCTGTTCTTTGTTTTTTTGTGAAAAGCACAGAGAAAACCAAGGTTATTAACACAGTGAACTTGAATTACTTGAAAACATTGTGCTGCTTGACTGTTGAACATGTGAGTTTCCATTTGAATTTCTCCTCTGAGTCAACTGAAACAGCCACTGCAGGAAACTGTGCAAGGAGTCATAAAATTTGAACAGAAATTGAACAGAAGAGCACAGGAAAAAAGAAATCTCAGTAGATGACACTTGCCCCACAACTTCTAGAAACTGAAATATTATTTGTTGACCATTTGAGATCTCAGGACACAAAAAACCCACATGGGTTTTAGGGATTCATGAAGAAAATTTCTGCATATTTGACCTAGGAGTGAGATAAAAGGTGGAAAAATTGGATCCTACTAAGCAAAAAATTTACAAAGATGAAAATACTTACTTGCCTTCAAAAGGCATTCATGATAGAAAAGTGTTGCAGCTGAGAGGATTCATTTCCAAATGAGAAGTACTGAGATTGTCATGGATAGAGAGGAGAGAATTTGTTGCCTTTTATGGCTGGAAAAGATCTAAGCACACATAGAATGGTTTGGATTGGAAAGGACCTTCAAGATCATCTTGTTCCAACCTCTTGCCATGGGCAGGGACACCTTCCACTATCCCAGGTCCAGCCTGGTCAGGGACCACAGCTTCTCTGGGCAACCTCAGGGCCTCACCATTCTCACAGTAAGGAATTTCTTGTTAATATCTCATCTAAACCTGCTGTCTGTCAATCTGGCAGGTATCTTCTGTCCAGAATTTAAAAGACTCTTTGGAGACCGGAGAATACAGAACGTCTCTGAGGAAATACATGAACTTACACTTTTGAAGCAGGGGATTTTCCTTTATCCTTTGAAGCTGGAAGGTACACAGGAAGGTTTTAGAGCAGATGGACTCATGAACTGGTGTAATTTTAAAGAAATGTTGCTACCTAGGAAGAAATATGTTCTCCATTGTGTCTGAGGAGCAGCAGCAGCATTTCTGCCTCACCAGAAACACTGAAGTCCTGACTTTAAAGGAGTCACTGGAACAAGAGGAGATCTGCCCACAGAGCAATACCTGCAAGCTCATCTTTAAGGTATTCTTTGGAAATGTATTGCAGGTGATCCAAGGGGCAGTGGAGGTTCGTGCTGCTGTTAACACTGAATTGGTTCTTAACTCTAGGAGAGGACCGACAACAGTTGGAGATCTCCTTCTGAAACAGAAAGTATTCAAAACTCAGCCTCCCACAAACAGCCTGTGCTTGAAAACGCTTTCATTTCCTGGAAAATGTAGTGCACAGCATGTGAGCAATGTTTGCTACGTTTTCCTGTGTCTTTGTCAAGCACACTTGATAGAAGGTTTGTGTAGAACGTTTCACGTTTGCCTGGATTATTGATGCCAAACCAAACGTCTCAACAAATACCAAGGCAGCGCATTTACGTGCCAAAGAGTCCAGGTGGGACATACATTTCAGAATTCGTCCTTGCAGTAGCCGGGAGGCGAGAGAGGAGATTCCAGCCGAGGCTCGGGGCAGACGCCCCGGTGCAGTTCCTACTCTGGCCGCCCCGCGGCGCTCTCGGCCCGCATTGCTGCTGCTGGGTGGAGCGGGGACTCCAGTGAGACACCAGTGTCACACCAGCGGGATGCTGCGGGGCTGGCACCGGCTGAGAGCCCGCAGAAACGCCCCGGTTGCTCCGGAATACGCCCTGGTTTAAAGCCTTTCCAAAGGATGAGCTGGGAATCGCCGCATCGAGACGCGCCTGGAACAGCCGAGAGCACAAAGTGAAACAGGGAGTGTGAAGGACGGAGATCGCCCCCCAGGGCCATCCCTGCCGGATTTGGGTGGATTTCACCGGAGGTCTGGGGTAGCTCAGGGTCGGTTGGTTGGTAAGCACAGAGTTACTGCCGTGAGAAATAATGTTTGCTTTTAACAGACTGATGGGGAAAGCACTCGCTGTTCCGAGTGCAGACAGAGGGAGGAGGCTGGTGTGTGTCTCGGAAAATGAGCCTCCGAACAGGTACCCGTGGTATTTACCACACAACCGAGAGCCGGAAGGTTAGCAATGATTTTCCCAGCTTTCCTCACGTTTGCAGCCAGCTGAGAGCTCCGCACACCAGTTCCGCGGGATAGCCGGGAATTTGGGGTGCAGCCTGATTGTTACAGAGACAGAAGAAGAAATCCATCCTGGGAGCTGTCCGGGAAGGAGAGGTCGGGAGTGTTGGTCCGTCCTTGCACTCAGGCATGGAAAACGCTGTGACTCAGGGAAGTGTCTGTTGTTCTGCTCTGCAGGCTCCTCCCGAGCCATCCTATCCTCAGGGTGTGCTGGAGGGGAGCGGACGGTGGCTCCAGGGATGGAGAAGGAGCCTTCATCCGAGGGGACCACAAAACCGGGCATGGGACTGCTGAGATTTCATTCAGCGGATCTGAATTCCCAGATGAAGGACCAAGAAGGATTTTGGAAATTGACATTGCTCAGGCTTCAAGTGCGGGCAGAATTTTCTTTTAGCACGTCTATGTTCTGAAACACGGAGCCACACCAGGAACTGAGCAGGATATGCTGCTGTAATGTTTTTCTAGCATAGTTTTAAATGACAGAGTGAATAGAACTGCTTTTTTGGTTCTTCTGAGGATAAAGATGTCGTCAGTAAAACAAAAGACGAGGAAACCTGCAATATCACTGTATGCCCGAGGAGATAAGTGAATTCTCTGGCACATTTATGCAAATCTTTCTTGTTATGAGTATAGTTCCTTCGTTTGTTCCAAAATACAGCGTGCCTCCGTCTGGCAGTATTCAAACTTCTTTTTTTTTTTTAATTAGTACCCATCCATTTCACAGTTATGATCCAAAGGAAAACACCAGCATTGGCTCTCTAGTGCTGCACGGTAAGTGACGCTCTTTCATTTCTCCAAAAGAATTCTGAATATACTCTGAAAGAATATAAACGTCGGTGGAAGAGCAGCATCTGCTGATGAGCAAAGACATTGTTACAGCCAAGAGCTCCGTTAGGGATCACTGTTCTTCTTACACCTGAAGCTGAAGGACACCATTTCCTTGCTGAGATGATGGCAGCAACAATAACTGGGCTCCTGCACTCAGGGTAGGAAATGTCTGAGGAGGCTTTTCTCGGCCTGTGTCTTTCCCCCTGCTGCGCAGTGATGCCAAAGATTAGGAGAAGGAGAAGGAAATACACATTTCCCCCTCGGAGGTGAAAAAACGGGCACAAAGCAAGTGGATTACAGGTGTCACAGTCGTTTTTGCGAGAGAAGCCACTTTCGCAGCACATCTGCTGCTGTGCTTGGCCTACGGTTTGACTTCGCTGTTGGTGATAATGACCGCAGCTCGAGAGATGGACGTGCCCCTGGAAGGGAAGACAAGACGAGCTGCCCTTTGATGTATTGCAGTGCTTTAGATCTTATCATGCATCCAAGTCAAGGGGTGATAAGAGGAAGTCCCCGAAAATGACTTCGTTCGTGCAAGATCTTTTAGTAGCTAAAGAAATCCTGGCAATCCTGAAACAACCCTAATTGTTACTTACTCCTACTGATACAGGCACGAAGCTTTTACTTTAAAACAAATGAAGACATCAAAGAATTTCTAGGACTTGACCTCTTGAGTATTGTTCGACAGCGTCACTCCTTTTAGCAAACAAAAATAAGGGGAAAACGTCTATGAAATTAGAGAAAGGGTACCAAACCCAAGACGGTTATGATACTGTATAATAATATTTTTAATAGTGTAGTTTCTTTTATAGTAAAATCCGAACTAAAGACACAGGTAAATAATGCAAGCACTATTTTTCTTCCTTCTTTTATTTTTTAATTCTGTAATAGAAAGGTTGGGCTGGGCTCGCAGGCAGCTGCGCACATCCTCAGTGCATTCGTCGCAGAAGCAGTCGAGGTGTAAATCTGTCTTCGGGGCCTGCCTGACCCTGAGGTTTTTATCCGATTTCCGACACAAATTCTGCCTCACAGTACCCGACTGTGTTCAGAACCCCTCGATATCCCCTTCCACCTCCGTTTTCCCACGGCTGTTCCTGACAGGTCTGCTGTAGACCGCTCCCTCCTAGCGAGTTTGATTCTGCCTCTAATCATCTCACAATAAGCCTTGCAAATTCCTGAAGCTCCCCCCTCAGATACCTCATGATCAATTAGTTCTTTTCCATGACCCTTTTTCTGATAATGCTTGAGAATCTTTAGAACATTTTTCTTTACCTTTACCTTTTACAGTTTTCTTCGAGAGTCTGAGTTCAACAGATTATTCTTTTAATGGCCCGTCTGTTAGTGTGATGAGAGCTTTATCTTTGCTATTGTCTCCGTTATGTCCTCGTTATCGTTTGTGTATCGCGGAGTTTAATTAGGTGCTCCCTGTTTGTTTCCTTGTCTTTCCTATTAACCGGCTCTTGGCCATACATCCTTAGGCAGATACAGGACTTCAACTTTAGCATCTTTTTCACATGGAAAAGTGTAAAAGTCGGGCGAGGTGTGATACCCAGAAAGAAAAAAACAGCATTAGGATGCTAAGTCCTAGGACAGCTTTATCATCCTGCTGTGATGGCGAGCTGTGGTGATAATGAAACTTTTACTTAAGGACAACTCCTTGTCAGCTCCCTGGCACCAGCTCTCGCTTTCAATGGCTTCTCTGACTCGCCACACCTACCAATCGCCCTGTGCTGATTAACAAGTGGAGAAGAGAAGGAAAATCTCTTCTGTGGCGGTGGAACTTGCCGTGTCTATACAAGGCAAACCAAAAGCTGTGTATGAAGAGTTCGTGGTTGCGAGTTGGGATGTGATACCCAGAGCAGCGCTCTGTGTATGGATAGGGATCCCACTCCAGAGTGAGAAGAGCTTTTACACCGCACCTTTTTTCTCCTCTTTGGCACAAAGAGTGCGGGCTTAAGCAGCAAACCCCGAGCCAGCAGCGCTGCCCCGATGGAGAGGAAATATTCTCCCTTCCGACGCTGGGTGGGGATGTTGGCCGCGGACCGGAGCGCTCCTCGGCCCGCCCCGGCTTTGCAGACACGGGGAGACAAAAAACCGTGAGAGCTGAGCTGCTCGCAAAGGAATCACAGCACTCGGGGGCTTCCAGATTCCTTCACCCCAGGATTGCTGGCCCACACCGCTCTTTTTCGGACTCTACTAAAAGATGCCGGGAGCCGCCGAGGGCTGCGGATGGCTTTTTTGGAGAGTGATGGCCAGTGGGAGACGGAGCGGAGACAGAAAGAGGCAAGTGATCTTGTTTATTCTGTGTGTTTGCGTGTGTCAGAGCGGGGCTGAAACCCTCCGCTACTACCTGCCGGAGGAAATGGAGAGGGACTCCTTTGTCGCCAATATCGCCAAGGACCTGGGGGTTCCTCTGAGCCAGCTGGCGGCTCGCAAAGCCCGCGTTGTGTCCGAGGGGAACGAGCAGCTTTTCCGACTCAATCAAAACACCGGAGTCCTGACGGCAAAGGAATCGCTGGACCGAGAGGAGATCTGTCCTCAGAGTGATACCTGCACGCTCTTCTTTAAGATATTCTTTGAAAATCCGTTGCAGCTTATCCGAGGGGAGGTGGAAATTCGTGACGTAAATGACAACTCGCCCGTGTTCCCGGAGAAGGAGATGGTTTTAAAAATTCTAGAAACAGCATCTCCTGGCTCCCGTTTCCCCCTGGAAAGTGCCCAGGACAAGGACATGGGCATTAACGGTTTGCAGAACTACAGCCTCGGGCCCAATCCTCATTTCTCCCTCGCTCTGGGAACAGGAAAAAATGGCGTAAAATATGTGGAGCTCGTCCTACAGCGTCAGCTCGATCGTGAAGAGCAGGGAGAACTGAATTTACTTCTGACTGCCACCGACGGAGGGTCACCACCCAGGTCGGGCACGGCTCAGGTCCGGATCGTGGTTGTGGATGCCAATGACAACGTTCCTGTCTTCGAAAGGGAGACCTACGAGGTGCGCCTGGCTGAGAACAGCCCCCTGGAGCAGCTGGTGGTCAGAGTCGCTGCCGCGGATCCCGACGAAGGATCCAACGGGGAAGTGCGTTATGCCTTTACCCAGACATCGGAGCGATCCCGGCAGCTCTTCCAGCTGAACCCGACCACCGGTGAAATCCGAGTCGCGGGCAAACTGGATTTTGAGGAAGCAAAATCCCACACTATGGTGGTGAAAGCCACGGACGGCGGAGGGCTGTCTGCGCACTGCAAAGTGCAGGTGGAGGTCCTGGACGTGAATGACAACGCCCCGGAGATAGCGCTCACCTCCCTCAGCGCCTCCATTCCCGAGGATGCGCCGCCACGCACCGTGGTGGCTCTGTTCAGTGTGCGGGACCGGGACTCCGGGGACAACGGCAGGACGGAGTGTTCCATCGACGGGGACTTGCCGTTCAGCCTCACCCCCACTTTTGATAATTACTACGAACTGAGAACAAACGCGGCTCTGGACAGGGAGAGGACGGCGGAGTACAACATCACCATCACAGCCACAGACTGGGGCAGGAAGCGGCTGAGCTCTCAGGAGAGCATCTTCGTGCAGATATCTGATGTGAACGACAACCCCCCAGAGTTCACCCAGGAGATTTACACCATGTCTGTCACGGAGAACAACAGCCCCATGCTCCGCATCGGCAGCATGAAGGCCACGGACGCCGACGCAGGAATAAATGCCCGTGTGAACTACGCACTGGTGCGGCAGGAGGGCAAAGAACAGCCCGAAGTGTCAGTCAACGCTGAAAACGGGGATGTTTATATTCTCCGCCCGCTGGACTATGAGAAGGTGCGCTCCTTTGAGGTGACAGTGACCGCAGCCGACGGCGGCTCCCCGCCGCTCAGCGCCCAGGCCGTGCTGCGCATCGTCGTGCACGACGAGAACGACAACGCGCCCGTGCTGCTGCACCCGGGCCCCGACAGCAGCGCGGCCGGAGAGCTGGTGCCGCGCTGGGCACCGTCCGGCTACCTGGTGGCCAAGGTGGTGGCGGTGGACGCGGACGCGGGGCAGAACGCGTGGCTGTCGTACGAGCTGGCCAAGGCCACGGAGCCGGGGCTGTTCCGCGTGGGGCTGCACAGCGGCGAGGTGCGCACGGCGCGGGCCGTGACCGAGCGGGACGCGGCCCGGCAGAGGCTCATCGTGCTGGTGCGGGACCGCGGGCGGCCGCCGCGCTCTGCCACCGCCACCCTGGCCGTGGCACTGGTGGACGATTTCTCCGATGCTTTCCACCAGCGTGGCCACGATCCCGCAGGCGGACAGCAGCCGCAGGTGGCAGAGGAGGAAATGCTCACCACTTACCTCATCGCCTCCCTGTGCTGCGTCTCGTCCCTTTTCCTCTTGTCCGTCCTCGTCTTAACAGCGAACACGCTCTGCAAAGCTCGCGTCCGGGCAGAACTTCCTCCTCCCTCTCCCAGCTGCTACGCGGACGGAGACGTCGCCAGCGACGGCGTGGGCGTGGGCAGCACGGGAACTCTGTCGCCGGCTTGCCGCTACGAAATGTGTCTGACCAGCGGCTCGGGGAGGAGCGAATTCCAGTTCCTGAGGCCCATCCTGCCCAGCCTTCATAGCAATGCTGAGGCGAGACTGGACAAAGACCAGGAACCTCTACACCACTCGCAGCCCGCCTGCGACCGGGAAGCCCAGGCGGGGAGCACAGTCACTCCTCCCTTTTAGCCGAAAGATTGACCGCTAGGCGTGCGTGTCCATGCCTGAGCCGTGCTGAGACGCGCCTCCCTTCCCCGTCCACACCCTAAGATTCCCCAGTAGCAGTAGGGCCGTTCCCTGCTGTTATAGGTGTAATCTCCCTGCTTAGGCTCCTGGCCCGTTTCTCCTGCCGCAGAAGGCGGCTCTGTCCCTCCGAGTTCAGCCTCTGTCTCACACCGCCATGGAAAATTGTAGTGCCTCTCTTCCCTCCGCTTTTCTCGAAAGCCGCGGACGTGCCTATCGCTTAACAAGAGCGCACCATCCCGTGAAATCGGGCCAGAGAGGGGAGGAGATTGGAAGTGGAGGAGCTGCCATGGATGGTCCAGCGCAGAAACTCTGGCAGGGATACACCCCACACTCCCTAGAACTTCTCTCCCCGGAGAATGTGAGCGGATTCTGCCGCAGGAGCACCCGCCGCGGGTTCGGGATCGCGGGCCGGGCCGAGCGGCAGCGCGGGCTGCGGGCGGCGGCGGCTGCAGTCCCAGCGCGCACCGCTGG
>JAWWEX010000042.1:2055505-2082072 GCA_035583215.1 Arremon brunneinucha | reverse complement strand
CCGGCGCTGTCGGCCACGGCCACGCTGCACGTGGTGCTGGCCGAGAGCTTGCAGGAGGCGCTGCCGGAGCTGAGCGATAGAGACGCTGTATCTCTCCTGACGTCTGATCTGAACCTCATTCTTGTTGTGTCGCTTTCTGTCGTGTCCTTATTATTCGTTTCCACGGTCATTTTTGTTTTTTTCTTTAAATGTCGACAATCGAGGAACCCTCCCATTTTTATAACTTCTGATAAGGAACTCTATTCCACTTTGGGCTCAAAAGCACCGTACAACTACTGCAGCAGCACGCTGCCCTTGCCCTATTCCTACGAGGTGTGTTTAGCCTCTGAGTCGGGGCAGAAGGACTTCACGTTCCTGAGACCAGGGGCAGCAGCCTTGTCTGCCGATCTCCTGTCCGCTGATCCCGGCTCAGGCACTCGTTCTGGGAAGGACCCCCCTAGCCCTGGGAGCTCGGCACAGGTGAGCTTCTGCCCTACGCTCCCTCTCAGTGAGTTTTTGTGAATCTTTTTTCCCTCTGTTCTGCTGTGGGTGATCTGTGGAGAACCGGCAGATCTGAACGTGTCGGCGCCCTGCTCACTAGCTGAGGGGTGTGGGGGTGTGTGTGAGTGGGGGCGTACTTGGGATCTTGACTCATCCTTTTGACCTGCCAAGTCTTATCCGCAAATTGCCCATTTTCTCCGAGGAGTAACGCTAATGTTGTCAGTACTTCTGTCTGTCCTGGAGGACAGACAGCTGCGCGTTTCACCAAACTGGAGTGGCAAGGTGGACTCGGGGTGGAGCGGATATAAAAGTGTAGTGGAGCCTGAAGCTGAGACAACCCTTTCCCCTGGGTCTAGTGACCACTAATTGTCTCAGCCACATTTGGGCGCTTTCATGTGATAATGATGTGTGATCTATCCCGGAGTGTTTGCTCAGTGGGGGCAGCTACGCTGGAGTTCTCTCCTTTTCTGTCAAGCTCGGTTCTTTAGCGCTCTGAACCCCTTTAACAGAAGGTGTTGTGTACCTCCGTAACTCAACTTTTCCCCTCCATCTGTAGAGTCGGAGCTGGTGCTTCAGTGTAGCTCCAAGACTGGCATCGAGCAGAAGGAGCTTTTTGTTCCCGCTGCCACCGGCTTCCCTGGAGTGGAGTCAGGGAAAATACCGATGTGAGTGGCTCAGGGAGGGATTTGGCTTGAGCCCGTACCCGAACGAATTCCTGGTGCAGGGGAAGGCGTCTTCCCCCTTAGCTGTTGTACTTTTTCACTCTTCTCCCTCAAAATGGCGCTTTGAGGTACTCTGAAGCGTCGTCTGCAATATTCAGGCTTCCCATCAAGGTGGAGGAGATGTAATGTCTGCAGATTAATCGAAATACGGTAGATGGAAATGTTCTGTCTTTCATGCCTTTCCTAAAATCTCTTTTCTACTCATCTCTCCGCTGCTTGGCCATCCCACTGCTGCTGGGATTAAACGGAGAAGGTACTCTGGTACGGGTGGTGTGTGCATTCATACATAGAGAGGGAAATTAATTCAGAACTGTGGACCCCACGGTGAGAAATCGCGTGTAGGAAAAACCTAAAATGGGCAGTGATTGGAAAAAGGATTCAGAACTTAGAGTGGTTGGGAAAAGGATTCATTGTTTATTTCAGAGAAATAAATTGCTGAAGACTATTTCAAGATTTGGGTCAAAGAGAGCTGTGCATTTTCTTGGTTTTATTTTACATACAAGAAACAAAGACAATTGGGAATTAGTTTTCTATGAGAACAGAAGTGCTTTGGGAACGTTAGATGACTCATATTGGATTTTATTTGTGTGAAACCCTATCACATGAGAACGTTATGTGAACTTTTATCACATTCTGTAGACAGGTGATAAGAATGATAAATAGCGCTGATAAACTTTATCTTTTGGCAACGATTAATTAGGAGAAAAGGAAATAGCTGAGCATGTAGATAGGACAGATTGCGCCGACTCTTTCGATATCACCGACTCTTCATGTAAGCGCCGGACTGCTGCGTCTCTGGATGGATCCCCTGTGCTCACGGCAGCTTTTAGGATTGTGCGGGGCGAGGACACGCAGGCAGAGTCGAGATCCCTCTCGCTCTGGCGAATGTCGCTGTCCAGCGATAAGGGTGCGGGTGGCTTGCAGCCCTACGAGCTCAGCCCCCACACTAGCGGGGTAACAAATAACCCGCCGCAAGTTTCCGAGCCACTTCTGCAAGGCTTTGGGAGCCTCCATAAGCGAATGAACGCGGGGGCGCTGATTTCCAGTCCGGTTTTTGCCTTCCTCATCAGTGTCGGTTGTGGGATGACACGTGGGCGCTGTGTCACAGCTGGGTTTTCACAGGGTGCCTGACGCTCCCTTATCAAGCATCCTTGTCCTCTTTTCTTTACCCCGTGAGAGCCGAGCGGTTTTGCGGGTGACAGACGACGAATGCCGGAATTTCGGTAATTTTATTATTATGTGTGTGTAAAAATTCGGAAAAGCCGACGTAGCACGAGTTGTTGGTGACAGCAACAACAACTCAAAGGCAGGTTTTTCACCAGCCACTGCCGGGGCTGTGACCTGCCAGGCTGCTGCAGGTGTGCGGGAACGGGATCCGCTCCCAACCCGGTGAACCTGCACCGCAGGTCATGCAGCGTGAGTGCCCTGAGTCTGGCCGGTGGAACAAAGTACCGGGGAGCAACCTGGGAGATTGCGAGAGTAGGAGGGCACATTAAACCGAGATTTCTGCGGTTTGTTAGGGAAGACGCCTGCTGGGGTAGTGGTGGCAGCGGCGATCCCGCAGGAGGGGTGATGCTCCTGAAAATCCAGCGGCGGGAGCCGCCCTGCGGCGAGACTCAGTGTTGCGGCCGGAGGAGCTGCTCATGACACGGCAGCACGAAATCAATGTCGCTTTGCCGGCCACGCTGCTTTGGTGGCATGCTGAGCAGCGAAGTCCCGATGTCTTGAAAGGGGCTTCCTCCCCGGAAGGGGCTGGCCAGGCATTTGGGTGTGAGGACCGGCATCTTGAAGGTCCTGAGAAACACTGGGAGCTGGCGCGTCGTGCTGGCCCTCCCTGGAACTCTGCGTACCACGGAGAACCCTCCCCACTCATCCTCCCGCCCTCTCTCCACCTCCCTTTCTTTACTCCTAATGCCTCATTCCAGCGAGGCATTAGGGACGCACACAGCCCCAATACCCCACGTCTCCGTATCGCCCCTTTTGGCGTCACTCTGCCGACATTTACAGCTTCGTGCCCACACACGCAGTCCCCGTGCCCGATCTACCCTGCTTCTACCAGCGGTCCCCCCGCCTGGCTGTTTCTGTAGCGGTTTTCTCGCAGGGCTCTGCTCTCCCTTCAGCTCCTGCCGCTCCTGTCCCGGGGCCGAGGTCGCCGCGCTGGCTCCGGCGGGGCTCGGGGCGGCCCGGGCGCTGCGCTCTGTGCAGTTATTGGCCGGGACTCTGTGTGCCGCTGTCGGCCAATGATGGAGCGGGGGGGAACTGGCGGCCCGGCCCCGCTCCGAGCCGGGATGAGGCGCAGACGGTCTCAGAGAGACTCTGCGAGTGAGTCACCGCCGAGCCCGCCGAGCAATGCCCGGCTCGCCGCCGCCGCTACCCGGGGCCGCTGGGCAGCGGCATGAGGGGGCGAGCTGAGAGTTTCTAGCCGGGGCGGGGGGCGAAGCGGAGAGCGCGGCCGTCCTGTGCGATGAACGGCGTTGCTGTGAGGAGCCGCGGGGTGACGACGGGGCAGGTACTGAGCCTCTTGCTTTTGTTCAGCGCTTCCGACTGGGTTTCCGCCGCGATTCGCTATGCGATCCCCGAGGAGGCGCGGAGAGGCTCCGCGGTGGGGAACGTGGTAGCCGACCTGGCGCTGGACCTCGGGCGGCTGCCGGGGCGCCGATTGCGGGTGGTGTCCGGCGGCAACAAGAAGTACTTCGGGGTGGATCTGACGAGCGGGGCGCTGCTGGTGAACGAGAGGATAGACCGGGAGGAGCTTTGCGGCGCGCTCTCTCCCTGCTCCCTCAGCTTTGAGATCGTGGTGGAAAACCCGCTCGAGCTGTACAGCGGCACCGTAGAGATCCAGGACATCAATGACAACGACCCGGTTTTTCCCAGCAGCCAGGCGAGGCTGGAAATCAGTGAGTCGGTGGCCGCCGGAGCGCGCTTCCCGCTAGAGAGCGCGCAAGATCCCGATGTGGGAATTAACTCTTTGCAGACCTACCAGCTCAGCGCCAACCCGAACTTTGCGCTCGACGTGCAGACGAGGGTGGATGGCAGCAAGTACGCGGAATTGGTGTTAGAGAAGGAGCTGGACAGGGAGGAGCAAAGGGAGCTGAATTTGGTCTTGACTGCGCTGGATGGAGGCAGCCCGCCACGGTCGGCCCACGTGCAGATCCACATTGATGTTGTAGATGCCAACGATAATGCCCCGGTCTTCAACCGGTCCACCTATAAGGCGAGTGTGAGGGAGAACACGCCCAGCGGTACCCTGATCGCCAAGATCAGTGCGTACGACCTGGATGATGGGCCCAATGGAGACATCATCTACTCCTTCAGCAGCCACACCCCCGCCAAGGTACGAGAACTCTTTGCTCTGGACTCAGCCACAGGGGAGTTGAGGGTCAAGGGACAGCTGGACTATGAGGAAACAAAGTTGTACGAGATTTACTTACAGGCTAAAGACAAGGGAGCCGTTCCTGGTGTGGCTCATTGCAAAGTGCTGGTGGAAGTCGTGGATGTAAATGACAATGCTCCAGAGGTGACAGTGACTTCTGTGTACAGGCCTGTGCCTGAAGATGCAGCCCCAGGGACGGTCGTAGCTCTGCTGAGTGTGACAGACTTGGACTCCCATGACAATGGCCTGGTGAACTGTTTTATTTCCCCTGGGATCCCGTTCATGCTCAGCTCCTCCCTCAAAAATTACTACACGTTGAAAACAGAAGGAGCTCTGGACCGGGAAAAGGCAGCAGAGTATAACATCACTATCACAGCCAAGGACTCGGGCTCACCACCCTTGTCTGCAGTAAAACACATCCTGGTGCAGGTGTCAGATGTCAATGACAATGCTCCCAGGTCATCCCAGGACTCCTATGATGTCTATGTTCCTGAGAACAACATGCCTGGCATCCCCATCCTTAACGTGAGCGCCACGGATCCGGACCTCGGGCGCAATGCCCACCTCTCCTATACCCTTTTGGGCGACACCACTTTTGGCCACCTCTTCTCCATCAACCGAGATAACGGCACCCTCTACCTGCTCACCTCCCTGGACCATGAGGACCAGGTGGAGTTCAACATGATGGTGCAGGTCCAGGACGGTGGCTTTCCGCCTCTGGCCACTAATGTCTCAATCAGTGTGTTTGTCACTGACCTCAATGACAATGCCCCAACGGTGCTGTACCCTCACCCCAACACCACTGCCACCTACACCGATGTGGTGGCACCAGGCACTCCTGCCGGCCACATGGTCACCAAGGTGGTGGCGGTGGATGCGGATGCAGGGTACAATGCCTGGATCTCCTACATCCTGCTGCAGGCCACTGACCCCAGCCTCTTCTCGGTTGGGCTGCACAACGGGGAGATCTTCACGGCCCGCCAGCTCCGCGAGGATGACGCTCCTGAGCACACCTTAGTCGTCCTGCTGAAAGACCATGGGGAGCCTGCGCTGTCCACCAGTGCCACCATCTCCATCTCTGTGGCCGAGACGGTCAAGGAGGTGCTCACTGACCTCACTGATGTGGCACCTGCCAGTGATCCCAGGAGACATGTGACTTTCTATCTCATCCTGGCTGTGATTTTGGTGTCAGCAGCCTTCTTCATCACCATGTTGTCCGTGGGCATCTTCAAGTGCTACAAGTGGAGGCAGTCACGGGAGATGTACAACAGCTCCAGGAGCACCACGTACAGGACACCAGGGCCCTTCAACCACATTGATGCTGTGAGGGGTGGCTTCACGCCGCCCAGCTTCTACCACCAGGTCTATCTCACCACAGACTCTCGCCAGAGTGATCTCCTGTGTAAAAAGCCCTTCACTTCCAGCCCCTTGGGGAGCCGCCAGGGCACCATAAGGAATGGTGAGCCAGGGCTGTACCACCAGATTGTGGGCACTGCCAGCCGGCTCCCCACACCTGCTGAGGTAACGTAGCTCCTTCCTTGCTGTGTCCCAGCGCTGGGCAGAGCCACGGTTCCTTTGCGCCGTACGTGTGTGGCTGCGTGTTGGGACTGGGAGGGACGTCCAGTCGTGCCACGCCCCTAAAGAGTTCAGCTACAGCTGAACAGGTGTTCTTTGGAGTCAAACGAGCCATCCTGAGGGCTGATGACTTTTGCACTGTGATGAGCAGGATCAAGTGAGTCAGTTTCCTCATGTTGGTAATCATGCGTCTTTTGGAGGCAGTTTTGGGTGCGCCTTGCATGAGTAAGCGGTGGAGGCTGAGGTCAGCTTGAAACCACTTGTTAATCCTTGGCACGACGTTTGCTGTTAATGGTATTTCCTTCCCTTTGCAAAAGGAGAGCCAAGGGGAGCACTTGCACCGCGGGGGAACCTTGTAATCTCTGTGTGTCGTGACTTGGTGGGGGCTGGAGAGCTGGGGGTGCAGGTGGGGCTGGGAGCTGGGGATCGGCGTGTCGCCTCTCACAGTGCAGCACGCAGAGCTGATGGATGATCCTGGTTCCTCTGACAGATTGTGGTCACAGAGCAGTCCCTTCCATCTGTGCCGTTCCTCATGTTTGACTCCTGAATGGTTCCGGTTTTATTTCCATGGAAGTTCTGTGCTGATGTTCACTCTGGGGCAGGGGGTGGGATTGCAGACTGCCCCCCGTTGCTTGCAGGGTTCTGCTGAGCTGGACTTTGGCTCTGAGCAGGGTGGTGAGTCGTCCACTGAGATGTTGTTCAAAAGCCCTATTACAAGCTCTGCAGGATTAGTAATGTGCTGTCTCTGGGTGATGTCTGGTGTCCTTACTGCAGGCTGGAAGGCGTTTGCGCATGGCAGCAGCTTCTGTGCTTCTCCCCTGATGAGAATTGTGCTGCTTAATTTGAAAGCTTTCAATTATAGGAATGCTTCAGTCTTCAGAGGTGAGGCCAGGTAGTGGATCCAGTGGAGGGGGAGTGTGGATCTGGTGGATTTCCAAGGTCGTTGGTGCTGGTAATTTGTCCTTCCTGGGAGGCAGTGGGTAGGAGTGATTGGTTCCTCAGAGCAGAAGGAAGTGAGGTGCAGCAGAAGCTGTTCATGGGGGTGAGGCTGCGTGTGCTGCCTGCTCAGTGTGGCCAAATCACAGATGGAGGCAGAAACCTCTCAGAATTATTTTATGCCTTTTTATTTTTTTCCCCTGCTTGCGTCACTGCTCAGACTCAGCACTTCTGATTTGTGGCAGGTGAGAATGGCTGCAGCAGCTGCAGGAGCAAGTGTTCCTCTGCATTGTGTGGGCTGTGCTATGGCTGGGGACAAGGATGTCCCCTCCACCTAAACGTCCTGACAAGATGCCTTTGGGGGTCAGGGCAATAAATGATTTGAGAGTGGGGGTGGAAGGAGGGCAGCAAGCCCCAGCCATGACTCCCTCCTACCCCAAGTACTGCACTGGAAGGGCACTGGCAGTGAGAAATCAGCTGGGCTGGCTCTGGGCTCTGGATTTTCAGTCTTTGTGGTGACAATGGATTGTGTCGAGCCTGCAAAGGCTTTACACCTTGCTCGGCAGGGCACAGCCAGCCCACAAAAGGGATGCAGGGGGAAGGGTGTTGGCTCTGTCTCTAGCAGGTGGTGTGTCCTGCCATGAGGGATCCTACCCTGCAGGATCTCCAGTGATCCCTGGGTTGTCTGGCTTGCTGCCTTCCCACAGAGTGAGCTCTGACCCTGTGGAATAAGGAACAACTCCATCCATCCCAGACACCCCATACCCTTCCTGCCTTGTCCCACTGTCCCCATCCCGAGCTTTGACAGGCCCAAAGAGCAGCAGGATCCCTGTGTAAAGCCCTTGCTCCAGGTCCTTGGTGGCTGAGCCATCTCAGGGCACTGAGGGGTTTCTCCCAGGCTATGTGGGCTTTGCAGGGGCTTCTCCTGAGGCACTGCAGCAGCACCAAACCCATTCCCAGGGATGCAGCACCCTGTATTGCCATGGAAAGCTCTGTCACCCAGCCGTACTGTCTGGGGCTCAGCCTGGGATGGGGACAGGGCACATTCCAGAGCCAAGGTTACCGTGACAGCTTCCTGCTGGTGGCACCGTCAGGAGCCCTGGGGGGATGAGTATGTACCAGAAGGAATCGGTCTCTTTGTGTTGGGGAATCCCTTGTCCGGTGTTTTTCTGCGTTGTCTCTTTAAGGCGCCTTCCCCCCCCACCTCCTCCGGAGCCGGCGGTAGGTGGGACCTGGGCAGTGTTCTCACCATTCCTAAGGTTCCTCCCGGTGTCTCTCCCTGACTGGCAGCAGGGTGGTCCCGCCTCACGGCTCAGAATAGGCAGGGAGGTGCTGCAGACGGGAGGGAGGACCCTGGACTGCAGCACCTTCACGGTCCCTGCTGTCGGCAGAAGGATGCTGTCCCCATCGCTGTCCCTGTCACTGTCCCCGTGCCGGGCACGGGTGCTCTCAGCCTCTCCCAGCTATTCCCCAGGTCCCTCTGGTGCCCAGGTGGTGGGGACAGGCAGCATCCCAGGCAGGTGCCGGGTCCCCTGTCTGCCACAGCACTGCAGCCCCCAGCCCCCAGGGTCCGTGTGCACCCACGGGAGGGGCAGGGTGGCCTTCAGTGCACCAAGGACAGAAGATGGACAGGGACTGCTTACAAAAGCATACAGTGACAGGATAAGAGGGAATGGTTTTAAACTGACAGAAGGTTTAGATTAGATAACAGGTATAAAAATTCCTCCCTGTGAGGGTGGTGAGGCACTGGTACAGGATGCCCAGAGAAGCTGTGGCTGCCGCATCCCTGGAGGTGTTCAAGGCTGGGATGGACTGAATTCTGAGCAATCTGGTCTAGTGGAAGTTGTCCCTGCCCACGGCAGGAGGTCAGAATGAGATGATTTATAAGGTCCCTTCCAATCCAGGCTATTCTGTGACTCTAACTGCACAAGGCTTCTGCAGGGATGTGAATGGAACTAAAGTCTGCAGCTTGCCAGTATCGTCTGTGACAGGGAGAGCAGGAAATTACTGTGCTCCCCCCGGGGGAGGCTAAGACCCCTGCTTCTGCCCTCAGGAGACTGAATGCAAAGCTGTACCTGCCACAGAGTATCAGTGCCAGGTGGGAGGCTTGGGCTTCCTTCCCAGTCTGAGATCCTGACCTGGTGGTGTGATTCTGTGGTGATCTAGTGACCTTATTATCTGGCTCTGTGTGTTTGCAGTGATTTGGGTACTGTGAAGACTGACCCCTTCCTTGCCCCAGGCTGAGGAAGTGGCTTCCAGTCAGGTGTGCATTGGGAGCAATTGTATTTTGGCTTTGAATGGCTCACTTGCTTTGCTTTTGCACCTTCAGCCAGTTGCTCCCACGCTGGGCTGGCAGGGGTGGGCGTCCCCCTCCCAGTGCAAGGTCTCCTGGCCGGTGGTGGTACTGGTGGCAGCAATGCCTCACTCAGAGAGGCAATCATGGGGTGCAGGCTGCAGCCACAGCAGTAGCTGAGGGGGAGAAGAGGGGTGAGAGAAGAGCCCCTGGCACCTCGGGGCTCTAACAAGCACCTTTTCATCGGGCATGAAAAGTCCTTTGGCCTGCGTTCATGACAGCTGCCCTTTGTCTGTGGGCATGATGTGAAGCCACCATTGTGGAGGGGGAGCACACAGGGAGGGCTTGTACCTTGCTTCCAGGCTGCCAGGACGTGCAGTTTCCCTGTGAACGCAGAGCGAGCTGTCGGAGCAAGTGAGTCAGGCTGGCAGAGGGGAGGCCGGGGGTGGCAGCCCCGCTGTTGCCGGCTCAGGCCCCTCTTCCCGCACCTCCGGAGCCACTGCTGGCCGAGAGGGGATGGAGCTCTCGGCCAATTGGGCGCTGATCTGAAGCGAGGGGGGGGAAATCTGCTTCTCCCCCACCCCCCCTCCCACCTCCGCGCTGGGGCTGTGATTCAGTTCCCCTCCCCCAGCCCACCCCCTCTGCTTGGAGGCTGACAGTTGGAGCCGCAGCCTGCCGGAGCCCCGGAGCTGTTTTCTAAGCCGTGCAAGAGAGACCCAGGGATTTATTCGCAGTTCCTCAGTGCCTGCCGTGTCCCGGGCCGGATGCGCACAGACATGGAGAGTGCCAGCCTCCAGCGACCCGCCTGGAAATGGCAAGTACTGAGTTTGTTTTTGCTCTGCGGCTGGGGCCGGGGCTCCGGGCAGATCCACTACTCGGTGGTTGAGGAGTCAGAGTTGGGAACCGTGGTGGGGAACGTGGCCCGGGACCTGGGCTTGAAGGTGGAGGAGCTGCCGGGTCGCAGGCTGCGCCTGGGCTCAGAGGAGAGCTTGCGCTACTTCGCCGTGCGCCTGGACAGCGGCGCGCTGGTGGTGAGCCAGCGGCTGGACCGCGAGCGGCTGTGCGGAGCAGCTGCCAGCTGCGTGCTGTCGGTGCAGGTGGTGGCAGAGAACCCCCTGCAGCTCTTCCGCCTGGAAGTGGAGATCTTGGATCTGAATGACAACTCCCCGAGCTTCCCCACCGCTCACCGCACCCTGCGCATCGCCGAGTCTGCCACGGTGGCTGCGCGCTTCCCCCTGGAGAGCGCACAGGACCCCGACGTGGGCACCAATGCCGTGAGCTCCTACCGGCTGAGCCCCAACTCCCACTTCTCCCTGGATGTCAAGCAGCAGTCGGATGGCAAACTCTTCCCGGAGCTGGTGCTGGAGCGTGCCCTGGACCGGGAAGAGCAGCCCGAGGTGCAGCTGGTGCTGACAGCAGTGGATGGGGGAAGCCCAGCGCGCTCGGGCACGGCGCAGATAACAGTCCAGGTCCTGGATGTCAATGACAACGCTCCCACCTTTGACCGCACCACGTACAAGGTGAAGGTCCCGGAGAACACACCTGTGGGGGCTGTGCTCCTCCGGGTCAATGCGTCTGACCCCGATGAGGGTCCCAATGGGGAGACACAGTACTCCTTCGGGGTTCACACCTCTGACTCAGTGCGGAGGCTCTTTGCCCTGGATCCCCACTCCGGTGAGGTCCGGGTGAGCGGGGCCCTGGACTTTGAGGAATCCCGTTTCTATGAGATCTATGTGCGAGCCCATGATGGAGGGGTCCCGGAGATGGAGGGCAATTGTGTGCTGCAGGTACAAGTGGAGGATGCCAATGACAACCCCCCGGAGGTGCTGCTCACTTCCCTGTTGAATCCGGTGCCAGAAGACACCCCACCTGAGACTGTCGTGGGGCTCTTCAATGTACGGGACCGAGACTCGGGGGCCAACGGGGATGTGAGTTTGGAGATCTCTCCCGATGTGCCTTTTGCCATCAGGTCCCTTCAGAACCACTTCTCCCTGGTCACCCAGAAGAGCCTGGACCGGGAATCTACCTCACAGTATGCAGTGGAGCTGATCGCCCAGGATGGTGGCTCTCCTGCTCTCACCACCACACTCACGCTGCTCCTCAATATATCTGATGTAAATGACAACCCCCCACGCTTCTCGCAGCCCTCCTACGATGCCTTTCTCCAGGAGAACAACCCGCCTGGCTCCCTGCTGTGCACCGTCTCTGCCTCAGATCCTGACGACGGGGATAATTCCCGGCTTGTTTACTCCATAGAGAGTGGCCAAGTGCAGGATGCCCCCATCTCTTCCTTTGTCCACATCAACCCTGACAATGGTAACCTCTATGCTCAGCGCACCTTCGACTTCGAGCTGCTGCAGGTTCTGCCAGTGTCTGTAGTTGTGAGGGACTCGGGGTCCCCCCCTCTCTATGCCAATGTTACTGTCTACATCTTTGTGCTGGACCAGAATGACCATGCTCCCACCATCCTGTACCCTGCCAGTGACAGCGATGTGCCAGCACCCCAGAGGGTCCCACTGTCTGCCCCACCGGGCTACCTGGTGGCCAAGGTGACAGCAGTGGATGCAGATGCTGGGCACAATGCCTGGCTCTCGTACCGACTGTTGCCACAGTCCACCGATCCCTCCTTGTTCCACGTGTCGCTGTACACCGGGGAGGTGCGGACCGCGCGTGCCTTCCAGGACAGCGACATGGCAGTGCAGCAGCTCCTTGTCCTGGTGATGGACAATGGTGACCCTCCGCTCTCCACCACTGCCACCATCACTGTGGCCCTGGAGGAGGCAGCCCTGGAGGAGAGCTTCAAGCCTCAGGATTTCCTGGCTGGTGCCAAGGAGAAGCCGGACCTGACCTTCTACCTGATCATCGCTCTGGGAGCCATTAGCACGGTGGCACTGGCCACCGTCACCCTCTTGGTCGCCCGGTGCCTCCGGCGCAGGGGCCGTGCCGCCGTCTCACCCTACTGCTGCTGCTGGCTCAGCGAGTCACCCTCCCGGGACTTCTGCAAGCACTCCAGCCCCAAGCTCCAGCTCAGCTCCGACGGCACCCTTAAGTACATGGAGGTCACGCTGCGACCCACCGACTCCCCGTCGCAGTGCTACAGCACCTGCTTCTCCCCCGGCTCCGAGCGGAGCGACTTCACCTTCCTGCGGCCCTGCCCAACCCCCGCCACCCTGCCGAGGGCAAGCGGGGCTTTCCTGCCCGCCGCGGGCACGCTGCGGGACCGCGGCCAGGTGAGCGGCGATGCCGGGGCGGGTCCGGCGCTGCCGGGCGCTCCGACGGCGCGGTCCCCGCGGGGGGCGCGGAGCGGCCGCGCCGGTTCGCGGCGCGCGGCGGCGGCGCGCGGGCCGTGATTGGCGCCGGTGTTGCTGTCCTGGGGAAGGAGCGCGGCGATTGGAGCGGCGCCGCCGCGCGCGCAGCCAATGGCGGGGCGGCTGCGCGGCCGCGCTCCCCCCGCCCCGTCGAGCCGCGTCCGCCCCAAACAATGAATGGGAGCGGCGAGCGCTGAGCGCGGCCCCCGGCGCCGAGGGCATCGCTCCCCGGCCGGCCACCCGGCAAGGATGCCGAGGGCAGGGCAGGCGCGCCGGTCCCTGGGGCTGCCGCGTGTCTTCTCCTTCTGTTTGTTTTTGCACAGCTCATCTGCTCAGATCCGATACAGCATCCCGGAGGAGCTCACACGGGGTGCCTTTGTGGGCAATATCGCCAAGGACCTGGGCACCGATGTGGCTAAACTGGCGGCAGCTAATCTGCAGGTACTGTCGGATTCGGATTCCCAGTACTTCTCTGTGAATGTGAACACCGGTGTTATTATGGTCAGCGAGAGAATAGACAGGGAGCAGCTTTGTGGGCAGAACCCACGCTGCTTCCTCCACTTGAAACTTGCCATCGAGAACCCGGTGGAGTTTTACCGAATCGAGGTGGAGATCCTGGACATCAATGACAACCCCCCGCAGTTCCCCAGCGATGAGGTGTCCTTGCGCATCTACGAGCTGGCGTCTCTGGGTGCCCGCTTCCCCATCCAGCCAGCCCAGGACCCCGACGTGGGCACCAACACCTTGCAGACCTATCACCTGAGTGCCAACGACAACTTCAACCTCAACGTGAAGGCCCGCACTGATGGTGGGAAGTTCCCTGAGCTGGTGCTGGAGCGGGCCCTGGACCGGGAATTCAGAGCTTTCCACTACCTGGTCCTGACTGCTGAAGACGGGGGCTCTCCCCCACAGTCCAGCAAGATACGCATCACTATTCAGGTCCTGGATGCCAATGACAACCACCCGGTCTTTGACAGACCATCATATGGAGCACGCTTGGTGGAGAACTCGCCGCTGGGCACCCTCGTGGTGAAGTTAAATGCCACGGATGTGGACGAAGGACCCAACGGAGACATCCGCTACTCCCTCAGTAGCCACAACTCAGCTGCCTTACGCCAGATCTTTGCCATCGATGAGCAAACTGGGGAGATTCGTGTCCAGGGCAACCTGGACTTTGAGGAGGCGACAGTGTATGAGATCGAAGTGGAGGCCAAGGACATGGGGTCGCCCACGATGGAGGAGCACTGCAGCGTGGTGGTGGAAATCACGGATGTCAATGACAACGCCCCTGAGGTCATTCTCACCTCCTTCTCAAGCACCCTGAGCGAGGATGCACTGCCAGGCACAGTGGTGGCTGTGATACACGTCAGAGACAGGGACTCTGGCGAGCAGGGCAAGGTCCTGTGTCACGTGTCTCCAGATCTTCCCTTCCAGCTGCGTAAGGACTACGAGCACCAGTACTCGCTGCTCACCAGCACCCGTCTGGACCGGGAGCACGTTGCCTACTACAACGTCACCGTCTCTGCCTCGGACCTGGGCAATCCGCCCCTCTCCCGCCACACCATCTTGCCAATCACCCTGATAGATGTCAATGACAACGCTCCCCAGTTTGAGCAAGCGTCCTATGAAGTGCTGGTGGCAGAAAACAATCCAGTGGGCAGCGTGCTGGTTACAGTCTCTGCTGCTGACCCCGACTCGGAGCAGAATTCCCGCCTGTCCTACTCCATCCTGCGAGCTGGTGGGACAGATCCAGGCCTGGATCCTACTCGCTACCTCTCGATACATCCCACGAATGGGCAGGTCACCGCCAAATTCCCATTTGACTATGAGCAAACCACCTATCTCCAGTTCCACGTGGAGGTCTCTGATGGTGGCTCCCCGGCCCTGAGGAACAGAACACTGGTTCATGTTTTTGTAGTGGACCAGAACGACAATGCCCCACAGGTGCATTTCCCCAGGGCTGGGGAGGACTCTGCTACTCAGCTCCGAATTTCCCCCTCCATCGTCCCTCCTGCCCTCATCACCAAGGTGGTGGCAATAGATGCGGACTCGGGGCGCAATGCCTGGCTGTCCTACCACCTCGTGGAAGCCACAGACCTGGGGCTTTTCAGCGTGGCCCTGCGTTCCGGGGAGGTCCGGATCATGCGGGCTCTGCAGGAGACGGACGCCTCTGAGCACGAACTGCTGGTGGTGGTGCGGGATGCCGGGGAGCCCCCGCTCTCCACAGCTGTCACACTGGTGGTGCTGGTGGAGGAGAAGGGTCCGGAGGCCCTGCAGGGCTCCGAGGCTCAGGCCGCTGATGGTGGGGGCTTGCCCAGTATTACGCTTTATCTGATTGTATCCCTGGTGCTCATCTCCACCGTCTCGCTGGTGGCACTGGCAGCGCTGGGCATTCGGTGCCTCCGGCGGGGCTCTGCACCTGCCAGCCAGGGCGGCTGCGTGGAGAGCGTGAACACGCTTCAGCCTCCTCCCAGCCACGTCTTTGGGCACTTTCACTATGAGCCTAAGAAAGGGGACACTGTGATGGGCGTGCCGGTGACAGCTACGGCACCCCCAGCCCCTCGTTACCGCTCCTGCTTTTCGCCTGTCTCGGATATCAGCGAGTTCATGTTTGTGAAACCCTCCGCGGATCCCACCCTGTGCAGCGAGGTGAGCTCGGGGGTGTGGTCTCCGACCTGAACACAAGCCCGGTGTTGGCGGGGCTCGGCACCGAACCGGCCGGCTTTGGGGAGGGGGTGTCCGCAGGTGCCCGGTGCCAGCAGCCGGGCGGGGCGGAGCGGGTTCCCCCCCGCTGCCGGGAGTCCCCGGCGCCCTCCCGGCGCTGCGGGGGCGGAGTGGCGGCAGCGGGGGAAGGGGAGGGCTACGCCGTGCGTATTTTGGGGAAGGCGGTGAGATGGAGAAGGGGAGGAGGAGGAAGAGAAAAAGGAGGAGGCGGAGGAGGAGGGGGCTGTGGAGAGACGTAAAACTGTCACTGGGTCCGTCCCCTCCGCTCGCCGACTTTGTGTGTCTTTGCGTGTCGAGAAGCGATTCAGCCGGCCGGGCTGCGCTCGCCCCCTCCCCCGCCTCCTCCATCCCTCCCTGTCCGGCTCCGGCGGCTCCGGCGGCGGCTTCCTCCCTGCACAGGCGGCTCGGACCCCCCCGGGGCGCAGGGGTTCCGGCTGCCGGGGCCGGCCGCGGGGGCGGGGAGGAGGGGGAGGCTGCGCCGCTCCTCTCCGCGCTGCTCCGTTCGCACAGCCGGCCCGGGATGCTCGCGGGACAGAGTTTGCCATGGCAGCTCCCGCTGCTGCTCGCAGCCCTCTCCTGCCTGCCGGCTCCCAGCTGCGCCCAGCTCCACTACTCCGTGCCCGAGGATCGCGAGCCGGGCTTCTCTGTGGGCGACCTGGCCAAGGACTTGGGGGTGGAGGTGCGGAGCCTGGCCGCCCGCAACCTGCGCCTGGTGAGCGAGGGTGGGCAGCGGCACTTCCAGGTGGACCTGGCGGCAGGTGTGCTGCTCCTGGACAGCAGGCTGGACCGGGAGGCACTGTGTGGGCAGAGCCCCACGTGCTCTCTGCACCTCCAACTCGTCATGGAGAATCCCCTCCAGCTCCACCGGGTTGAGGTGGACGTCCTGGACGTGAACGACAACGCGCCCCAGTTCCCCAAGCCAGAGGTGATGCTGGAGATCACTGAGGTAGCCAACCCTGGGACTCGGCTGCCCTTGGAAGTAGCAGAAGACCCAGATATGGGCTCCAACTCCATCTCCACCTACGAGCTCAGCCCCAGCAAGCATTTTGCCCTGAGCATCAACGTGAGAGGAGATGGTGTTAAAATGCCCGAGATCGTACTTGAAAAAGCACTGGATAGAGAGAAAGTGCCTGTTCATCATCTAACACTGACAGCCCTGGATGGAGGGAATCCCGTGAAATCTGGCACTGCCAGGGTTACCATTCATGTCTTGGATGCAAATGACAACCCTCCTGTCTGTGACCCACCCATATCCAAGGTACTTCTGGAGGAGAATGTGCCTGTGGGCACTCTGGTCACCAAGCTGAATGTCACCGACCTGGATGAAGGTCCCAACGGGGATGTGGAATATTCTTTTAAAACCAGCAATAATGCACCTGGTAAATTCACCAAACTGTTCTCCTTAGATGCCCGTACAGGGGAGATCAGAACAAAAGCCCCTCTGGATTATGAGGAATCCAGTGCTTATGAGATTGCGGTTCGAGCCAGGGACAAGGGATCCCCAGCCATGGAAGGCCACTGTCACCTGCGAGTGGAATTAATTGATATCAACGATAACAGCCCAGAGATCGTGCTGACCTCTGTCTCCAGCCCAGTGCAGGAGGATGCAGCCCCAGGCACGGTGATCGCCCTCATTGGTGTGAAGGACAGCGATTCGGGTGACAACGGGCAGGTCCGTCTGCAGATAGCAAAAGAGCTCCCATTTAAACTGGTGTCATCTTTTAAAGAGCATTTCTCGCTGGTCACCAGTGGTCCCCTTGATCGGGAGAAGGCCAGTGGATACAACATCACAGTGAGGGCTGTGGATTCAGGGTCGCCCCAGAGGGCCACACAAAAAACCTTTTATCTCCGCATTGCTGACGTGAATGATAACGCACCGAATTTCTCCAGCCCTTTTGATACAGCTCACGTTCAGGAAAACTCCCTCCCTGGAACTTCTGTCTTTTCAGTATCAGCATCAGATCCCGATGAGGGTAGCAATGCCAAGCTGTCCTACTCCATCCTGGACAATGGGATGCAGGATGCACCTATCTCAACCTACTTCCGAATCGATCAGGACAATGGCACCATCTACACCGTGCGAGCTCTGGATTACGAGCAGGACAAGGTGTTCCAGGTGCCTGTGGAGGTGAAGGATGCTGGGTCTCCTGCTCTGAGTAGCACTGCTGTGGTCCATGTGTTTGTCCTGGACGAGAACGACAATGCTCCCAGCATTGTCTACCCGTCTGTCCCCAAGGGCTCTGCCTTCCACCAAGCCATCCCAGCCTTGGCAGAGCCTGGCTATCTGGTAACTAAAGTTGTAGCAGTTGATGCTGACAGTGGCCATAATGCCTGGCTGTCCTACCAGCTGCAGGAGTCTGCTGAGGCTTTGCCTTTCCAAGTGGAACGCCGCTCTGGAGAGATAAGGGTTGCACAGGCTCTCAGGGAGTCAGAAGATTCCCACAGGCTGGTGGTGGAAGTGAGGGACAATGGCACGCCGTCCCTCTCGGCCTCCGTGGTAATAGTCATTTCTCCGGAGGAAAACAGCGTGCAGGACTTCTCCAAGTCCTTGGACCTCCCCCAGCCTTCTTCCGAGGATACCAACCTAACTCTTTACCTCATCATCTCCTTGGTGTCCATCTCCATCGTGTCCTGTGTGATGTTCGGTCTGGTGGCTGCCCGGTGTCTCAAAGCTGGCAGTGCCAGCTGGACCTTTGCGGGTTGCTGCCGAGGGACCGGCCGCAAGCCCGCCTCCCACTTCCGAGGGCAGATGAAGCCAGATGGCTTCATCAAGTACCTGGACGTGGGAGGAGCGGGCTTGACCTCCCAGGCACAGAATTACACCTCTTGTTTCTCGCCCATGTCCGAGCAGAGCGATTTCCTCTTTGTAAAGCCCTTCAGCCATTCTAGCACTGCGGAGACTGTGGCTGCCTATGAGCAGGTGACCAGCACCTTAGCGAGTCCCTGCGATGGGGTAAGAGATGGCTGTTCCTTACTGTCCTCTCTGCTGAGTGCAACAGTTTGTCATATCCAGGCCACTTGGCTCTTCTCTGTCCGTCCTTCCTCCTGAGACGGTGGCCTCAGGGCACACGTGTCACTGTCACCTCCTGGGAGGTAGCAGGTGAAAGTTTTGACTGGGCTTGGTGGAGGTGGGGGAAGGGGCTGAGCAGCGTTACAGAATCAAAGTCTCTGTGTTTGTAGCAGTGGAGAGTTTCCCCTTGGCCCCGCTCGTACTTGTTTCTATTTAAAGTGATTCTTAGCATGATCAGGAACAGGTTTTCTGGGGGTTTAACTTCTTGGTTCTGTTTAACCCATTTTTCCTGCACGGCACATGAGCTGTGGTGCGGAGGAGGTTATCTGAAAGGAGAGTCTGCCTGTGTTTCTTTGCTCAGTTTTAGAGATGCCTTGTAGAAATATCTCATTTCTCAAACCCCAAGTATTATTAATTACTGACTGTGCCTCAGCCAGGGGTCATTTTCCAGCTTGGTCATGTTGAGTGAGCAGCTGAATTCGGTATTCAGCACTAAAATACTGAAATGTCAGGAGTGACATTATTCACAAAGATCCTGGTGACCTTATGTGCCCTTGGCTTGAAGAGGCTGACGAGCGGCAAGCTTTGAAAACTTGAGCTGTTTGTACTCAGATGCCTAAATATAGATGTAGGTGACTGTGTTTAGCTGGAGCTTTTATAACTTTGGGATATAAAAAGTAAAGCAATTTTGTGTCACAAATGCCTGCCCTAAATTTGAAAATGGTAGTTACGACAGGAATTCAAAATATGGAAGGGCTACTCAAAATATTGGGAAGGGCTTATCTAGTGAAGTATTGTGTGCCAGCGTGTGCAAAAATGCGTCTCTGAAAACTGGAGGGCAAGTCTTTCAACAGCTTCATTTGCATGCAGCATGGGGACCAGTGGGGCATCTATTTTAGGGGAGTAATTTATTCTAATATCTTCTTTCATGAGTATCATCAAAGCTGCAGAGAAATTAGTGAGAGCACATCTCCTAAATAAAAATCTAGGTCAGCTCTACTCGTCTTCACTTTTCCTTAGTAATTGCATGTACAAGCAGAATAATCCTATAAAACTGATGTTCCACTATGTATGGGCTATGAACTGCTCCTTCCTAAAATAGCTGAGGGAAGCATTGTCCTTTCCAGGTAGTATGTCATCATTCTGGAGTTCATTAAGATGATCATGATTTTCGCAAGTGTGTGTGTGTTTTCCCGGCAGAAACAGTTGTGCTATTTAGTGCTTTCCACAAAGGCATGATTCAAACAGGAATATACAAGCTTGCTCCATGTCCTTCCTTATTTACAAAATGTGCATTGTCTGGTTGTAAAATAACACGGGCAGAGAGTGATATGGGGGCTTATTAATGAGGTTACAAAGTGTGCTGCTGTGTCTGAAGGTTATTGTGTCTCCTAAATAAATAAGGCTTTTTCCTCTTGCTGTCGGAAGTTTATTCTTTTTTCTGTGGACAGAAAAATATTGTAGTGCTCCAAGGCCACAACAGCCAGGAAAAGTCATTCAAATATCATGCATAAAAACAAGATCTCAGGCAGGCCTTTTTAAGGACAGAAGAAGGAGAGATTAGGAAGGTCTGTTACCATTTTTACCTTAGAGTATTAAGAGCATCTTTCTCAGTATCAATTAACTCTGCCACCCCCTCACACCCCCTTCCTCCTCCAAGCTCATTACTGTGGTACCACTGCTCCTGCTGAATTCGTGCCCTTATCAGTTTATTTCATGCTTCATTTCTTTCACAGCCTGGTTTCCTGAGCTGCTTTGGAAGATTATTCTCTGAACAGTTTTTGTCATGCCTTTTGGTATTCATGCTGCTTCAGAAATACTCAAGAAAAGGGGAGGGGGAGCTTTCTCTTTGTTCTAATTGATTTGCTTCACTTGGACAGAACATGCTGATATTCCAGACTGAAATAATCCAGGATCAGTTCACTTTCATTTTCAAAGGCAAGAATGGAGGTATTAAAACTCTTCTTTTTCTTTGCAGCAAGCTCAACCCAACACAGACTGGCGCTTCTCTCAGACCCAGAGACCTGGAACAAGTGGGTAAGTGGCTCTTTCTTTTCATTTATCTGTGGGATGAAGATTTATTTTCTTGGTGTGCCACTTTCAGTGCTGGGAAGTCCATGAGTGGCAGCTCTGAGAGAGGCTGTCCCTGTCATTGATGGAATTACAGAGATGAAATAGGGCTGCTCTTGTGTCAGCTGTGTTTGGTGGGGCTGTGGCAGCTGCTGTTGGCAGTGGTGTGTCTGGGTTTGGTGTCTGCTCCTCAGGAACTGGAAGGAACTCCAGGTGAAGCTGGGAGATGGCTGGAGGACTGGACAATGGGTTTCACAGAGAAAGGGCTTTTTGCTAAAGCAGATTCTGAACATGTAAATTCCTTCCTGAGTCAAAAATCTCAATGCCTCTCCCTTCATGGAGGCCACTGGAAATCACTCCCTGTACCAGCCATGGAGCCTCGAGCTCTGTGCTGCTGAGCTGCCCACAGAGCCACAGGATGGGTCAGGGGAGGGAACCACAGAGCTTCACCTGCTCCCACCTCCCTGCTCAGCAGGCTCATCCCAGGGCTCACAGCACAGGGTTGTCTCCAGAGACTTCTGGAATATCCCCAGTGAGGGAGATTCCAGAACCTTTCTGTGAGATGTGTGTGAGGTCAGCAGAGCAGAGAGCTCCCAGGTGTGTACCCTGCTCCTGACTGGGGCTCTCTTGCCTCTGGCCCACCAATGTTTGCTTGTCTTGGTGCACAGTGAGAGACCACTGACAACAAAATGTTGTTTGTTGCCTCTCCCATCTTTTCTCCTGGTTCATGGACAGGGATCCCCTTCAGAGGGTGAACTCCCTTGACTGAATTGCACCTTTCTCTGTGAATACCCAACCAGAGGTTGCTGTGTATGAGGAGACTGGCTCCAGGATCATTTATGTGTGAAAGAATTATATCTTTTGGGACATACCTGAGGGTTATACTCTCTGAATAATCAGGAGTAAATCTGAGTGATGTCTTTGCTCATCTGGCTGGCTCAGGCACTGTGTCTCTGTTTTGCCATTCCTTGGCCACTTGGGCAGCTTCTATGGAGTTTGCAATGGTGACATGGGAGTAGTGGGTGCTGGATGGATTTTGGTGTCAGAGCTTGCAGTTAAACATCTGCAGCAGCTGCTTGTGCCTGACTCTTTCCCTGGGTCTGGCCCAATAATTTATCTTATCAGAAAATTAAGAGATTGGTATAGCCAACTTGTTGAAGTGATTAAACTTTGCTATTCCAGCTGATAAAGCTGAAATGGAGTGAGGGTTTGATGTAATTAGATTAAGTGTTCATAGTGGAAGCTGGCCTTGGACTTTAAAGCAAAGCTATAGCTGGAATGGTTTTCTCAGGGGCTGTTGAGCTCCCCATCACTGACAACATTTTAATCAAGGAAAATCTTCCTTAGCATTTCTGCTCTAGTTGAAATGACAATTAACAAAGCCCTGCTAATGCAGAAGTGCACCACAGCTGCTGTGATTGTTCTGCTGTGAGGAGGCAGTAAATGAGCCCCATCAGAGCAGGCTCTGCTGCTCCCTCTCCCAGCACCATGCTGGGGCTCTTCAGGGCAGAGCTGATGCAGCCCAGACCCCCCCACTCAGTGACAGGGACTTTCCTCAGGTCGTGGGACAGTGACACTGAGCCCAGCTCCCAGCCCCTGCCTGGATCTCTTCACAAGCTCCATCCCCTTCCCAGTGCCTAAAGACAGCAGCAGCTGTGGTGTGGAAGAGAGAGGGCAGGAGGAAAGGCAGCCTCAGAGTGTGTGGGGAGCTGAAGGAGTGGGACATGCCAGTTCTGGTGCATGAGCCACGATGTCACTGCTGAGGATCTGTGACCCAGGTGCCCAGGACAGCCCCTGAACAGCTGCTCCTCAATCACAGAATGGTTTGGGTTGGAAGGGACCTTCAAACTCATCTTTTTCCACCCCCTGCCATGGGTAGGGACACTCTTCTCTGGACCAGGTTGCTCTGAGCCCCATGTTGTGACAGGGGGTCCCACAGCAGGAGCTGAACCCTGGCTTTGGAAACAGATTTTGCTGAAGCACAGGCTGCTGCTGAAATAACTGAAAAAAAACTCAGTGGATTTCAATTCCTGCTGGTTTTCCCCGCTTGCCTGTGTCCACATTTGCAGCAAAACTGCTCTTGCAGATTTCCCCCCCCTGTTTCTTTCATCCTGTTTTAGGTTAAATGAAAGGGGATGTTTTTAATCCAAACCTGTGTGACACTGTGAAAGGATGGAAATAGAAAGTGCTCTCATATGTTCAGTGCCCAGCCCTGACATCTCCCTGGTGATCAAACAGGCAGATCCTGGAAAGCAGCCCACTCCCCATTGTGCTGTTCCCAGAGTTCTGATGCCTGGTGTGTGAATTCCCCAGGCACTGCTTGGTAGTACAGGCATTAAAGAGGGGGCAAGTGCAGCTGCCTGAGCCTGGCTTGCTGTTCTCTCTCTGCTGTACAAACGTGTCTCCTGCTGACAGGTGAAGCTCTGTAGCACCATGAGATCTCTGAAGTGCAGGGCTCTGCCTGGTGCTCAGGGAGCAAAGCTCGACTTTGAGCTGAAAATCAAAAAAAAGGGATGTGCTCTTAACTCTATTTGACCCAAATTAAATAACAATAAAGACACAGCAGCTTAGGGCAGGGGTCTGGGGGGAGCCTGGCACTGACCCTGAGCCAGAAACAAGCTCAGACCCATGTTGGGATTTCTGCCTTGCTGTCTCCATGGGAGCTGGGGAAGAAACAATCCTGTCTTTTGTCCATACAGCCCTGCCCATCACAGCAAATCCCACTTGTCTCTGGGCACCTGGAACCAGGCAGAACTGGGGAAGCTCAAGGAGGCAGGGACCAGCTCTTGATCTCCTACACTGCTGCTGCTCCAGGACAACAAAGGGAATCTGCTCTTTGTTCTGAAGCACGGAGAGCTCTGGTGCACATGCTCAGGAGAGAGGAGCTCAGACAATATGCTCTGAAAATGTGGTAGCGAGGCAGACCTGAGCACAACAGAATTAATCTTGTTTGGGAGATATAGGAGGATAGGATGATAAATTTAATGATGTTTGTGGTTTGTTTTTCTTAAAAAAACCACACCCATGCTGTCTCTGGGCAAATGGAAATGAATCCAGACTGATTCTGAGCAGCAGATGCCATTCCTGGGTAAATCAGATCAGTGGCTCTAGCAGAGATTACAGTGATGAATTGGCGAAAGGGCAGTACATGAATGGTCCAGCAGCATCTCAGGATATCCCTGTGGGATCATCCCTGTGGGGTTTCCCTGGGGGAGGAGGCTGGTGGTGTATGGGAGGAGAGTGCAGGGACTGGGGCTGGTATAAAGGACCCATTTTGTTGTTTTGGTTTGTTTTCATTGTTGTGCCCTGCATGTTCAGGGTGCTGCCTGCTCCTGGCTGCTCTTTGTTGTGGGGTCTGTGTGATGATTTGTTCAGGAAAACACCGGGCTGGAGGCAGGATTTCCTTCCTGGAGGATGGGGAGGGCTCTGTGTTGCTCACAGGTGGACATGAGAGGGTGAGGCAGGTCTGGGAGGCATCCTGTGGCAGGGCTGAGGACAATTGTGGGCTGTGTGGGCAGGCTGGGAGGAGAAGGCAGGCAGGAGACACCCCAGAGACAGCGGCAGGGACTCACAGGGAGGTGGGAACAGTGTGAGAATCCATGGCAACTCCAGCGGAGGGAGGAGCAGAGCGTGTGGAGGAGATGCAGAGTTGCCATTTCACAGCCCCCTTCCATGTGTTTGCTCCAATCCCAAATCCCCCTTTGTTAATGCTTCCCAAGGCTGTTGCTAGCCAGGCTTCCCCTCCCTGGCTGAGCACAGCCAATGGTGATGTGATGTTCACTTGGCTTCCCTTGTTTATCAGACAGCATCACAGCTGCCCTGGCTGGCCCAGCCAGCATCCCCCACCACTAACCAGCGGCTTGGGGCTCACAGTGGAGATGCTGCAGCAAGGGAGAGCCAGGAAGGAAAAGAGGGGTTTTAATTTTTTCCCCCATTCTTTGTTTTGTTTTCATGCAAGACCTTCAAGAGTTGGGCTTGCAGGACTATCAACAGGCTGCCTGTGTGTGCTTGGGCTTGGGATCTTTAGCTGGTCAGAGTGACCCCGAGACGAGTTCCAAAGTCTCTTTTCCCAGCCTGGTGCTTGGAGAAGGAGTCAGAGCTCTTCAGTTCTCGGTCTCAAAGTTGTTTATTGTTCCTAATCTATAAAATTCTTTCTCCTGCCCTGCTGAGGTCCCTCCAGCAGGACAGTCCCAGGCACTCTGCCTGCCCCCAGGGCAGTGTTATGTCTTTATACTAAAAACTACATGTACAATGTTTACAATTACTTCCCAATACCTATCACCTATGTTAGACAGTGAGCTTCTACTCTAAACCAATTTAAAAGTGCCAACATCACCCAGTAGATGGAGGCCAAGAAGAAGAAGGGGAAAGGCTGGACGTGCCCAGATCCCTCCATCTTGCCTCCTTGAACCCCCATACCAAAAACCCCAAAATCTACTTTTCCACCCTGTGATAACTTCACTATTATTCTACCTAAACTGTTGTGACTTGCTGATCTTCATCTAAGGTTGGTAACTTGCTCCACGGGTCATAATCAAAACCACAGGGGCATTTTGGGCTCTGTGCCAGGGTCTCTGAGCCCCCTGGCAAGGTCTTGGCTGCTCAGGACAGCCAGAGGGATGTCCTGGGTCCTGACATGCTGGGGCTGGGGAGAGGAATAAAGAATACTCCTTTAAGCTCTCAGGGGTGTTCTTGTGGCTCAAAGCATGCAGGTGTTGCCAAGGTGGGGCTTGTGGTGTGATTTTGGGGTGCATGACAGTGACCAGGACACTGACCCCATGTGTGTGTGTCTGGGGGGGACATCCCAGAGCAGCTGGGGCCAGAGAGGGAACCATGGACATTCCTGGGCTCACCCAGCAGAAGGACAACTGGCCACAGCCACAGGCTTTGGCCACATCCTTCCTAAAAATAAATCAGGGCAGGCCCAGGAGCCCCAGGGGTGTCTGGGGCTGTTGTAAACACGGAGGAATTTACTCTGGGAGTTTGTGTGGTGTTGTAGTGGATCCAACAGCAGGTGCTACAAGCACAGGGCACCAGTGGGGCTGTGCAGACAAACACTGATGGAATTGCCTTGTGCTCATGGATGGAAAAGGTGGAAATGGGCAGATGCCAGGCAGGGCTGCTGGACAGGCTGCAGCTCCTCACTGACAGGAGCAGGCGGAGCAGCAGAGGGAAGTGCCCCTGTGGGAAGTTTAGGAAATAATTACAATCCTCACATTGCCATCCCAAACACACCCCAGGGTTAAGCCAGCAGTGGTATTTGCTTTGCCAGGTGTGGTTCCACACATTCTGCAATTCACCCATTCACGTTCTGGGTGAATGATAAAATTGTAACAATCTCTGGGCTAAAATTCTTGCTTTTTCTGACTGGGTTGTGTTTGTTTGCCTGTTCAGTGTTGAGTAGTGATTCCTCCACAACTCCTGCAGCATGTGGAGTGTGGAGCTGCTGTCAGCTGCCTCCCCAAGGCCTGGGGAAGGTGTGAGTGGAGCCCTGCGGCCTGAAAAATCACAGCAGCCTCTGGAATTCTATTTGAGGGCATTGCTTTGAAGGAACAGCCCTAATCTAAGTGACAGTGTTCTCCTAAGAGTGAGAGCTGCTGTGTTCAATGTGGGCTGTGGCTCTGAGTGCAGGAGGAGCTGTGCCAGTGAAGGAGCTCTGCTCTGAAGGCGATTTCCCCCTGTCAAATCCTTGGGGCTCAACAGCTCAAATCACCAACTTGTGCCACATCCTGGGGAGCCTGGGAGTGAAGTCTTTTTGGGGAGTATTTGGGGTGGTTTTTTGTGTCCAGTGATGAAACCCACACCAGTCCCCAGCCTGTTTGTGTGGCTTTTGCTCTGCAAACACCTTGGAGGGAACCACAGAAGCCCAGAAAGGGCCAGACTGTTCTATCTGCCAGGTTTGACCTGGTGGGTTGTGGAACAGAAAAGATTGAAGACAACTGAGAGCTTCATGGCTTGGAGGGGCTGGAGCATGTCCAGGGCAGGGAACGGAGCTGGGAAGGGGCTGGAGCCCCAGGAGAGGCTGAGGGGGCTGGGAAGGGGCTCAGCCTGGAGCAAAGGAGGCTCAGGGGGCCCT
>JAWWEX010000042.1:2031927-2046572 GCA_035583215.1 Arremon brunneinucha | reverse complement strand
GCCACAAACCTTTGTTATCATTCCTTCCTATTCTATTCTTAGCTAGCCTTCTGATGAAATCCTTTCTTCTATTCTTTCAGTATAGTTTTACTATAATATATATATAATAAAATAATAAATCAGCCTTCTGAAACATGGAGTCAGATCCTCATCTCTTCCCTCAACCCAAAACCCCTGTGAACACTGTCACAGAGAGGGGCATCCACTCACAGCCTGCAAAAGGGCAGAGGACCTGGTCCTACAGGGGTGGATTTGCACCTCTGGGGCTTTGGGACTGTTTTTATGATATGACACTGTCATTTTGGCAATGGATTACATTATATCCCATGGCAGGGGTTGGAAATAGATCATGTTTCTGACCCAAACCATTCTGTGATTCCATACTGGTGGGGTTTTGAGGAGATGCTTGGCTGTGGCTTCTGAGGGCAGCAGGAGGTAGGAAGGTGTTGCTGGATGCACCATGGAGTCCCCAAGTGCTTTTGGTGGTTATTCTTCAATAGGGTGAGGGATGGACACTCTGAAAGGGCCTTGGCCCCTGAGTGCTGTTTATGGGAGGATCTAAAGCATGCACTGGTCCAGCCCACTGCTCCTGGCTGAACTGGAGTAACTTGCTGTTTGTTTTCTTTTCCCACAGCTCCCAGAATGGAGAGGAAGCTGGAGCCTGGCCCAACAACCAGTTTGACACAGAGATGCTCCAAGCCATGATCCTGGCTTCAGCCAATGGTTGGTGTCCATCACTCCTGGGAAAACCCTGACTCCTGCTCTGGGGGCACCTGGGGTCGTGCTGATAGAGGAGATCCTGTGGGACTGATTGATCTGGGTTAGGCTGCAAAGGTTGTGCTGCAACAGATCCCAAAGCTGGTGGAAAAGCACTGATATCCCTGCAGAGAGGGGTCAGGAAGGATCCAGGGGGAAAAGCACTGATGTTCCTGCAGAAAGGGGTCAGGAAGGATCCAGGGGGAAAAGCACTGATATCCCTGCAGAGAGCAGGGTCAGGAAGGATCCAGGGGGAAAAGCACTGATATCCCTGCAGAGAGGGGTCAGGAAGGATCCAGGTGGAAAATGAGTGATGTCCCTACAGAGAGAGGGGTCAAAAGGGCTCCAGAGGGACAAACACTGATACCCCTGCAGAGAGAGAGGTCAGGAGGGATCTAAGTGGAAAAGCACTGATGTCCCTGCAGAGAGAGGGGTCAGGAAGGATCCAGGCAGAGGAGACACCTGGTTCCTGTACACAGGGACACTTTTCCACCCAAACTCTTTTGCTTTGTACTGAAACAACACCTGGCTGTGCTGGGGTTGTGTTACGGAAAGAGCCAGTCTGGAGATGATGTTTTATGGAGTACTTGGTTCCAGAAAGTCACAGTAAATTAAGCTGGCTGTGAGGTGAGGAGGAAGGAAGGCTGGAAGTTGTGTGTGGCTGGACCAAGGGAAACAGGGAATGTCTGACTCAGTATTCCCAACAAACCTCGTGTGCAGAGGAGCTCCCCAAGCCCCTCTGCTGAGCCATGGGCTCACCAAGGTTTCATCCCCTGGCTGCTGCTGCCTCCTTGCAGTTGTACTCACAGGAGGGTGGTTTGGGGTCGTTTGGGGTTGGTTTGCTCTGGCTTGTGGCTGTGCTGAAGCCTTGGGCAGGGAGGGATGTTCCCACGCAGCCACAGCCTCCATGGCTTTGTGTAAAACCAGGACAATTACCATTCTGTGCAGCACTATGGATAAAGAGCCTGCTTTTCATAGAGCCTTTATTTATAAATACCTTCAAGTCTTTACCCCCCCCTTGATTTAAAAATAGAAGCGCAGCCATAAAACCCTGTGCAAAATGCTTAGCATGTTTCCTTTGAGCTGTTGGGAGGGAAGGAATCCGAGGGAGGAGGAATGGCTTTGGTGTTGCTTTCTTGGAAAGCTGCTGCAGCTGAGCTTTGCTGCTCTGCAGACACCAGGAGACAGCAGCTGGGCTGGGGAGGGGGACAAGGTCTGGGGCAAGGGAGCTGTTTACACTCCAGAGAAAGAAACAATGTGAAAATGTGTCTTTGCTCTGAAAAACGAGCATGGAAAAACAGCCCTTGGGCTTGCATGTGGTTATCATCACTCCGTGTCTCCAGATCCGGTCTCCTTGCTGGTAAATAAAGCTGTTTTTCTGGCTGCTGCTCCAGCAATCCCCAGGATCAGAGCTAAGCGGGTCCCTTCCAGGTTAAGCACCGACTTTGATGGAGCCCCGGGCCCATTTGCAGCAAATCTCCCCAATCCACAAGGATCCCACAGCCCCAGCCTCTCCCAGGGCTCGGGTCTGCCCTGGGGCTGATGGAAATCAAATCCCCCTGCAGATAGATAATGGCTGTGCCTTATCCATCCTGCTCGGGCCTTTCTGTGCTGGGTGTGTGCATGGGGAGCCAGCACAATTTCTCCCTCTAGCACAGCGTTTTCGTGTCACCCTTGCTCTCTGTCCCCTTTCTGCTCTCTCTTTAAGCCAATAGTGTTGATTGGAGTAGGCTTTGATTAGGGCAGCGCTAATTGCCCATTAAGCTTTGTGCTACCCATCCCTGGGTGTGATTTCCTGGCCATTTAAATAATCCTTGTGTTTCACTGTCACCCACTGAGCTCAGTTTGAGCTCCGGGGTGACAGGGGGGTCACAGTGATGCCCTGGATGCATCCTCACCCTGGCCCAGGGGTTTTCCTTGGCTTCAGCAGAGGCAGTGCTGGCCCTGCCAGGCCAAGCCTGCACCATCCAGTCCTGTGAGGATTAAATCCCTTCCCCAATGGTTAAATTACCATCACAGAGTATCTGGGGACCTGATTTCCCCCCCAGGGCTGTGACCTTGCTGTAGGGTTCTGTCTCCCTTCCCAGCCATCCTTCCTCTGGCTCTTCCTGCCTTGCAGCTGGGAACAGAATGAAAAACCAGTTTGAAACGATCTGAATGGGCAGAGGCAGCTGCTGGGACAGCCCAAGGAGCACAGATGCTCCAGGACCCCAGACTCTCAAGGACAGACATCCTGTCCTTAAAATACTCTGGCTCCAGGGAGAATTTAGAGAGGTGCCATGGGATGGTGGGAGAGCAGAAAGGAGAGGTCCTTGTGCCCCCAGGCAGGGGCAGACAGGCTATATTGGGTGCCCTGAAAGCCCCACCAGCAGCTGCAGCAACACCTGCTCTGGGGCTGCCCCGGGGGCGATGGAGCCACTCCTGGTTATTTTTGCCAGAGCCCAAATTCTTGTTTTCCTCCTCAGGACCGTTTGGGATAATGACAGGCTGCTGGTAGAGGCTGAGCGTGACCTTTCCAGCAACGAGAGCTCAAGTGCTTTGCTTGGCAAGAGCACCTCGGTGCCCATTTATAACCCTGCATTGTTCCTGTTCTCTCTACTTTTCAGCCTTAATGTCAGTGTTACCTAGAAACAGCCGGTCACCCTTACCCATGGCAGGCTGGGAACTTCACCAGTGCCTTTTTCTCCCTGCTGGAAGCTGTGCTGAGACTGCAAATGAATTCATGGGGATTGGGTGGTGCTGGCACCCCCAGCCCTTCACTGCTCGGAGCCCTGGTGTGGCCCCAAAGGGACTCAGGGCAGCAAAACGCAGGGAGGAGAAGGAGCCCGAGTGCACCCAGCCTCTCACTGGGCTGGCTCCTGCTGGGACAGCCAAGAAAATACAATTCTCCCATGGCTGGAGGCTGTAGTCTGTCAGAGTTGAGACGGAGACAATACAAAGCAACACACTCCATTTTCAGAAGGCTTCAGACCTGTTTCTATTATAGCCTGCATGCTTTTTATACATTCTTACAAAACTCCTAAGTTTGCACTTTACTTATTGGTCACAAGAGACAAACAAAGTGCTCATTGGAACAGGCAGTGACAGGTTTCTCTTATTTCTCCTTCTTTCTTTCTTGGTTTGTGTGTCAATGACGTTGGTAGGAAATTCTTTCAGGGGTAAACACGGATCCTCTTATCAAACTCCTCTCTGGGTCACAGAAGTTGTTGTAAAACCTCTTCACAATAGTCCACCTGTGAGATGGTCCCTGCACATCTCCAGTCATCCCATCCCTCGGGGGTCATTTCTAACACCTCCATGGCTGTGGGCTTGAGGTGGTTGCTAATGAAATAAACTGATGCTCAGGTGACTGAGGATTAGCAATAAATGTTTTTCCTGAGCAATAAATATCACTAATTACAGACACATCCCCTCAGCACAAGGTCCTGCAAGCCCTGCTGGGTCTGGAACCCATTTCATGGGGACTGTGGAAGAATTCTGCTGTGGGGAATGCTTCCAGAGCAGGAAGTGAAAGGCATTTCCCTGTTTGCACCCCACAGCCCTGCCCCAGTGCACAATATCACTCTTGTTTTCAGCCTCGCTGTGTTTTCCTCCCTGCCCGCTCCAACAGAGCAGCTGCAGCTTCTCAAACTGCAGTTGCTTCATCCTTCCGACCCCTGCAAGGGGAATGTGTACACAGCCATATTTCAGGGGATGTGGGATGTGCTCCAGCTTTTTGTCCAGCTTTCTGGCTGGCTCAGCCACCTCCATCTGCTCAGGGGAAAGCAGAGGCAGCACAGAGCTGGTCTGGAGTGAGGAGAAACGCGAGGGGACCCAGCCCACCACCTCTGCTCGTTGTTTTCCTTTGTTCCCACAATCTCTCCGCCTCTGGAAGGAGGGAGCAGCACCCCTGGGCTCTGCCTTGGACCCTTTGGGTGCCCTGGCTGGGTGTCCCCATCCTGGCTGGGTGTCCCCATCCTTCAGGAGAGCCTGGCCCCAGCCACGAGGCAGTTAAAGGCTGAGATGGGAGCCACAGTCTCTCAGACAAAGGCTGAATTTCAGCAAACCGTTTCAGGAGGATCCCACCCTGAGCCGTGCACAGGCAGCTGCACTGGAGCAGATCGTGCATGGCAACAGCATCACTCATTCCTGCCATCCCCCCGTGCTCGTTCTCCCCCTGCCCCCGTGCATCCCCCCGTCTCCATCTGCTCTCCAGCATCCCGGGGGGCCCCGTGCCCCTCCCCACTGCTCGCTCCGCTCCGTGCTGGAGCTTTGCATAGCGACAGGAATGAATTCGCCTTCCCCTCCCCCTGCTCCCCGATCTGGACCATCAGACACGCTCTGGCATTGATTTCCTCCGTGCTCGGCTTCCTAGAGCCATTTTGTGGTATTGCAGGGGAGGGGTTCTCTTTCTCCTCTCCCGTGTCCTGCTCCCTGAATAAACCTGGCTGCCGAAAAATACCGCGGGCAGGGTTTTAAATGCGGCGGAAAAATAAATAAATATCGGATTTCCTTTAATGCATCACTAATGGTGCGAACTGCACAATATGTTTGTAATGGGCAGTTTCGGGCGGGGTGGGGGGTGTTCTGTGGGGAGCTGAAGGGTGATGTTGGTTTGGGTTTGACACCCTGTAGGGCTGTTGGGTTTGGGGTGGGGGTCTGTGCCAGGCCGCCCTGTGGGGAGCTGAAGGGTGATGTTGGTTGGGGTTTGACACCCTGTGGGGCTGCTGAGGTTTGGTGTAGGGGTCTCCAGCTGGCTTTAACATCCTGCCCTTCTCTTTCCCCCCTTGCCCGGCGTTCCCCACAGAAGCTGCTGACGGTAACTCGACCCTGGGCGGCGGCAATGGCACGATGGGGCTGAGCGCCCGCTACGGCCCGCAGTTCACCCTGCAGCACGTCCCCGACTACCGGCAGAACGTGTACATCCCGGGCAGCAACGCCACCCTCACCAACGCCGCCGGCAAGCGCGACGCCAAGAACGCCGCCCCCGCCGGCGGCAACAAGAAGAAATCCGGGAAGAAGGAGAAGAAGTAGTGAAGAAGAAAAAGGAGACCTTAGAGCTACAGGGCAGCCGGCTCCAGCACTCCCCCAAAACCACAGCCCAGGCCGGAGGACGAATGTGAATTTTTTTTGTGGTGCAAAAGTAGGAAATGCTGCGAATGTATCTCGTCATCATCAGGGCTGAGAGCAGGGGCTCGCTGCTCTCAGGTCTCATGATGAAAACCAATCCGGAATCTAAACCCAACACAAACAAGTGCCCTGTGAATAATGTTTTATACAATCCCTCGGGTATTAGAATATGCAAGGGCGGAAGGTCTTTTGCCATGTCTTTGGATCCAATTTGCTCCCAGGTAGTCCAAGAAAGGCACAAGGCTTGTACTCGGCTTTGCCCAGTGTAAATAATTTTAATGTGGATCTTTTAATTTATAGCCCTTCTGCTATTTTTTGGAAAGGAAAAGGAAGTTCTTAGCTTAAAGCCCACGCTCCGATTCTTTGCTGTTAAATTTTCCATTCGTAAAATTCACCCCCAGTCAATGATAGTGATGGATTTTGGAATCTGGAAGTTGGTAGGGAGTGCTTCAGTTCCTGCTTACCTGTCATCTGAAAAAAAAAAAAGTGTTTATATTGCATGAATCAAAGGGTATATGGCAAAGCTGCATCTTAAGCATTTTTTAATTTTTTTTTTTTTAAGTGTAACCACTAATGGCCTGAAATATGATAAGGAAAAAAGCCCTCCAGCTGTGTGAGAGTCAGGGAATTCCATGAGGAGCATGCCGAGGTGTGCGGCAGCTGCCCCGGCGGTTCTAGGGGTCTCCGAAGAGCAGACACATCTCAAACCTTCTTTGCAGTAAATATTTATATGTACAGTCGATGTTCTTATGGAATTAAGGCTAAGAGAGCCTCGCTCCCCCGCGGCCAGGCCTGGCCAGGTCCCCCAGGGGGCACGGGGACGAGGTTTCACTGTCTGCACACGGTGTCTGCATGCACGTCCCTCTCCTCACACCTGCACTAGCGCCGTAGCTCCACGGACCCGCACAGTCCTCGCATGCCCACGTGGTGTGAACGCGCCGGCAGCCGCCCGGGCTGCCCTGGGGAAGGGGTGGGAGGGGGTGGGATGGCTCAGGCGGGCTGGGGAAACTCAATATTGCTTCTAGTTCGGTTCTTTGGGGCGGTCGGGCGGTTCTGGGGTCTCGCCCAAAGGGTGGGATCCGCGGAGCTGCCGGTGCATGGCTTTGGTGCAGAGTTGGTGGCTGAGTAAGTGATGGTTGTTTTGGTGGTGTTTGGGGACCAGATCTAGACAAGGGACCCAAGAGCAGGGGGTGATGCTGCAAAATGGGGGGCAGTGATTGGGGAGTGGCACACGGGGCCGTGCGGGACCAGCCTGGAGGAGGAGGTGACGCTCCCGCTGGCTTTGGGCTTCGTATCCTGCAAGGAGAATGGAAGGATGAGGATTAGAGTTTCTCCATGTGCCCATCACCAGAGCACCAGGCCAGCTTCCCATAGCAAAGCAGCTCTGAGCCCCCGGGAGAGGCAGATGGGGGCTTTGTGTAGCCAGAGCCAGGAGAGGAGCTGTGGGGTGGTCCAGAAGGGGCCACACCGAGTTTCCCAGGGGGGTTTGTGTTGTTTTTTTCCTTTTTTAATCACTAACACGTAACTCACCCAAGCAGACCCAGCCCTTTCAGCCAGGCTCTCCCCACCCCTGCCCCCTCCCCAAACAGGGCAGCAGGAGCATCCTCCGTGTTCCATCCAGATCCAGCCACCTCCGGCGCTGGCTGCACTGGGAGCGGTTCCCACCCTGTCCCCTGCAGCTGCCACCTGCCCCGCCTCTAGAAATGCTGTAGCTGAATCGTAGTCTTTATATTTTCTTTTTAATCTGCAAATCTGAGGTAGCGTAGTGAGTGTCGTGTATTTAGTGGCGTGTTATTTTTAATTGCAGTAACTAACTTGTGGACATCAGTATTTTCAATTTTCTCTGTATCTTCTTTCCATGTGGTCTGTGCTCCGAGTGTGCGTGAAATGAAACACGTTTGCCCTTTCAATGTGTCTAATATTGAATTATACTTATATATTATATATATGCTTATATCCTTCTTATACCCATATAGACCAACGTCGATGTGTTACACGCAAGTTTTATACTCTAATATTTATATTGCTTTTTTTCTTTGGGAAAAAAAAATAATAAAATGGTTTCTTCTGAATGAATGGTGTTTATTCTGGTGGGAGAAGGGAGGCACAGGTGGGGTCTGGCTGACAGGGGGTGGTTCAGCTCCTGCCTGGTTCCAGCAGTGGGGATGCTCTAGGGGTACCCCTAGTCTTGTGCTCCCAGGGTTGCTGTGGTGGCACCCCCATCCTGTGGTCACCCAGGCCTTTGAGTGGAGGGTGATCTGGCTGTGGATCATGACTGAGGACATGATGGGGTCGGTAGCTGCAGCCCCAAGAGGCTTCAGCTGCCTCTCTCCATCACTGGCAGGGATCTGATCACTGTTGCCCAGTCCTGGAGGATCTGGAGAACCAGACCCAGCTGGGATTCCACCACCCTTCCCCATCCTCAGCAGGAATCCACTCTCCCTTCTCCAGCACTGGTCTGATTTGCTTTTCCCCCTCTCTGCCCTTGGGGACAGTGAATGGGAGGGCAGTCAGATGTTGTCACTGGAGCTCCCTGGCCAAGACAATCCTCCCGCCCTCCCCCTCCAGGGGTCCAGCACAGGCTCAGGAAAAACATCCCGTGGCTCAGGATGTCGAAACCCTGGAGGAAGAAATAAGCAGATGCTGGCCAGATGTGAGGGGGAGGGTGGAGGAGGCAGGGGCAGAGCAGTCCCAGGAGACAGACAGACAGACAGACAGAGCCCGGGATTGGGGGTTGGGGCTGCTCCCCTCTGTTAGCAGAGCTTAGGAGGTGTGCAGGGTGCAGTCCCCATCCCTGTATCCCATCCATCCCCACCCAGTGTCTCTGTCCAGCTGCAGCTCTGTGCCCTCCATGCTCTGCCCCCCAACTCCCCCCAGTTCTGCCATTTCCACAGTGAGCACCCCTGAGCCCCCCTTGCAGACTGACACCCCCCAAATCCCCCAGTGCCCCATAGAGACACCAAACCCCTTCCAGCTGCACACAGACCCCTGAGAATCCCCATGCACCTCTCAGAGGGGCATCCCTCACCCCAAATCCCCTTGCACCCCACAGCCCCAGCTCTCCTGCCTCCCCTGTGCCCACGGGGACAGCCCTGGTCACACACACACACATGAGGGGTGTCCTCCTTTGGGACAGGCAGTCCCAGACCACAGGGGAGGCCACGGGGGTCAGGGCAGTGCCAGGGCAGGGGTTTGCTGCTCTGGGCCCCTGTGACACCGTGTCCTCTGTCCCCACCCTGAGCTGCTGTCCCTCCCGTGCTGGGTCACCTGGGCTGCATCAGGGACAGCTCCAGGGGGATCAATCCCATCGACCTGCAGCTAATGGGGAGCAGGGCTGAGTGCTCCCAGGTGCCACCCACGGGCTGTCCCCAGCACCTGTCACAGCCGGGTGGCTTCATCGCATGGCACTGGGTGTCACTGCCCCCTTGGCTGGTGATGCCGCCGGGTGCCTGAGTGGTGAAGGAACCGGGGATGGTCACACGAGTGGGTCCCCAGGCGGGTGACAGCCACTACTGGCAGGGAACAAAGAGGCTTTGCAGAGCTCCAGGGCTGGGTTTAGCTCGAGGAGCCTCCCCGGTGCCCTGAGCCCCGCGGGGTCCCCGTGTCCCAGCTGCGGGTGTCGGTGTCAGGATGGTGTCAGATGCACTGAGGGGGCACCTCCAGCTCCATTTCATTTCCCTTCTCTCTCTCGCTGAAATCACCGCAGGGCGCGGAGAGAGCCGGGAAGGGGAAGCCGCGAACACAGACCTGGCCAATTAGCGCTGATGAGGGAAACTCGGTCAGCCGCGCTAATTAGCGGGGACAGGCGGGAGCGGAACGTGCTCAGCGCAGCGTGGAGAGCTGCGGGAATTCCCGAGCTCGGGGAGGCAACAGGAACAGAGCTGGAGTCACGGTCATGACAAAAGGGACACAAAGAGAGAGGCAGGACAGTGCCCCCGGAGGCGCCCGGGACGAGGGACATGGCGGGGATGGTGGCATTGCTCGGACATTGAGGGGATGGTGGCATTGCTCAGACATGGCAGGGGTGGTGGCATTGCTCCCAGGAAGGGCGACTTGACCTTGGGAAGGAGCTCCTGGCTGCAGGAGGTGTTTCACTGCAGCCATGTTGGGGACCGAGGGGCTCTGCTGGGTGGGGCTGGGGGTCCCAGCCCCTGTGCCCGCTGCTGGCTGTGGGGGTGAGGGGCTGTGTAGGGGTGAGAGCAAACTCTGAGGTGCCCAGCCAGTTCCAGATGGGGCCTGGGCCTGGCCAGAGTACCCATGGGTCAGGGTATCCATGTTGGGCTGCCCTGAGCATCCTTCCACAGCCAGGAGGGGCTCAGATCTTCCTCCACCCTGGTGGAGGCACCTCCACCTTCCTTCCAGCTGCTTCTCTCCCTTCTCCATCTCGTTTCACCACCACTGGGATTAGCTCAGCACTCTCCCTCCCTGTCATTGTCCCAGGTACAGCCCTGTTGTGGGACCAGGGAACCTCCACACCCTGCAGGGCTGGAAGCTCTTGGTGGTACAGGAACAGGTCACACAGTGGTACAGGAACAGTCACACAGTGGTGGAGACCCCTTTGGTCCCCCTCTGCGGATTGTCCCCAGCTCAGTGCTCGTGGCAGAGCATCCAGATGCCACAGGTAGTGCAGGCCCCATGTCATCAACTGGTGGAGCCCTTGTTTGCAGCAGTTTTGTTTTGTTTTGTGTTTTTTTTTCCAACTGACCTTGAAACTGAAACACAACAGAAAATTAAAAATTAAAAAAAAAAAAAAAAATAGAGCCAAGCCAGTTTTCCATTGGATGTGAGCTGAGCTGACCTGTCACTGGGCCCCAGGGAGGGCTGGGTGGGGAGCTGGAATCTCCATCAGGCTGTGGTCATGGGCTGAGCCCCATCAGCAGCTCCTCCAGTCATGACTTCACCCAGCAAAGCAGGGGGATGGAAATCACCAAAAATGCCGGGTTTTCATGCAGTTCTCCCTCACCCCTTCCTTTGGGGTCCCCAAATGCACTGGGGAGGTCACCCTGGGTGTGACACAGACACTGGGAGCTGGAGCCTGCTTAGAGCAGAAGGCACCCCTGGAGCTGGTTGCAGCAGGGGCTTCTCCTGCCATAAACACCTCAGAAGGGAGGGCAACCAATGCCATCCAAAAGCACTTGGAAATCCAATATTTGGGATAAAAAACATCCAGAAGGGATCCACAGGGCAGTGGCGGCAAAAGGGCAGGTGAGGAGAGGGGATATCCATAGCAGGGGGTGTGGTGGGAGAGCCCCCCCAGTCCCCCTGCCCTGCTCCCTTCCAGCCCCCCACAACATCCCCTGGGGTTTTACTGTCCTGACACAGCTGGCTCCCCTCACACCTCACATCCCTCCCCATGGGGGAAGCGAGAGGTGTTTCACCATCCTCCACATCCCTTCCTGCTCCCTAAATCCACTTCCTGCCGCCGGGATTTATTATTATTTATAACAATAATAAAGCGTGCGTAGATGGAATAAAATTTTCCTTTTGCTGACTGCAGCCTCGTGACCGCGGGGAAGGAGAGGGGGGAGGGAGGGCCCTGCTGGCCCTTGGCCGCCCCCTTTGGGACTCGGGGCTGCCAGAGGCTCATCCATCACGGGAAGGGGCAGGAGCAGCCCTCAGCTCTCCGGAGAAAATGGGCTGTGGTGGGATTTTGCCCTTTTGCCGCCTGTGTGACCCGGTGGTGGCCTCCCCGTGAGCTGCTGGGAGAACACTCTGTCAGTCTGTCTGTCCTCCCTGTGGGACAGAGCCCTTGTCCCTGCCGTGCTGGTGGCCGGGTGCTCGAGGAGATCAGTCCCAGGGAAGCAGCCAGAGCTGAGGTCATGGGGCTGGGAGAGGGGAGGGCAGGAGGGCAGTGCCAGGAGGGACGGGGGCAGTGCCAGGAGGGACGGGGGCAGTGCCAGGAGGGAGGGGGGCAGTGCTGGAATGGATGAGGGCAGTGCCAGGAGGGATCAAGGCAAACCAGACAAGGATTCTGGGCACTGATGCTAGGACACAGAGCGACTGTCAGGGCTCAGCTCCAAGGGGATGCCCCTGTGTGTGCCCCCTCTCCCGAGCCCCCACACCCTGCTGGACTGTGGCCCCTGCAGGGCTGTGGTGGCGCTTGCCAAGGTCACTGTCACCGAGCCAGCCCTTGTGCCTGTCCCAGGGTCTGCTGCTGCCCCTGCAGGCAGGAACATCGCTCTGCTCCTCCAGAGCCCAGGGCTGCCCCCGCAAACCATCCCTGGAAGCACCGGGCTGTGTTAATTCCCCCAGGCATTCCTGCAGCCCCCATTAACCACAGGGAGCTGGGGCAAAGGCAGAGCTTTGCAAAATCCCACCCAAAAAAAGGCCAAGAAAAGCCCAAATGCTCCTCTGACAAGGTGCAGGGGCTGCCCGTGCCCAGCGCTGCCTGCCCTTTCTCCCTTTGGCACATGACAAAAGCAGCCAGGCCCGGTTTGGGGAGGGGGTTTTGGGCCCCTCTCCCCCTGAACGGACAGCAATGCGGAGCCAAACCACCCCGAGCTTTCCTGGGGCGTCTGGCAGCAGGAAAGGGAACAGATCCAGCTGTGCTGGGCTGTGTTCCTCCGTGGGGACGGGGATTGGGCGACACAGAGCCCAGCACACCCTGCTGGCCAAGCTTCGGGAGCCACTGCCAGTTTGGGGCTGGGAAGCAGAGACACGTCCTGGGACCCCACTTTAAAGCACAAACTAAAACATGGGGTAAAAAAGGATCGGGGAGAGATGAAAAAACACTGCTTTTAAATATTTTTGAAGTTATTAATGGTACAAAACACATTTTCTTCCTGCACCCCTGTGGATTATCTCTGTGGGGACACTGGGGCTGGGTTTGGGGTTTGGGATTTGACAGGAGCCCTCCTGGGTGAGTTCCAGCCTGGCTACCACAGGGGAGGGAGAGCAGCCGCTTAAACCAAGGGGGCAGGAGGAAAAGAGCCCCCCAAGGCACCCCAGCACAGGGGGCTTTGGGGAGCAGTGCCACCCTTGCTCAGTGCCACCTGCACCCCTGGCCCCAGCGTGTGGGTGCTGCCAGGGCTGGGGTGGGGATACTGCCATCCTTCCCATCACCCTGAGAGCTGCCAGGGACAATGGGAGTGGGGACCCTGCCATCCTCCCCATCACCCTGACACCTGCCAGGAATGGGGATGGGGACCCTGCCATCCTCCCCATCACCCCAAGAGCTGCCAGGGCTGGGGTGGGGACCCTGTCATCCTCCCTATCACCCCTGAGAGCTGCCAGGGACGATGGGGGTGAGGACCCTGCCATCCTCCCCATCACACTGAGAGCTGCCAGGGCTGGGGTGGGGACCCTGCCATCCTCCCCATCCCCTCCACACTGGGGGGGCTCTGTGAGCTGCACTGGGGAGCTGGGACTCCCCCCAGATAAAGGGAGGAGGAGGAGGGTCCTTGTGCTGCAGAGTGAGATGGGACAGAAGCCAGGGAGGGACAGGAAGAGGGAGACAAAGCTGCTTTGTGCAGGGCCAGAGGGGAATGGGGAAGGGACTCCTGGGTGCCAGACAACCCCACCATCCCCACAAAGATAATCCACAGGGGTGCAGGAAGAAAATGTGGTTTGTATCATTAATAACTTCAAATATATTTAAAAGCAGTGTTTTTTCATCTCTCCCTGATCCTTTTTTACCTCGTGTTTTAGCTTGTGCTTTAAAGTGTTCTTGTTAGCCCAGCAGTACGTGTAGGGAATTTATAAACGAGTGAGTATATTGAGGGGGTGTGGAATATAAAGATGTGGAGCCTGGAGCTCTATTTGGTGCTGGGGGTGTCTGATGTTGTGAGAGACCAGCAGCACCCCGGGGTGATGGGGGGTGTCCCTGCTGAAGCTCCCCCAGCCCCTGCAGAGATTTGGGGTGAGCAGCACCCCCTGACTGAGCAGCAGCACCCCCGTGGTCTCTCTGAGGGCCCCCAGCCTGGCTCCCCTCCATCCCCCTGCTCCCTGCAGTCAGGCCCAGTGCCAGGTTTAAACAGTTTTTTTTTTAATCCTGGCTTTTTTTTCTCCCCCGTTTTCACAGGACACTGTGGGCCTCCCACTCCTCAATTAGCAACTTGTCATTGGCAAGCTCATCAAAAGGCTGCTAAAAAAACCCAAACTGAGATTTGATGCAAACTAGGGCAATAATCAGGTCTCTGGCCTGGATTTTAAATTATCCCAGCCGTCCCTGTGTGTCCATGCCTGTGGGGACCCGTTCCTGAAAGCCTCTTGGAGCCAGTGCTGTTCTGAGGGCTCCACCCCACACCTCTGCAGCAGTGGGGTGGCAAAGGGGGAACAGGCAGGGACATTTTGGGACACAGACCTGGCTGGTGGCTGTCAGAACCCAGGAAATTCCTCTGGCTGCCCTGGAGGGCTCCAGCCCCTGCCTGGAGGGCTCAGAGACCTTGGCACAGAGCCCAAGACCCCTGTGCCTTTGATTTAGCCCTAGGAAAAAACAATTACCAACCCTATATGAAGAATTACAGGTCAAGAGAGTTTAAGTAGAATAATAGTTAGTTTGTCATGGGGTGAAGAATAGATTTTTGAGGGTTTTAGAATGGGGGCTAAGGGTCTCAAGATGGAGGAATCTGGGTGTGTCCAGCCTTTCTCCTTCTTCTTCTTCTTGGTCACCATCAGGTAGCAACGGTGGTGGCAGGGATGGGGGACAGGGCTGCTCCCCATCTCAGGCAGGGGGTGAAAGAGCCCTGCCTGGGTGGGAGGGGTTGTGACCGTGTTCACAGAGGTTCTTGGATGAGGGAAGAGACAAGGATCTGACTCCATGTTTCAGAAGGCTGATTTAT
>JAWWEX010000042.1:2007873-2017881 GCA_035583215.1 Arremon brunneinucha | reverse complement strand
CCTCCTTTGCTCCAGGCTGAGCCCCTTCCCAGCTCCCTCAGCCTCTCCTGGGGCTCCAGCCCCTTCCCAGCTCTGTTTCCTGCCCTGGACATTCCCCATCCCCTCAATGTTACTTTAAATCCCTGCTCTTTTCTGCATGTAAAATATGAGCAAAAATCCTTTCTCCTCCTGTGTGAGGAATAGAAAAGTTGTAGCATCCCCTCTTCTACCTCTCTGCTCTGGTTTTCTTTTTCCAAATGCCTGGTTGAGAGATCTTCCTCCCCACTCTTCTACCCTGGTGGAAGGTGGTTGGGGTTGGAGCCAGATGACCTTTAAATGTCCCTTTCAATCCAAACTATTCAGTGATTTTATGATTCTAAGAAACACTTTGGCATTCTGGGCCTCATTCCCGGGCAGGAGAACAGATGATGGCACCGAGGAAGGTGCTCTGTCAGCCAGCACAAATGGAGGGGTGGAGAAGCTATTTTGGATCTGGATTAAAAGGCCAGAACACGTCAGCAACCACAGCAACCCCAGCTGGGTATGTGGCCCATGCCATGGTTTCCTTGACAGCTGAGAGGAAGGAACAAACACTACAAATAAGAGCAGGTACTGCTTTTTTCCATCCCTCCCAGCCCTGGAGCTCCCTGTGGAAGGAGCACAGCAGAGACAGCTCGGTGAGCACCTCCTGCCCTGCCACGCTGCCCTGCCCCAGCAATGTCCTGGTAGAGATGGGGACAATGCAAAGCAACACACTCCATTTTCAGAAGGCTTCAGACCAGTTTTTATTCTAGCATGCATGCTTTTTATACATTCTTATAAAACTCCTAAGTTTACACTTTACTCATTGGTCAGGAGACAAACAAAGTGCTCATTGGAACAGGTAGTGACAGGTTTCTATTATTTATCCTTCTTTCTTTCTTGGTTTCTGTGTCAACAACTTTGGTAGGAAATTCTTTCAGGGGTGAACATGGATCCGCTTATCAAACTTCTCTCTGGCCCACAGAAGTCACTATAAAACCCCTTCCACATGGCAGGAATGCAGGACTCCCCATGGGACATCCATCACTGTGCCCTGATAGCTACAGGCAAGGAAAACACCAGACCTGTGAGAGCAGCATGGCAGGAATGGGGAATTCTAGCCCCTGGAATCTCTCTCAGAGCCTCTGTGAGCAGCAGCCTCACACCCTGCTCTGCTCCAGAAAATGGCATCCTGTCCCTACCCTAGGAAAGCACAGCAAATATCCCATGTCCTTCCAGGAGAGGATAAAGTCCAGTGGGTTTTCATTCTGAATATGTTTTAGAGAATGTTTTTATGCCACTGAGTGTGATGGAGGGGTGGAAACGCATGCAACTCCCCCCTCTGGAATGGAGGGAATTGACTGGGGCCCAGACTGCCAGGCAACACCTTCTTCCTGGGGAGCAGGAGGTGGGGGTGCTGTGCAAGGATTTTTGGGCATGTTCCTAAAGCCTTTCCCTTCCTCTGAGCCCCCAGCTGTTCTTTGCTGCCCACTGAGGCCTCTCTGGCTGCTCCTCTCATCTCCCCCGGGTTCTTCTCCCTCTCTGCTCGCCCCAGTTGTCTCTCTGTGCCTCTCCAATGAGCATCCCGGGCTGCCCGAGCCCCCCTGCCCTGTAATCTCCCTTTCACTCCCGTGCTGCCGCTCAGCCTAAGCAGATTAACCCGGCCGCAGCTGCTCGTCCTCCCCAGCGCAGGGCTGGGCTGTCCCCACGTGCGGGGGTGACACATGCACGGCCACCACCCCAGTGCCAGCGCAGCTCGGGTGCCCTCTCCCGTCCAGCCCCAGCCCCGAGTGGGCTGGGACGTGCTGGGAGCAGGAATTAGTAGGATATTTGCCCCCCCAGAGCCTAGGCTGGCAGCGGGATTTTTGCTCATATTTTACATGCAGAAAAGAGCAGGGATTTAAAGTAACATTGAGGGGCTGGAGCGTGTCCAGGGCAGGGAACGGAGCTGGGAAGGGGCTGGAGCCCCAGGAGAGGCTGAGGGAGCTGGGAAGGGGCTCAGCCTGGAGCAAAGGAGGCTCAGGTGCCCTTGTGGCTCTGCACAGCTCCTGCCAGGAGGGGACAGCCGGGGGATCGGGCTGTGCTCCAGGAAACAGGGACAGGAGAAGAGGGAACGGCCACAGGCTCAGGGTGGATTTTGGGGAAATTTCTTCACTGAAAGGGTGGTCAGGCCCTGGAGCAGATTTCCCAGGACAGTGGTGGAGTGACCATCCCTGGAAATGTCCAAAGGCCACATGGATGTGGCACTGGGGACAAGGCTCAGTGGTGACCACAGCAGTGGTTAGACAGACACCAGCTTTTGGTGTGGGAACCTCCGAAACTTGAAGAGGAGAGGAGCAGGACACGCAGGCAGGAGACATGACATCCCTCCTGGGGTATCGGGGCTCCAGCAGCACCGAGGCAGGTTTAAAAGGCAATTAGAACCACAATCCTAAATAAAACAGCAGACCCTACAGAGCCAGGCGGGGGTTGGGAGCTCGGGGCACGGAGCGCTCCCCTCCGGCGCATCCTACCCGGCACCGAGGGGGTTAAGGCCGAGCTGCCGGGCTCTCGCAGATCTGCGTTTCCGTGACAACAGCTCCCGATGGATCCCGGAGCTCGGAAATCCCATTAAACATCTGCGAGAGGCTGCCCGTGCCGCCTGCCCAGGCTGCCACCTGCCGGCACCCCAGACCTGCAGCGCGGGGCTGTGAGGGCTGGGAGAGCCCCTGGGGCTGTGAGGGTCGGTACCAGAACCGCCTCTGAGGCAGTGAGGCCTGGTACCGGAGAGCCTCTGGGGCCGTGAGGGCTGGTACCAGTGAGCCTCTGGGGCTACTGAGGGGGGCTGGCTACCAGAACCGCCTCTGGGGCTGTGAGGTCCGGTACCAGAGAGCCTCTGGTGCCATGAGGGTCAGTACCGGAACCGCCTCTGGGGCTACTGAGGGCCGGTACCGGAGAGCCCCTGGGGCCGTGAGGGCTGGTACCAGAACTGCCTCTGGGGCAGTGAGGGCCGGTACCGGAGGGGCCTCTGGGGCTACTGAGAGCTGGTACGGGAGCCGGCTCTGGGGCCGTGAGGGCTGGGAGAGCCTCTGGGGCCGTGAGGACCAGTACCAGAACCACCTCTGGGGATACTGAGGGCTGGTACCAGAACCGGCTCTGGGGCCATGAGGGCTGGGACCAGAGAGCCCCTGGGGCCGTGAGGGCTGGTACCAGAACCACCTCTGGGGCTACTGAGAGCTGGTACCGGAGAGCTTCTGGGGCCATGAGTGCTGGCACCCTAACCATCTCTGGGGCAGTAAGAGCTGGTACTGGAACCGCCTCTGGGACTGCTGAGAGCCGGTATCAGAGCCAGGTCTGGGGCTGCTGAGGGCTGGTACTGGAGAGCCTCTGGGGCTACTGAGGGCCAGTACTAGAACTGCCTCTGGGGCCGTGAGGCCCGGTACCGGAGAGCCCCTAGGGCCGTGAGGGCTGGGAGAGCCTCTGGGGCTACTGAGGGGAGGCTAGGAGGGCTGAGGGTGCCGGTTCACAGTCCTGAGCCCCCTGAAGCTTTGGGGTGCTTGTTCACACCCCTGAAGCTTTGGGGTGCCCATTCACAGCCCCTGAAGTTTTGGGGTGTCCTGGCAAGGAGCAGCCCCAGTGCTGGGGTTTGGGCTGGCAGGGACAGACCTGCCCAAATTCAGCCCTCGAAGTTCTGGGGCAGGTTTGAGTGACTGGCACATACTGGGGCATTTGGGGGTCTTACACTGCTGGCAGTGGGCTTGAGGAGCTGTGAAGGGTCTCAGAGGGTGAGACAGGGTGGTGGCCCTGTGGCAACTCCAGAATGAACTCATCCAAACCACTCAAGGGGTGTGGAGGGATGTTGTGACCTGCTCAGCTCTGTGCTCCATCCACTCCCCTCCAGATTTTGTGCACTCCAGGATTAATAAAAACGCTTTGTATTTGATTTCAGAAATTTGGACTTTCTCTTCTCTGTGCTTCCACCTCTGCTCGCAACAGGGAGAGGCACCAGGAGAGGGTGAGGAGGAATTTGGGGAGGTGCCACACATTTCAGGGGATCACAGAATCGTTAAGGTTGGAAAACACAACTTTAATATCATCAAATTCACAGCACCACTGTGTTCATCTCTAAACCACATCCTTAAGTGCCACTTTTTGAACACTTTCAGAGGTGGTGACTCCATCAATGATGCTCCTGCTGGCATTGCTCAACCAGAAAATCAGAAACCAGTGTCCAGGCTTATTATAATACAGTTTTAAAGTATCTACAATACTTATATATATTGTAAAAATATATTTATTATATTATATAAAATATGTATTAGATGTAAAATATATTATATTTACTATATTTGTATATTGTAAAAATATATTATTTATACATTGCAAAAATATTTTGTTTACAATATTTAATAAAGATAAAATTTATATATATATATGATATAGAAACTTTGTTATTCAAGGGGGCTGCTGCAGCTGAACGTGGCTGTGGCTGCTCAGCTGTAAATGTTGTTATTCCCCACTGCATCCCAAACGCTCCCCTGCACTGCTGCACTCAGAGGTGCAGCTCCCAGCTTTTCTTGCCATTCCCAAATGCTGCTGAGCCGTTTTTATCCTGGGGAAAAGCCTCTCCCACGCTCAGGGAAGGACGGGACAGGAAGAGGAAGCAAACACGGGGCCAGCAGCGCCTTCTTCACCCCCTCCCCATCACACAGCTCCATGGCTGGATGGGAGGGAAGAGTCCCAGGGGCTTGGAGCAGCAGGAGCCCTGGAAACTCTGGCATCTGCAAGCACCAGGGGAATGCAGAGGGGCCACGGATGAAAGCTGACACAGAAAGAAAATGCTCTTTTGGAGCTACAATTGCTGGCACAGCTGCTGGCCAGACCCCCTTCCAAAGGCTGAAACGTGCCAGCGAGGGGATGGGAATCATTAACTGGCTTTTTGTGGGATTGAACTGTTCCCAGCTCCCCCTGAGCCCTGAATAAGCTCAGATTGCTCAGGATTTGCAGGGCCTGGGGCTCCCCCCAGCAGCAGGAAGGGGCTGAAGAGCTGTTGGATTGAGCCTTTTTCTGAGCCAGAGATGGGGCAACTGAGAGATGTTTTAAAAACTTTTATTCCATTTTCAGTCTCATGAGAGGGGTGAGACAATAGAGATGTTGTAATTCACTCCATCACAATCAAAAGCCAATTATTTCTTAATTACAATATACTATAAGCATTTCTTGGCCTATCATCTTTTGTCACACCATGCTGTAAATGCCTTAAAGCCAATCATCTAAAATTCTCCCTCATTGGTCCTACTACAATGCATCTTTCACAGTTCAATTTCTCCAAAGTATCTAGTCTTTTTTACAAGGCCATCCTTTGAAACTTATTTCTAGTTCCATTTCTCTCTCAACAATAGCTGCCCTACTCCATGGCATTTCTAACTCACCATTTCTTATCTTAAGGTTTGCATACAGATACACACTGTGTGAGCCTTCTGTCAAGTTTTGAGGGTTTTCTACAAATCCATTTCCCACAAAGAGCGACTGACAGAGCCCTCTCCCCTCCTCCAAAGCTTTGAGAGGCAGAAACCATGGGCACATGGCTTTTCTGCAGGGGTAAGTGCCCAGGAACGAGGCCAAGCAGTGCCCAGGGGAAACCCAGAGTGGTTTGATGCTCCTTTCAAAGGGCAGAGGCTGGGAAAGCCCCCAGCCTCAGGAGGGATGGAAATCAAAAGAAGCCTGAGCCTTGCAAATAAAGTAAAAAAAAACAAAACAAACCTGAAAACTGCAGGGGGGTGTGGGATGGGTGCTGAGGGAGGGGGGACTCTGGACAAAGCCCTGCTGGACACTGGGCTGGGCAGTTTGGCTGTGACCAGCCTGGCCTTGGGGCTCCTGGGCTCAGTGACAGCTCCTGGGGGGTCTGAGCCTCCTCTGTGCCTGCTCTGCATCAGCACCCCCTGGTCAGAGGCAGCAGAGCAGCAGCAGGGAGGCAGGCAGGAATGTGAGAGCTTGCAAAGCATCTCCCTGCAGGAGAGAGGAGGCAGTACAGGCTGCCAGGAGGAGGGGATGAGTTTCAGGCAGGAAATCAAGGAGAGGACAGTAATTGAGGCCATATGTTGGAAGCAAAGAATGCATCTGGTAGCAGGGAGCAGGCCCGCGCCGTGGGGACAGCAGGGGACATGCAGAGCCACATTAACCTCCAGGGCCAAGCAGAAGGTTGAATTCAGAGCTGCCACAACTGCTGAGGGGAGTTACTGTTTCAGGTCTGTGCCTGGAGTGGATGCAGCCTCAGGAGATTTCCAAAATTACACTCAGTAACATCCAAATTTTGTGGGTAATGTAGGAAAAATGTGAAGGAAATGGTTGCTTCATCACAAAATGACAGGGTTTGTTCTACACCCATGTCCCTGACCGTGCACTGAGCCAGGGAGGAAAGTGGAAATGTGAAAATATGGGCAGTGCCAGGAGCGAGGCCAGGTCCTCTCTGCTCCCCAAAACTTTGCCTGCTGTGGGGGGATTTACTCAGCCAGGGGTACAGACACATTTGGGGTGATGAAAGAGTTACCTGGGCTGCCCAGGTCTGTCCCACAGAGCTAACCCCACTGGGGCCATTCCACTCCATTCTCAGGCTCAGGCAACAGCCCTGGGAAAGAATATTTATGGCCTGTCCCCTCCTCCCTTTTCAACCACATTTGAAATAAATGTGAAATGTGTGTGGTTGGAATGGAGGATTCTGGCACAGCATCTCAGCTTGGGAAGAGGGAAAAGAGTTCTGGTGCTGACACCCACTGAGCTTCCCAGGAAATCCAGGAGGAGATGGAGTGCAGGAGTGCAGCACTGCAGGGGTGCACAGCCTTGGGGCTGGGGTGGAAATTGCTGCATTTTTAGGGCCAAAAGAATCCATTTTGTGGGTTCTTCCTGGAGCACCCAGCCCTGGGGGCCACAGCACTGGTGATGTCTCAGGTTCCAGCTTTTCTATTTTTCTGATTCTGTGCTGCTTTAGTGTGTGGGTCTGGGCTTCAAATTATGGGATGGTGAGCTCTGTGCAGGGAGCAGGGAGACAAAACAATTCCTGCTCTAGCTGGGCACCAAGGACAAACGATCCAAATCTCAGGCCCAAGAGCACAAACAACTTGGGCTGGAGAGAGAAAAACAAGCAGGATGGGACTGCATGGGCTAAAGCTGGAATTGGACAATGAATTCCAATATGCAAATGCAGCAGAGCTTTTTATAAAAGTGAGAGACCCTGTGACCAGGTGTCCATTTTGTGACCATTTTGGGTTCACCTGGGGTGCAGCCCTGTCTGGGCTCTTGTGCTGCCCAAGGTGGATCCCTTGAGGCCTCCTAATAAATCCCTGCTTTATTGTTTAACTCTGTCTGGTCTCTGTGGGGTGTCCCTCAGATGAAGGTGGAGCTCTGCAGGCAAACCTCGAATTGCTGCTTTCAAGGCTTCTCCTCTCACCGAAATGCCCCTTGAGCTGTTCCAAGCCTCCATCCTTGGGGATCCAGCTCCAGAGCATCCCTCTCTTCACCTGTAGCTCTCTTTGCATCCAGGCCACAGCTCCTGCTGCCCCAAACACCCAGCTGCATCCCATCCATGTCCAGCAGCTGCTCCCTGCTGCTTCTCCTCTGCCTCCCCGCTCCTGGCAGATTGAGTTTCCTGCCTGTCCATGGCAGCTCCTGCAGGACAGGAGGAACAGCTGGTGTGATGGGTGGGAGGGGGAAAATCACACAAAAGGGGTTAAATCCTCTTTAAAGGGGGAGTGAGGAGCATGGCAGGGCTGAGCAGTGGGGCTCTGGGAAATCTGCTCCTGTTAAGGGTGTCCTTGGGGATGGCAGAGCAGCTGGAAGGGGATTTTGGGGAGAAATTCTTTCCTGGGAGGGTGGTGAGGCCCTGGCACAGCTGCCCAGCGAAGCTCAAGGGCACTCAAAGATGAGCCCAGCCTAATCTGCTCAGTGCTGGGGTGACATTTCACCTCCTGTGGGAAGGGTGGACAAGGGGAAATGGCCTCCTTTTGTCATAGCTCACATCCTCTTTGAAACGTTTTTCTCCCTAAGAGCAAGAGGATATTGTCAATTTTCCCCCACAGATTTGTCACTCTTATCTTATCTGTGTCAGCTAGGAAGTTCAGAATATTCCACTGCACATTCAAAATCCATCCCCTTGTCCTGTCCAAGTTTTTCTTCAAGTTCTCAGCAGACACTGAAAAAAAAAAAAAGACATAAAAGCAGAGAAGGACATTCCCAAAATATTTGCTCTAAGCAGGAGCAGTTCCTATCCTGGAGTCATCAGGACTCCAGCTGTACCCTCTGAGAACCCTCTGACCTCCCTGCCAGGAGTGGGGCTCATTCCCCCTCTTTAGATCCAGACAAACAACCCCCTCAAAAGAGAATTAACTGCTTCAGGCAATTTCTGAGCAGCAGATCTCCTGGGAAATGTGATCCTTCATCCTTCCTGCCCCTGGATGGGGGGGATGTGCTCAGAGCACGGGCAAAGCTCATCACACAGATGCTCCTGTGCATTTCCCAGGCACATATGAGCTCTCTGCAGCATAAATGCTCTCCCCAGCTTCTTTTACACGGTTTTGGTCTGGGACACACTCACCAGGGGACATCTGAATGTTTTACCAGTCTGCAAGGTGAAAAAGAAAAGGAGATTCCTTTGGATTTGCTTGAAGCTGTTTCAAGACTGAAAGCAGAGCTTGAGCAGTAAAATGATTCTGAGGAGTGCCCAGCTCCAGTGCAGCCTGGGACAGGGGAAGGGCTGGGATTTACTGGGGGTTGGGAGAAGATTTGGGGGTGAATGCCAACACTGGAGCAGGTCAGGCAGAGCAGAGCACTGGGGGCACAGTCAGGGGCTCAGCAGAGCTTTCAGCCCCTCAGGGACGGACGCATCTGCTCTCCATATCCTGCTCCTGCTTTCCTTCCTCCCACCCCTGACTCAGCAGCAGCAGCAGCAGCAGCCTTTCATCCCAGACAGAACAATAGGTATCCTTCCTCCCAGGCATCACATCCCCTTATTCCATCAATAATTCCCTCCCTGTGCAGCCCAGCACAGCCACAGCTTTCAGAATAAAAAGCTTTCCACTGCAGCCACTCAAATAAAACATCTTTGGGATGCAGCCCTGGGCTTTGCAGACTCAGCAAGGAGCTAAAATTGGCTTTGTACGGAGCTGCCACGATCCAGCTCCCTGTTCCCCACCCTCAGCAATCACCTTACCTGCCCTGGCATCACTCTGATCCCAGGACTGGGTTTTTTGGAGATGGACATGAGGAAATCTGATCAGGAAAACATCTGAGCAGGAAAATGGGACCGTGCAGGAGGGACTGGGAGCCTGGCCAGCAGCAGGGGCTTGCAGGAGCTGGGAATCCTCAGGTGTTCTTCCTGGAACCCACCTGGAGCATCCAGCCCTGGGGGCCACAGCACTGGTGATTCCTCAGGGTTCAGCTTTTCTATTTTTATATTTTTCAGATTCTGTGCTGCTTTGGTGTTTGGGTCTGGGCTTCACATTATGGGATGGTGAGCTCTGTGCACAGAGCAGGGAGACAAAAGAATTCCTGCTCTAGCTGGGCACCAAGGACAAATGATCCAAATCTCAGGCCCAAGAGCACAAACACCGTGGCCTGGAGAGAGAAAAACAAGCAAGGTGGGACTGCATGGGCTGGAGCTGGAATGGGACAATGAACTGCAAGATGCAGATGGAGCAGAACTTCTTATAAAAGTGAGAGACCCTGTGCCCAGTCGTGCATTTTGTGACCATTTTGGTTCATCTTGGGTGCAGCCCTGGCTGAGCTCTTTGCTGCCCAAGGTGCATCCATTGAGGCCTCCTAATAAATCCCTGCTTTATTCTTTAGCTCTGTCCAGTCTCTGTTCTAGGCCAGCCTGCACAAGGCATTGCAGGAAAGACCTGGAGCTGCCAGAGAGGCCACGGAGCTGCTCTCAGGGGCTGGAGCCCCTCTGGAGCCGGGCTGGGAGAGCTGGGGGTGCTCACCTGGAGAGGAGAAGCTCCAGGGAGAGCTCAGAGCCCCTGCCAGGGCCTGAAG
>JAWWEX010000042.1:1984660-2003349 GCA_035583215.1 Arremon brunneinucha | reverse complement strand
TGGGAGCCATTCCCTGTGTCCTGTCCCTCCATCCCTTGTCCCCAGTCCCTCTCCAGCTCTCCTGGAGCCCCTTTAGGGCTCTGAGGTGTCCCCAAACCCTTCTCTGCTCCAGGCTGAACAGTCCCAGTTGTCTCAGCCTTCCCTCATAGGAGAAGAATGCATCCAGGATCCTCACAGGAGGATGTGGCATCATCCTCACTGCATGGCTGAGACAGTGGGAAGGTGGCAAAGCTCATGTACAGCCAGCAGTAGCCAAAGATTGCTTTGTTGCAAAAACTTTCTAGCCAATAGCACAGTGCTACAGCTAATAATTTAAAAAATAAAGAAATAAATAATAAAGATTTTTAGCCAACCACTAAAAGCACACGTACACCTGCTTCACACAAAGCTTGCTTGTCTGCTTTCTATTAACAGTACACAATACTCTATTATTAAGCTTAAAACCTTCTACTACCTTGCTAAGCATATTTTTTCTGCAGTCTTAAGGTCTATCTTGGCCAAGCCCAAAACTCAAACTATTGTTTCATGTCCTTGCTTGCTGTACCATTGTTAACTTTTCTACTTTTAGATTTGCAGCTGCAGCTAGCTCAAAGTTTTCTGAGATTTTTTTTGGAGGTTTTTTTTTTGTTTGTTTTTTTTGTTTTTTTTTTTTCTGTTTTGTTTTGTTTGTTTTGTTGTGTTTTTTTCTTTCTGTTTCTGAGTCCTGCTTTCACAATTTCCTCAAAGTCTTCTTACCTTTACTGTGTTCCCACAGTTCCCTGCTCAGTGCCTCACCCCGAGCTGGAGCAAGCAGGAATGGGTCTGTGCCCATCCTAGGTGCCCACAAATGCCAAAACCTGCACCCTGAGCATGGATATACCTTAGGATTTTGACTTTTATATTTTCCATATATTTGTAACCCTGCAGTTCTTCAGTGTATAACTCTAAACTCCATGTACAGTGTGAGCTGTTGCTTTCCCAGTTTGGGCAGACACAACTCTCCAGGCCTGGCAGTCAAGGACACTTCACTGCCTCAGGGCCTGAGAAATGTAAAACAAGACTGACCTGGGGGGAGCAAACTGGGGGTAAATGACTTCATTACCTAAAGCTGTAATTGGAACATTAACCCCAATATGCAAATAGAACAAACTTATAAAAGTGTGAAAACCCGTGACCATTTTTGGTGTAGCTCCTTTCTCATAATCTGCTATCAGTCAATTTTGGAAGCCATTTTTGGAAGCCCCTGTCTCATAATCTGTACTATCAATCAGTTTTGGAAGCCCCTGTCTCATAACCTGCTATCAATCAATTTTGGAAACCGTTTTTGGAAGCCCCTCTCTCATAATCTGATATCAATCCATTTTGGAAGCCATTTTTGGAAGCCCCTCTCTCATAATCTGATATCAATGAATTTTGGAAGCCCTCTCCACAGCCTCAGGCCAAATGCAGTGTTCTCTGGTGGGTCTGTGCTTTTCAGCACAGAAAGTTTAAAATTCTCAGCATCCAGGCTTCCAACAGCCCTGGATGGGCTTCATCTGCCCTAAATGTACATGAAAGCCCTTCAATAAATAAACTGCTTTTTATTCCCTTAATTTTCTGCCCTCAAAAAGACATCACGAAAAGGCGGAAAAGCATCCTGAAAACCCAACCGTGCCAGGCGAGAGGTGGGCACGGGGCTGCTGCTCCCCCTGGCAGCCCCGGGAGCGGCTCCTGCCTGGTAACAGCGCAGGGAGGGCGAGAATTCCTCCCCCAGAGCTGGCCAATGGCTGAGCCACCTCTGCGAGCATCCCGAGCATCCCTGCCCCGAGCTGGCCAATGGCCACCTCTGCGAGCATCCCTCCCCCAGAGCTGGCCCGTTGTGGTGGCGTTTGTAGGATTTTAGGACAAGGGAAGAGATGGGAATTTCGACTCTATGTTTCAGAAGGCTGATTTATTATTTTATGGTATTATATTATATGAAAAGAAAATTATATATTAGAACTCTACTAAAGAAAGAGGAAAAAAGACGTCAGAAGGCTAGCAAAGAAAAGAATAGAATGAATAATAAAGTCGTGTGACTGATCAGAGTCCTGACACAGCTGGACCTGTGATTGGTCATCAAGCAGAAACAATTCACATGAAAACAATCAAAGATCCGCTTGTTAATAAACTATCTTCAAACTACATCCCACAGCTATCAGATAGTTATTGTTCACATTTCGTTCCTGAAGCCTCTCAGCTTCTCAAGAGAAAAATCCTAGAGAAAGGATTTTTTAGAAAATATGTCTGTGACAGCCAATGGCTGGGCCACCTCTGCGAGCATCCTGAGCATCCCGAGCATCCCGAGCATCCCGGGCATCCCGAGCATCCCGAGCATCCCTCCCCCATGGCTGGGCCACCTCCGGCAGCTCCCGAGCCCTCCCGCCCGCCTGGGGCAGCGCTGGCTCCGCCAGCCCGGCACGGAATCAGGAATCACTGACCTATTTTCGTCCAGGCAGGCGCAGGATGACAGACAAAGGGAGCTTTAGCTCGGGGTGTTTAAAGGAAAAGTCGCTCGGAGTGAGCTGAGTGGCCCCAGAAAGCACCGAGGCTTTGGGATGTTTTCTTGCCCTGGAGCATCCCTGTGCGTGGCTGTGGGAAGGGGATGGAGCAGCTGGGGGAAACTGACCAAAACTGATCAAAAACTGAACAAAACTGGCCAAAACCGATCAAAACCGACCAAAAAACTGACCAAACCGGACCAAAACTGACCAAAGCTAACCAAACTGGACCAAAGATGACCAAAGCTGACCAAAATGGACCAAAACAGACCAAAACAAGCCAAATGGACCAAAACTGACCGAAATTGATCAAAATGGACCAAAATTTACCAAAATGGACCAAAAACTGACCAAAACTGACCAAAACTGACCAAAACAGACCAAAACGGAACAAAACTGACCAAAACAGACCAAAACAGACTGAAACAGACCAAAACGGACCAAAACTGACCAAAATGGACCAAAGCGACCCAAAACTGGCCAAAACGGACCAAAATCAACCAAAAACTGACCAAAACAGATCAAAACTGACCAAAATGGACCAAACCAGACCAAATCAGACCAAAACAGACCAAAACTAATGCCACTGAGCTGCAAAATCAGGTTTTTAGGAAAGGAATAAGGAGTTTGGAATAAACTGGGCGCAGGATAAGCACAAGGACAGGCAGGATGTGGAAGGAGCAGATTTGTGGGAATGGTCCCACGAGGATTTATGGGAATGGTCCCACACACAGGGATTTGGGAATGGTCCCACAGGGATTTATGGGAATGGTCCCACAGGGATTTGGGAATGGTCCCCCACACTGGGATTTGGGAATGGTCCCACAGGGATTTGGGAATGGTCCCACAGGGATTCCTCCCTTCCCTGGCTCTGAGGGATGAGCTGCCTGGGCAGACTCAGCTGAACACTCTGCAGACAAGTCAGCTCTCCCAGGCTTTTCTGTTCAAGTTTGCTGATGGAATTTGGGAGTGTTTAATCCCCACCTCGGGCAGGTTTTGGAGCAGGCAGCTCGGGCTGGTTGGAGTTTGTTGGATGCGGTGACACCCCCGATTGTCTGTGTGCACACTCCTGTGAAGGGGAGGGCACAGCTTTGCTTCTCAGGTTCGAGGTGCCACAAAAACCTCTCCCCAAACCCCAAACTGCATCCCTTAGCCTGGAAGCCGCTCAGACAATCCCAGAAAACCTTTGAGAGCCCTCATGGAAGGGGGAAATGTGCTGTGCCCATCACAGGGCACAGACAGGCAGGGGCCAGGGAGTGACCACAGCCCATCCTGAGCATCCTTGGCTGGTTGGGTGGGTGGAACTGGAGCAGTTTGGACCCCTGGGCTGTTTCATATCCCAGATTTTGGGTGCCTGCTCCCCCCTCAGCACTGCTCAGCACGGAGCAGGCAGCGATGAGTAACAAAAAAAGCTCCCACAAATCGGGAGGATGACAACAATTGCTCCATAAATGCTGGCAGCTCTCCTGGGACTCTCCACACAGCTGGGAAGGTGCTGCTGCTGCTGCTGCTGCCAGGGTTTGTTGGTCACGGAGCTGGGGCAACCTCCTCCCCCTCCCGAGCATGTGCAGGCAGGAAGGAAAGAAAGAACAAGGACAGATCTCAGTGTCCTGAACAATGAGAACAGGAAAGTCCCTGCAGGCTGGGGAGCCTGACAAGGGCTGAAAGCTGAGCTCCATCCTGAGCCTGATCCCGAGCCCCATCCTGAGCCTGATTCTCAGCTCCATCCTGAGCCCAACCTGAGCTCCATCCTGAGCCTGATTCTGAGCTCCATCCTGAGCCTGATCCTCAGCTCCATTCTGAGCTCCATCCTGAGCTCCATCTGAGCTCCATCTGAGCTCCATCCTGAGCCCATCCTGAGCTCCATCCTCAGCCTGATCCTGAGCCCCATCCTGAGCCTGATCCCGAGCTCCATCCTGAGCCCATCCTGAGCTCCATCCTGAGCCCATCCTGAGCCTGATCCCGAGCTCCATCCTGAGCCCATCCTGAGCTCATCCTGAGCTCCATCCTGAGCCCATCCTGAGCCTGATCCTGAGCCCATCCTGAGCTCCATCCTGAGCCCATCCTGAGCTCCATCCTGAGCTCCATCCTGAGCCCATCCTGATCCCATTCTGAGTTCCATCCTGAGCTCCATCCTGAGCCCCATCCTGAGCCCATCCTGAGCCCATCCTGAGCCCATCCTGAGCCCATCCTGAGCTCCATCCTGAGCTCCATCCTGAGCCTGATCCTGAGCCCATCCTGAGCCCATCCTGAGCCCATCCTGAGCCCATCCTGATCCCATCCTGAGCCCATCCTGAGCCCATCCTGATCCCATCCTGAGCTTCATCCTGAGCCCATCCTGAGCTCCATCCTCAGCCTGATCCTGATCCCATCCTGAGCTCCATCCTGAGCCTGATCCTCAGCTCCATTCTGAGCTCCATCCTGATCCCATCCTGAGCCCATCCTGCTTCCAGGCAGCCTGGGGGATCTGCTCAGCCTCCTGTGGAGACAGGAGTTAAAAAAAGCCTCCAGCTGCAGCATCCTGCAGGGAGGGATGCAGGGAGGGATGCAGGGAGGGATGCAGGGAGGGATGCAGGGATGCAGGGAGGGGGCACCCCCCGCCCTGGGATGCTCCAAGCAGCATTCCAGCTGGAATTCCACCTCCCCCCTGGCCAGTCCTGCCCTGCAGCCCCTCTCCCTGCACCCCCCTGGGTACCTGAGCCTCAGTGCCCCCTCTGCAGCCCCACATCCCGCCCTGGCACCCCAAACCCCGCAGCCAAGCTCTGCCTCAGCACACCCCGCATCCCCCCGGCCCATCCTCCCTCCCCCCCGTGCTGACCTTTTTATTTTCTGCGTCAGGAACATAAAATGGAGACTGCAGGGAGGGGAAATGTTTCCCTAAGATGGCTGAGGGAGAAGGAGGAATCTCACAGCAGTGCATGAGCACCCTCTGCTGCTGGATGGGTCTGGGGGTGCCAGGAACTCCCCGGCCCCGCTCCAGCCCCACAGACCCCAGGCAACAAAAAACGCCCCAAAATCCCTAACCGGGGGAGTAAAAATCTTGTGATAGTCAAATTATTTGATAAAAAAGCTTCAACACCCTTGTGACTCACTGAGGTCCCCTGGTTGCCTCTCCTTGTCACGTATTTTACATTTATATTTTCATTGCTGTGTTACATTCAAAATGCCCCCCAAAATAACAGTATTTTGTATTAAAACCGAAATATTTTGCACACACAGGTTCTAAAAATTATTGCCAGTGCCACACAAAATTATGGAATTTTTCAGGTTTGAAAAAAGCCATTAAATTTAATTTTTTTGAAATTCCACATTAGGACAAACACCCAAAACTTGATATTTTCTCTCATGGGATAGCAAAAAGGGTTAAAAATGGATACAAGGGGAGGATCAGCACTCACCTGAAATGGGGTGACCAAGTCTGGTCCCCAGGAAAGGTTTAGGGGTGAAAGGGTACATGGGAAACCCCGCAAGCTGCTCCCAGAATAGCCAACTTTTAATCCAGGACTATGTCAGTGTAAGGCCAAATCCTGCTGGATCTGAGGCTGAAATTATATTTTAGATTTTTTTTTCAGCAGCTTTGTCACCCCCTGAGCTCCCCTGGTTGCCTCTCCATCCCCTTTTAAACTTCCATTTTCCCTGCTGTGTTACATTCAAAATCCTCAGGAAAATGTGAGTATTTTGTATTAAATCCAGCGTTTGTCACACCCACAGCTCCTAAAAATTATTGCCAGTGCCCCACACAATTATATAATTTTCTAGGTTTGAAAAAACTTTTAGATTTCATTAAAGTTCCATGTTAGGATGAGCACCCCAAAACTTTGTGTTTCCTCTTGTGGGATGGGATAAAGGGCTGAAGGTGGATTTGAGGGGAAAATCAGCTCTTACCTGAAATGGGGTGACCCCATTTAGAGCCAAATCCTGCTGGATTTGAGGCTAAAATTATTTTCGCTTAAAACTTTTCAGCAGCTTTGTCACCCCCTGAGCTCTCCTGGTTGCCTCTCCCTCCCCTTTTACCCTTCTGCTTTCCTTGTTGTGTTACATTCAAAATATCCAGAAAAAGGAGAGTATTTTGTATTAAAATCAACATATTTCACACACAGAGCTCCTAAAAATCATTGTCAGTGCCCCACACAATTATTTCATTTTCCAGAATTGAAAAAACCTTTAGATTAAATTTGTTTTAATTTCCACATTAGGATGAGCACCAAAACTTTTGTTTTCTTTTGTGGAATGGGATAAAGGGTTGAAGGTGAATATGAGGAGAGAATCAGCTCCCACCTGAAATGGGGTGACCCCATTTAGAGCCAAATCCTGCTGGATCTGAGGCTAAAATTTATTTTGCTTCAAAATTTTCAGCAGCTTTGTCACTCCCTCCCTCCCCCTTTACCCTTCTATTTTCCTTGCTGTGTTACATTCAAAATATCCAGGAAAAGGAGAGTATTTTGTATTAAAATCAATATATTTCAGCCCCCACCCATTTAGAGCCAAATCCTGCTGGATCTGAGGCTAAAATTCTTTTTGCTCAAAAATTTTCAGCAGCTTTGTCATCCTCTGAGCTCTCCTGGTTGCCTCTCCTTCCATTTTACACTTCCATTTTCCTTGCTGTGTTACGTTTAAAAATCCTCAGGAAAATGACAGCAATTTGTATTAAAACCAGAATATTTCACACACACAACTCTTAAAAATTAATGCCACTGCCCTACACTGTGACACAATTTTCCATGTGTGAGAAATGTCATTAAATTTCATCTATATGAAGTTCCACGTTAGGATGAGCACCCAAATTTTCTCTTGTGGGATGGGAAGAAGGTTTGAAGATGGATATAAAGGGAGAACAAGCTTCACTCAAAATGGGGTGAGCAGGAAAAACCCCAGGAAAGGTTTGGGGATGAAAGAGTCCCTGAAAACCCTGCAAGCTGCTCCCTGAGTGTTTAAAAGGCAGCAGAGTGCCAGGGTAAGGCCAAATCCTGCTGGATCTGAGGCTGAAATTCCCAAGGAAATCTTGCAAAAAATTCTGTTCAAAAAGGGCCAAAAGGCATCGCTTAGGAAGGAGATGAAAAAATACAAAAATATCCAGGATCCCAGTTTTCTTTTTTTTTTTTTTTTTTAATAATTTAAACACTGATGGGATGAGAAAGTAAAGCAAGGAGTTTTAAAAAATTGAAGAGCCAGATGGAGGTGATGGGAGGTAAAATGGCAGCACTGAGGGGTGGAAATCAGGCAGGAATGGGGGACCCAGCACCAACCTGAGCCCTCATCCCTGCAGAGCTGCACAGGGAAGGTCCTTATGTAACTTCTACATTTATATAACTGCAAGAATTCCTCCAGGGGCCTTTCCTGAGAGAGAGCAGAGCTTTTTGTGGGATCAGGACGAGCAGACCCAGAGCTGGAGCTCTGGGGGTGAATGGAGTGGAGGACAGCCAGGATGGGACACCCAGGGAGCCTGGATTTTATTACTGTCATTAATATGTATATAAAAATAAATAAAAATACATTTTAATGTGGATAATATATATATTAATATATATTATATGTAATTTATATATAGATATAATTTATATATATATATTAAAAATAGGGGCATGTCCCCCTGCATGGCAGGGGACACTGAGGGTGGCACTGGGGCAGCAGGAGCTTGGCAGGGAAGTGGCACTTGAGGACAGGGAGTTTTTGCAGTGTCTCTGCATTAAAAGGAGCATCAGGAGAAGGGGTGCCAGGACAGCTCATCCCATGAACAACGGGGGAATGAAAAACTTGCAAAACCTGGCTCTGGGGCTCCCAAACCTGCTGAATTCCCAGCACACCCCGGTGACTCAGGCTGGCAGGGCTGGGAATGCAAAAGTGACACATCAGGGTGGCCCCGGGCTGGGCAGGACACGGGGAGAGCTGTGGGAAGGCAGGAATTTGGGACAGGAATTGGGATAGGAATTGGGGTAGGAATTGGGATAGGATCTGGGGTAGGGATTGGGATAGGATCTGGGGTAGGGATTGGGATAGAAATTGCGGTAGGATTTGGGATACGATTTGGGACATGATTTGGGGTAGGATTTGGGACTTTGGCGCTGCTGGGCCCAGAGCCCTGTGTGTGGGGGCACTGCAGATATGGGGGAGCCCCACAACAGAGGCAATCCCTGATCCATTTCAGGGCACAAAACCCTGCAAATCCCCGCTCCTGCTCCCAAAATGCCCCATCCAAAGCGCCCTAAAATCTGGGGATGCTCCTTGCTGTGATCTCTGCCCGGGACCCCCCCTTTCCCCCCGCAGCAGATGGAGACCCACTCCCAATTATGTTCCCGTCACAGGCAGAAGAAAGAAAGACAAATGTCCCCGAGGAGGCTCGTGGGGAGGACAAAAGCTCCCTGAAATAGGAGCTGAGCTGTTTTTTCCCGGTTCCGAGCGGGGGCCGGAGGGAGGGGCGGGATGCAGGGGGGATGCAGGGGCGGGATGCGCACGCAGGCGCCGCTTCCCGTCTTTGTCTGCGAAAGGAGGTCACGGGGGGGTTCGGGGGGTTCGGGTGGGTTCGGGGGAGGGTTCGGGGGGTGATGCGGGGCCCGCGTCAGCCGCACGTCAGCGCAGCAGCTGATCCCGGCTCCCAATCGCGGCGCGCTGAGCTCATCCCGGGCGCGGCGCCAGCGCGGCTCAACTGCGCACACCTGGCGGATGAGAGCGACACTGCAGGGACACTGCGACAGCACGGGGGGCACCGGGAAACACCCCCCCGCCACGGCCCGGACAGCCCCAAAACCCCCGCAAAGGGAGGAACCCTTTGGAGAACCGCTTGGGCTAGCTCAGAGCTCAGGCAGGGGCTCCTCAGAGGTTAAATTGCCCCAAAAAAATCGCTCCTCAGTGGTGATGCCCCAATGGGAGCACTTTGGGGGTGTGGGGGGCACTGCTGGCCCACCCGTGCCTCCCAGTGCCTCCCAGTAAGCCCCAGGAACCGGCACTCAGCCCCAGCAGTGACAGCCCCAGCGCTGCTTGCAGGGACAGCGCCCTGGGACAGGCAGGAGCTGGGGACAGGTGGCACCTGCGGCTCCCCAAAAGTGAGGGGTGGCACGGGACTGGCACCAGGTGAAGCCACTGTAGTGGCAGCAGTGATGGGACAGCAGCAAGGATGGGAACACAGCAGGGATGGGACAGGAGCAGTGATGGGACAACAGCAATGATGGGACAACAGCAGGGATGGGACAGCAATGATGGGGACACAGCAATGATGGGACAACAGCAGGGATGGGACAGCAATGATGGGGACACAGCAGGGATGGAGACAGGAGCAGGAGTGGGACAGCAGCAGCTCCTCATGCCCAAAGGTTCAGTCCTGGGACACAGCCTGGCCTGGCTCTCACTCCCTTTTCCAGGTGTCCTCTGTTAAAAGCAGCCCCTCCAGCCAGGAGAACACCTCGGCCAGGATGGCTGCAGGGGCTGCACCAGGCCAAGGGCCTAGGGATGGTGCTGGGATGGCAGGGAAAGAGCTGCTGCACTAAAACATCAGGAAAAGGCAGTCCAAACCAAGCAGGCAACACCAGAGCCTGGTGTGAGGTGTGAACACCTGCTAAACATCCCAGGTGTGCTACAGAAAGTTTGTGAGGTGGGAGTGTCACTGCTGAGATGGACACAAACACACTCTTGTGCAGTGACAACAACAGCTTCTTTTTTATTATAAGTTGTTCCTAAGTTTTATACCCTTAACAAAGTGTGATTTTAAGTCATTAGTAACATCAAAGCAGCTCATTCTATTCCTTGGACAAAGCAATAGTTTGTTGTATTTTATTGGTATAAAATAATTAATTGGCAAGTGTTTATAACAAATCATTAAGGCACAAATACTGCTCACTAAGGCAGGTATCCTCTAACTGCAAATCCCTTTTGTGTCTGTTTTATCAGTTTCCATGCTAATGGCCTTGTTTTCTTCCTTGCTATGGATAAACTCACATTTTATCAATTTCTTCCTCTGCTAACTCAGTCCCTTGGCCTGCAGAGCCCATCCACAAGCAGCTCCCTGCAGGCTCTGATAAGCAGAGCTGGGAATCAGGGAAGGTACAAACACTTCCCAGAGCAGCCCACCTGTACTGACAGACTGTGTGTGTGAGATTGGGAATGATTGCAGCTTCCAGGAATTGCAGGAACAGCCTCAAACCCCTGTCCCAGGGCTCACGGGGAGCAGGAATCCCACACTCTCACCACAAAGTCCAGGGAGAAGGCTCTCCAAACAGGTTCCAGAAAGCAAAGGAACGTTCATTCCCTGTTCTAATTGAGATGGAGACAATACAAAGCAACACACTCCATTTTCAGAAGGTTTCAAACCTGTTTTTATTATAGCATGCATGCTTTTTATTCTTACAAACCTCGTCAGTTTACACTTTCCTCATCGGTCATGAGAGACAAACAAAGTGGTCGTTGGAATAGGCAGTTGCAGGTTTCTCTTATTTCTCCTTCTTTCTTTCTTGGTTTGTGTGTCAGTGACCTTGGTAGGAAATTTTTTCAGGGGTGAATGTGGATCCTCTTCTCAAACTCCTCTCTGGCTCACAGAAGTTGCTGCAAAACCTCTCCCAGAACTTCCCAGCAGTGCTGCTCCCAGAGCCCTGCAGAGCAGCCTGGTGCTGCCAGGGTGTGTTCCCAACACCAATCCAGGGAAATGAGGAGGCAAGAGCAGGGAGAAGGTGAAGGGATGAGAGCCACCAGCTCCCATCAGGTAAATCAGGATTTATTTAAAGAGAATGTATTCACAAGGTGTTAAGTAGCAAAGAAGGAAGCTCAGTTATGCAGAGAGAGGAGCTGGGACAATGTCAGGCCTTGCAGGGACTCCAACTTGACTGCAAAGTGCCCTGAACAATCCCTGACTGTGGATTGGCCTTACCTGGGGCAGGAGGAATGAGCCTGAGCCCTCCAGAGGAGCCTTTGAGTCAAAATCACCCTGTGAAGAAGGACCCTGGTGAGCTCCCCCTGCTCCTTCTCCTCAGCTGAAACTATGGATTTACCAGCTCCTGGTTTGTGGAAGATTTCTCCATTTTTCCTGAGAATATTCCAGAGGCACAGAGAAGTTTCTGCCCCTGTTTGCTGCCACTTCTCAGCCAACAATGGCACATTAGGAACAGATGGAGGGGGAGAGGAGCCACAGCTGCAGAATCCCAAAGGCCTCTGAGGGGACACGGCTGGGGACACTGGGATGGACAAGGAAGGGGAGGGAGGTTTTGGCTACAGAAGACCCTGTTGCCTGCAGGCAGATATCTGTGAGCAAGGGGAAGGGATGCCAGAATATCCTGGGAATCTGAGGGCATGGGAAGAGCACTCAGGGATGCTGGAAAGGCATGCAGAGAACCTGGAACAGGAATTTTGGGACTGGTTCCCAGCACTGCCAGGAAACCCCAAAGCTTCAGTCCCAAGAGAAACTTTGATTCTGGTCCACACAAGGAGCTCAGAGCCCTGAGCCCCAGCTTGGGGGAGTGAAGTGCCACTGCCCTTTAAGGGCATCTCCAAATCCACGTGTCAGGAGCTAAATCCACCCTGGATCTGACCTCATGGACCTGAGGGGTCACTGACCTGCAGAATTGCTCTGGGTTATGTGAGATGGGTGAGGAATTCCTGGGGGGCTGCATCCAGGAGTTACAGACAACATCCCCAGGTCCAAATGGAAACCAGCAACTCCCAACTTATAATAATAGAAACAAAAAATAATAAACATTTAAATCTAAACACAAAATACCATCTCAAACACCTTCCATACAACAAAATGACAACACCCTAAATACTTCCATAAACAATACCTACCTGCTCCCACCAACACCATGTTAAAACCAACAAAACGTTCAACCTCCTGCTACACCACCACCTCTAATCACTCCTGTTATTACACCTTCCAGTTCTAATGATATACAACAACAAAAACAACTACCAATTACTTATACAAAAAAACCAAATACCTCAAAACCTGAAAAAAAATCTTTACAAAACACAAACAAAAAAATAATCTCATTTCCTCATACTCCAAAAATTATCTCAAATAATAATAATACAAAAAAATTCTTCAAAAAACACAAACAGGAAATTCTACCAACTAAAAAAAAAATTAATTATTTTTTTAAAATTATGCTGAGAGAGGAGCTGGGACAATGCCTGGCCTTGCAGGGACTCCAACTTGACTGCAAAATGCCCTGAACAAGCCCTAATTTTGGATTGGCCTGGCCTGACTTATGGACTGGTCCATACTGGGACCTGCAGTGACATCAGACTGGGGGAACTGTGTGGGGACACCTTATCTGGGGCTTCCCACGTTGGAAGGGGCTGATAAGAGAAGTGCAGAGAGACTTTTTATCAGGGTCTGCCATGACAGGAGGAGGAGGAGGAAGGGTTTAAACTGGATGAAGGAGGTTTAGACAGGACAGAGGATATGCACAATGAGGGTGGTGTGGTAATGCTGAGAGTAATGAATTAATGCTGTGCTTGGAAAGGAGATTTGAGCAGCCCCTGGCACTGATGGAGCTTAGAGGGAAGGTGGAGAGAGACTTTGAACCAGAGCCTGTGGTGACAGGACAAGGGGTTTTTAATTTAATTTTTTAAATTTAATTTTTAAATTAAATTAAATTAAATTTAAAAAATTAATTTAATTTAAATTGAATTTTAAAATTTAATTTAAATTTATTTTTTAAAATTTAATTTAAATTTAGTTTTTAAAAATAATTTTTAATTTTAATTTAATCTGAAATGGGAGCACTGGGGAGGGGTGGCAGAGGATTTGTTAGGTCAGAAGCTCACAGAGGGAAGCCACAGGAGCAAACTCTGCTCCTGGTGACAGCCAGGCCACAAAACTGCTCCTGATGGGCTCTGCAGTGCCCTGGCAGCCCCAGCCCAGCCCCAGAACTGTCACTGAGTTGTCCCACACAGACTGGGCTGGACCCAGCAGCACAGACCTGCAGCAAACACTTCTTTTCCTCCCTGCAGCTGAATTCTGACCCAGGGGAATCAAATCCACACTCCTCAGTCCCATGGGCATCTCCTTCTAGGAAATTTGGTTAACACAAAATAACCAGCACACTCAGGTGGGCCAGGGTCTGCCAAGTTCCCCCTGTGCTCAGCACAGAGGGAGGGAGAAGATTTAAAGCACTTTTCTATCCCCAAATTATCATTCCCTAAAAGATGAGAGAAGGGGAAGAGGTGACACCCCCATGGCTGTGCTGCACCCTACCCTGGGAGTGGAGCACCACCCTGGGCTGTGGCAGTGCCTGGGGGGCAGCAGGGAATGCTCCTGACTCCCTGGGCCTGCTGGGGTGAGGGGAGTGAGGAACAGGGTTTGGGGGTGAGAGCCTGACCTGGCTGGGCAGCACATCCCAAACCAGCTCCTGTCAGTGCCAGTGTGTGCTACAGGGCAAGCAGGCTCTGCTGTGAGGTGTGAACAGCAGCCAAACATCCCAGCTGTGCTACAGAGAGTTTGGGAGGTGGGAAGTTCCCTCCAGGCTCTGATAAACACAGGTGGGAACCAGAGAAGGTACAAACACTTCCCAGAGCACCCAAAACAACAAGGATCTTATCCTAATTTCCTACCCAGGCACAGGGGTGCACAAAGCTCCCACCTCTGGGAACAGCCTGAGCTCCAGGAGATGGTGCAGTGAGTTCAATAACTTGGGGTTGTTCTGTTTTGGAGCTCACAGCCAGGACAGAGTCAGGTAAAGCCTGAAGTCAGGGAAAAAAGAAAGTATTTTATGTGATTCTTTATGGGAAATTAAGACAGAATATTCGTTTCTCCCCAGGAGGGAGTCTCTGGGAGATTCTGAGCAGGAAGGGCAGTGCCAGCCTGGCCCCATCCCTGGTGCCAAGGGGTTTGCAGGGCACAGTGTGGAAGCTCACACAGGGAAGTCACAGAGGTGCAGCAGGAGCAATCCCTGCCCTGTGCCCTGGTGACAGCCAGGCCTGACAGTGCCCAGAACGCCCAGACCTCCCTGAGAGCACAGCCAGGACTCTGCTGCCACCCCAAACCCCTCTGTGGGCCCGCAGTGTCTGCACAAGGGCTGCAGCAGGGCCTCGGAGCCTCCATAGAATCCCAGCGATCCAGCTGCCACCTGGCGTCCGAGCACAGCTCTGCACGGGGAGCCTCAGCGAACAGAGAATTCAGCCTGTTTCTGGTGTAAATATCCTCCCATCAGGGGTATTGCCAGGGTTGGGGCAGCCCCCCCTGCTCTGGGCACCCTGTGCCCGGGCCTGCCCACCCTCACATCCCATCCAGCCCTGCCCTCTGGCAGTGGGAGCCATTCCCTGTGTCCTGGCACTCCAGGCCCTGCTGCTGCAGTTTGGTACTTGGACAAACCCTCTCGGACACTCATGGTTATGACATTACCTTCCCACATGACATTTCCTTTCCCTGCTCAGTTCTCCCTCCTCAGTGAAGGATCCTGATCCACCAGATCCCTCCTCACACAGGAGCTGTGTCAGATCTTTGATCACCCTTCTACACCCCAGTCTAATTCTATCACAATTTATTTGTGAGCTGTGTTAGACCTTTGTTCACCCTTCTCCATCCCCAGTCTAATTGTACACCATTTATTTCTGAGGGATTTCTCTGGGCACCAACACCCTGACTTATTGCCTGCTTCATGTTTTAGTGACCAGAACTACAGAACAGTCCCCAAAAAGTCCTTGGGACAGTGAGAGTGCAAAGTGCAGAGGCTGTTATGGACACTGCAACTCTCAGAAATCATGGCATTTCAAATAACTGCAGGAAAAATCTCCTGAACTGGCTCTGCAGCTTCCTGCAAAGCTTTTGCTGGACTGAGAGGCATAACAGGAGTATCCACCCCTCTTGAAAGGGAGTTCAGGGTGCTCCCCTCATGTGCAGTGATGCCAAAAACTCACCAACATTTACTCTGAGGAGCAGAATTCCCTCCATTCCTTCAGACAGTGGGTAACACTGCCCTGCCAGGGACATGCTCGACCCTTGGGGGAACAGGAGCCAAAAACGTGTGGGGATGAAAGAGACAAACAACAGGTCAGGTAAGAAAAATACTGCCTCTTCTTTAATGTTCAAAGACATCAGTAAACAAACAGAACCGTACAGACAGAGGCTGAACCCCCCACCTCCCCTAACAGCACGTTCCAAACCACCACAGGGACCAGCTGAGCACTCAGGACAAGGAGCAGCAAAATCTGGGATTGGAGGGATGGCCAAGGGAATTCTCTGCTGGGTGAGGGCAGGAACAGAGCACTTGCAGGAAGCAGCTTCCCTCACCCAGCAGCAGAGCAACATCTGCTGGGTACAGCCCAGAACTGTTTCCTCTCAGAGCAAACAGCCCAGATCTCTTGCTGACACACAGGAGAACTTGGGGAACACAGCTGGAAGCTACATTAGAGGTGCAGGACACACTAAGTACTGACCTGGGCAGCCAAACCTCTGTTCCACAGGGATTTAAGCCTCCCAAAAAATAAACACAACAGGGAGGTTGTGTCCAGCTCAGCAAAGTCCTGCAGAACTTGTTTGTGAATGCAGATCTGGGTGTGGGGGGAAGGAATGACCTTATGCTCTGCACACATCCTTCCATCCCATTCCACTGAGCTGCTCCAAGGACATCCCTACCCCACAACTGGTCTTATCCAACAATTCCTGGAGCTGTGGAGCATCAGCTGCTTAGCAGGGACACCAGGAGCAGCTCTCAGTGCAGGCTGCAGAGGACAGCAGGGCGGTACCTGTGTGCAGGTCAGGGACAGCAGGGTGGATCCCAAGTGCTGCAGAGAGGCAGAGATCGTAGGCACAGCTGCTCCAGCTCCCAGCTGGCTGGCAGGAGCCTGCATGGGAGCCATGGAGGTGGCTCAGGCTCTGGGGCAGTCCCACAGCTGACAGCCAGGACTCAGCAGGGCTCCGTGCCCACAGCGGTGACAGCCGGAACCGAGACGTGGTGACAAGTAAGGAGCACACGTCACCTCTGTGCCTCTCCAGGTGGCAGGAGCCTGCAGTGGGGCTGGCTCTGCTGCCACCACATGCAGTCTAAGATGGAGAGAGGGCTGAAGTGGCTCCTGCAGGGCCCAGTTGTGTGCTCCAAGCACCAGTGTCCAAGGCGGGAGGCCCTGCAGCCCAGAGCCCTCAGATCTCCACGTCGCTCTCCTTGTCATTGTCGTGGTCACCATCGTAGAACTCATTGGGAGCTTCAGGCCTGGGGGAAGAGAAATCCCTGTCAGGGAGGGGACAGAGACCTGCAACCCCAGGGGCCTGAGGGAGTGTCACAGCAGGAGACCACAGAAGCTCCTTGAGTGAAAACAAGAAGACTCAGAAGTGACTTCCCCACCCATGGGCTTTAAGGTCGCTGCAAACCCCAAATTCTGGGATTCTGTCGTAGGGAGATAGAATATAAGTAAATACAGGTAGTATAGAGACTAATCTTACCCCCTAAAGAGTTGCAGCTGGGTTAATTATTAAAGATTAGGAGCAGGCCTGATTTTAACAGGCCACACCTGTAGCCAATAAGAGTGTTATAAAAGAGTTGGTTGGTTGAGGGAAACTGGAGTTAGTTGGCTGCTGCAAGAAGAAGGATCAGTGCCTAGAGGAGCTGCCTATGAGAAACATCCAGGAGGTATGAAACTCTAGCAATGTGGAACTTTGGCAATATAACAGAACTCTTGCACTATAATGTCAACATTCTATGACTTGTTCTAGGACTCAGATGGATTCCTCTGTACCCCTCCCAGGGGCAGAAAGGGAAGCCCATTTCTCCAGAAGAAGCTCTGGTACCTGTTGTAGTTTTCCTCAGAGCCCCTCTCCTCAGGATCAGGCTCATCCGTGCGGTCGTAGCTGAGCAGGTCCGAGGGCACGTCGTGGATCTGCACGCTGGGAGCGTGGTTCAGCATCTTCAGGTTCTCAAATATGGTCTGCCTGATCTGATCCAGGTACTACAGGGACACAACACACAGGGATCACCACAGGGCCACGTGTCACAGCTCTGTCACCTCTGTGCTGGCCAATAACAACACATTTGTACAAAAAATCATTTATCAGAGCAGAGTGAATTAAATTATTGCCACCCAAGCAGGAAGCTCTGACACAACCCAGTTGTTTCTCATTGTTTTTTTGCCCTGGGTTCTAGCTGGTTTCACAGGACAGAGCATCAACCACAGGGTTTTGGAAATTCCAAGGTGATATTGCAGCATGGCTGCAAGCACTCACCTGCCTGGAGTTCTGATTCTCAATCCTCGTGCTGACATCAGGGTGAAGGGTGAAGTCTGGAGCGAAGTACTCAAAGTACTCTGGGATGGAAGGAGGCAGAGTTAGAGCACAGAGGGCCAGAAGCTGTGCAGAGAGCAGAGCTCACCCTCCCACCTACCTGGGGGAGGGCAGAGCTTAAAAAGCACAGTGGTATTCAACCCTGAGTGGAAGGGATTAGACAGAACAACAGGAAATGGTGCAAACAGAATCACCCTGGACACACACAACTGTGTCTGCCCAGCAAAGAGGGTGGTGGGAGATCACAGAATGGTTTGGGTTGGAAAGGACCTTAAATCTCATCTCATTCCAACCCCCTCCCACTAGAGCAAACCTGGCCTTAGATACTTCCAGGCATGGCTAAGACCATCTCCAAGGTCAGGAAGTGCTGACACTTTGGCTCTGGTCAATGCAGAACAGAACATCCCAAGAATTCCAGCTGAGCTCATGAGGAGAAAAGGCAACTCCAACTTACCACTGTAGGGGAGCTCATCACTAATTGGTTCATCCACGAGCAAGGAGGTTTCATAAGTCCTGAAAAGATGGGAAAAGAGGAGCTCAGTTCATTGAAAGGGACATGGGAAATGCAGGGACAACTCCCACAGAAGTGCCCTGAGGGGCAGAGAGCAGAGGGGACTCACCAGCAGCGAGCCACGTTCCGGACTGTGTAACCTCCTCCTCCCAGCACCAGCAAGGGGATGTTGAAGCTCTTCACGTACTCCACACACTCCCTACAAACCCCAAACAGGAAAATGCCAGAGCTGGGAACTGCAGCACAGGTTCATATGTCAGAAATGCCCCCCTGAACTCCCAACAGCACCGTGGCTGGTGTGATACACCTGGAGATCCCACTCAGGAATCTCCAGCACAGGGGTTGGGTTGGGAAGGACCTTAAGGCTCATCTCATTCACCCCTGCCATGGCAGGAACACCCTCCATCATCCCAGGCTGCTCCAGCCCCAGTGTCCAGCCTGGCCTTGGGCACTGCCAGGGATCCAGGGGCAGCCACAGCTGCTC
>JAWWEX010000042.1:1967043-1978828 GCA_035583215.1 Arremon brunneinucha | reverse complement strand
GTCTCCAGGCCTGCCTGCAGCTGGAGCTGACAGCTGTAGGCACAGCTCTGTCACCCACAACCCTGGACTGCTGTAACTCTTGGATACAATAAACTTGGGTACAATAAACATCTCTCATTCAGACCCTTAAAATTTACCTACCACAGGGGACCCTGAAAATACCACAGGAGGGGGTTTGCATTTCCATTCCAGGGGAGGCTCCTGCCTTCCTTAGCAGAACCTGGCTGTTCAAAGCCAGACAGGGCAGGAATGGCACACTGCAGCAGGGCCCTGGGAGGGCAGGGCAGCCCCTGGGCACTCACCAGTCATCACCCACGTTGAAGGCATTGAGGCTCTTGGTGAAGCCCTGCATGTTGTTGGGGCTCACCCTCTGCAGGAAGTCGATGTAATCCTCGGAGTGGAAGCGGCACATGTCGTGCTGGGAGGCCTGGTAGGGCTTGAACACCTTCCAGAGACAAAAACAGGAGTTATTTCCCATCCAAACTCTGCTTCCTTGGGCTGGCAGGAAGCTCAAGCTAATTGACAAGTAGTCTGCACCAGGTACATAGAAAATGTGCTAACACTGGTAATTGTGTTCATTTAAATTCAGCTGCTCCATGGAACCTGCTCTCCTTTCATTTTTCCCTTTCACAAATCCAAACCCTGCCTCTCCTGACTGCAGCTCCTGCCATAAAATTTCTTCCTACCCCATGGCACATTCTCCTGCTTGGGCAGCAAAATAAACCACAGTTTTTCTTTCCCTGGGGATCCTTCTTTCCTCACTCACCAGTTTGATCTAGGGGTGGTTCTGATCCCTCTCTAAGATTTACTCACAGGTTCCAAATTATTTGGGGAAACCTCCCAGACAGATGGAAGAGTTGCATAAGTTTTGTTTCCTTTGGAAAGGAAAATAGGGGGAATGGTCAGGGAGGTGGATGGACTCAAATCCAGGATCTTGTGACAACACAGTTTTGGCACTTGGGGCACATACCTCAGTAGAGGGGAAGTTAAAAATTAACCCCACTGGAAGAGGGAATTCAATTGATAAGAGATCTTTTCTGTGAATCCTCTTATTTAAAATTCTCTTATTTAAAATTCTCTTATTTAAAGCAACCACTTCATAGACAAAGTGGAACATGAACACAACAGAAGATGCACAAGCTGGTGTCCAAAGTGAAATCCCTCAGAACAACTGCAGCATGTTCCTGTTTTTTGTGCTGAGCAGGAAATCTGAGTGTTTTCAGAACCACCATAAACAGAACAAGCCCATCTCCTCCTCTCCTGGTGTTTTCCATGTGGAATTTGGTGTTTCTCAGAGGCTGCTGCCTCTGACAACCCAAACAGTCCCAGCTGCTCCAAACCCCTGGTTTTATTTGCTTCTGACTTTGCCAATCCCTGACTGGGGATGAAGTTGTCCCTGAGGTTTTCAGCTTCCCAGTGGCAGCTCGTGAAAAAAATAACCCCCCAAAAAAGAATTTCAAGATTAAAAATGTACAGCTCTGCCCACTGCCTCCTTCAGGCAGGGATGTGCCATTTAGAAGGGTTAGGTCAGAACAGGTGTTTTGGTTGTTCTTGCAAGGAAAAGCCCAACTCTGGGGAAGTTACTTGTGGAAATAATAATAATAATAATAATAATAATAATAATAATAATAATAATAATAATAATAATAATAATAATAATAATAATAAAACAACTCTGGGGAAGCTACTTGTGGAAATAAAAAAAAATGTCTCTGGGGAAGTTTCTTGTGGAAATAAAAGAAAAACAAAACAAAAACCTCCGGGGAAGTGACGTGTGGAAATAATAATAAAAAACCTCTGAGAAAGTTACTTGTGCAAGATACTTTTGGAAATAAAAAAAATAGTCCGGAGAAGTTTCTTCTGGAAACAAAATAAAACCAAAAAGAAATTCTGGGGAAGTTACTTGTGGAAATCCACACAGTGACAGTAAAAATCTGTCAGAGAAACTTTGCGAAGGCTCTCCAGAGTTCCCCCAAGTGCTGCATTTCCACACAGTCACTGCCCTGGATGTGGTTTTATTTGGGAATTTTAGTAATTAAGGAAATTCTTCTCATGTCTAAATATCTACAATTATTTCCACAAATTGCATCTTTACAGTTGCCTGACCTCAGCAGCTCCTTAGAAGCCTCTACAGCACAGGACTGAGCTCTAAAATCATCACTGAGCACTGTTACCCACCCACCTGTGGGGCTCCCAAAGCTCTACAGCCACCACTGAATCTGTCACCCACCTGTAGGGTCCCCAAAGCTCTGCAGCCATCACTGAATATGTCACCCACCCTTTGGGGCCCTGAAAGCTCTACAGCCATCATCAACCACTGTCATCCACCTGTAAGGTCCCCAAAGCTCCAAAACCATCGCTGAACATGTCACCCACCCCTGAGATCCCTAAAGCTCTACAGCCACCACTGAGCATTGTCACCCACCCTTGGGGACCCCAAATCTGCAAAACCATCACCAATCACTGTCACCCACCGGTGGGGCTCCCAAAGCTCCAAAACCATCACTGAACGTGTCACCCACCCCTGGGTCCCCAAAGCTCTACAGCCATCACTGAACCTGTCACCTACCGGTGTGGTCCTCAAAACTCTACAGCCATCACTGAACCTGTCACCCACCTGTAGGATCCCCAAACCTCTACAGCCATCACTGAGCACTGTCACCCATCTGTGGGGTCCCCAAATCTCCAAAACCATCACCAATCACTGTCACCCACCCACCCCTGGGGTCCCCAAACCTCTACAGCCACCACTGAGCACTGTCACCCATCCTTGTGGTCCCCAAAGCTCCAAAACCATCACCAGTCACTGTCATCCACCCTTGAGGTCCCCAAAGCTCTACAGTCACCACTGAACATGTCCCCCACCCATGGGGCCCCCAAAGCAGCCCAGGGGGCTCAGATTGAGCCTGGCTGACCCCTCCAGGACGCCCTGCTGTCCCCCCCGGCCGGCCGGGCCCACGCGTGGCTTACGATCATTTTCTTGTAGAGGCCGTAGTGCAGCACCAGGCTGTGCGTGAGCGCCAGGCGGTGCGGCTTCATGGGGTGCCCCGCGCCTGGAACGGAACCGCGCGGGGATTAACGGGGCCGCCGGCGGGGACACAACGGCCGCTGCCGCCGCCCGCCGCGCTCCGCTGCAGGTCCGGGCTGAGGGGACGGGGGGAACCGGGAGAGGGGAGCGGGGAACGGGGACAGGGAGGGCAGGGCCAGGGCCGCACCGCCGCACCGCCGCCCCCAGCCGGCCCCGCCCGGCCCCACAGCAGCGCCTCCGCCGCCCCACCCCGGTGCTGCCCCGGCCCCGCTCGCACCGTAGTGGAAGTTGCCCACGTCCGGGTCGTAGAAATAGGCCACGGTCTTCGCCATGGCGGACAGGCCGCGCCGCGCGCCGCGCTCCCGCTTGCGTCATCAATCCGCGACACCAGCCAGGTCCGGGAAGGGGCGGGGCCACGGTAAACACACACCAAGAAAGGGGCGTGGCTTGGGGCGGGGGCGTGGTCACCCCGGCTGCTCCCAGTTACTCCCGGTGTCACCCCCAGCAGATCCCAGTTACTCCTGGTGTCACTCCCGGCTGCTCCCAGTGTCACCCCTGGTTGCTCCCAGTTACTTCCAGTGTCACCCCCGGCAGATCCCAGTAACTCCCAGTGTCACCCCCGGCAGATCCCAGTAACTCCCAGTGTCACCCCTGGCTGCTCCCAGTTACTCCCAGTAGATCCCAGTTACTGCCAGTGTCACCCCCAACAGATCCCAGTAACTCCCAGTGTCACCCTCAGCCGATCCCAGTTACTCCCAGTGTCGCTCCCAGTAACTTCCAGTGTCACCCCCAGCTGCTCCCAGTTACTCCCAGTGTCAGCCTCGGCTGCTCCCAGTGTCACCCCCAGCTGTTCCCAGTTACCCCCAGCAGATGATCCCAGTTACCCCCAGCAGATGATCCCAGTTACCCCCAGCTGCCCCCAGTTACTCCCAGCTGCTCCCAGTTACCCCCAGCAGCTCCCAGTTGCCCACTGGATTCCCTTCTGAGGCCCTGCAACTGCCTCCCAGTCATTCCCAGTTATTCCCAGCTGCCTGCTGGATTCTCTCCCATAATTCTCCCCCTGCTCCCTCAGGTGCCACCATCACTCCTCCCTCCTCCTCACCTGCTCCCAGCCACTCCCAGCTGCCCCAGTCACCTGCAGTGAGCCCAGCTGGCCACTGCATTCTCTTCTCCGGGCCCACAGTTGTCCCCCAATTCCCCCCAGTTCCTCCCAGTCACTCCCAGCTCCCCTGTCACCCCCACAGGGCACAGAGGATGGGCAGTGGGGTTCCCATCGGACACCCACACCCTGATGGGGCTCATTCCATCCCAGTCCCTGAGGGATGGGAACCTGCCACCGCCAGCTGTCACCTCCAGCTGTCACCAGGTGCCACCCTGAGGGGTGCAGGCTCTCCAGAGCTTTGGGGAGAATCCTCTGGAGGCACTGCCAGGCTGGAGGAGGACAAAGGCTGGGTGGGAAATCCCTGGGGGTGAGGAGGCACAGGGATGGGGAAAGCTGGAGCTGACAGGAGATGGACACGTTCCTATGGTGTGGGAATGGCAGCATGAACCTGCTCCTGGTCCAAAAGCTTGGAAAACCAAGCCAAAATCAAAGCTTTTTGAAATTGTGGGGTTATTATAGGATATTTCTGGCTGTCTCTGTCCCCCCCTGTGGAGACAGTGCCCCCTCCACAGGCTCCTTGTGTGGGTTTCCTTTTAGGATCCTGACTCCAGCTGGAGCAAGGATCGTAGGATGATTTAAGGGATAGGATTGGAAGGGACTTTAAAGATAATTTCATTCCAATCCCTGCCAGGGGCAGAGACACTTCCAGAGGAGAGCCAGGACCCTCTCACTGTGACCCCACAGGGCACAGCTGGGGCTGGAGACACTGAGAGGGCACCTGGCACCAAGCCCAGCACCCAGCCTGGGAAACGGGGGGAAATTCAGGACTCCTGGGCCCCTGACAAATATGATTAAGCAGAAGCTGTTTATTGTTTACATTATACAGTTATTTATACATTCTATCTCTCTGCACACATTTCTTATCGGTGCCTTTGTTTGGTCCACGTGTTCTGAGAGCATCTCTCAGAATATGGGGCTGGTCACAGTCCAGCTGCTTTGCTGCTGTTATTTACTTCTTGTGGTCTTGGAATTTGGTTTTTCAGCTTCTTCTTTCTTGTTTAGCACAGTTTATATCTTAGAAACCTTGATGGATTCCAGAGGGCTCTGAGCAAACTGATAAGAGCAGTTACAAGTGGCATGGCTGGTGCCCACTGAGGCCTGAGCTGTTCAGGAAATCTCTGGGGTTTGAACGTGCTGAGCAGCACGGCTGTGCTGGGAGCCCCCCGAGCTGTGACGGTGCTCCCTCATGACGCCTGTCCTGTCCTGGTGCTCCCTCATGACGAGTGTCCTGTCCCTGCTCCACCAGCTGCTGCCACCAGATAACGCCAGCCTGGGGACATGGAGCCACCCGGGACACGGAGCCACCCGGGACACATCCTGTGCCCGCCTGGGGATGGGGAAGGAGAGCAGAGACACAGCCCTGCTGAGGAGAGGAGAGCAGAGACACGGCCCTGCTTGAGGAGAGGAGAGCAGAGGAGAGACACAGGCCTGCTTGAGGAGAGGAGAGACATTCCTGCTTGAGGAGAGGAGGCACAGCCCTGCTTGAGGAGAGCAGACACAGGCCTGCTTGAGGAGAGGAGAGATACTGCCCTGGCTGAGGAGAGGAGACACATCCCTGCTTGAGGAGAGGAGAGACACATCCCTGCTTGAGGAGAGGACAGACACGTCCCTGCTTGAGGAGAGGAGACACATTCCTGCTTCAGGAAAGCAGAGACAGAGCCCTGCTTGAGGAGAGGAGAGACACAGCCCTGCTTGAGGAGAGACAAGGCCCTGGCTGAAGAGAGGAGAGACACAGCCCTGCTGAGGAGAGGAGACAACGGCCTTGCTTGAGGAAAGCAGACACATCCCTGCTTGAGGAGAGCAGAGCAGAGACGCAGCCCTGCTTGAGCACAGACACATCCCTGCTTGAGGAGCGCACAGACACATCCTTGCTTCAGGAGAGGAGAAACACGGCCCTGCTTGAGGAGAGACACAGTCCTGCTTGAGGAGAACAGAGCAGAGACACATCCCTTCTTGAGGAGAGACATCCCTGCTTGAGGAGAGGAGACACGGCCCAGCTTGGGGAGAGGAGAGCACAGACACATCCCTGCTTGAGGAGAGCAGACACATCCCTGTTTCCAGCTGGGGTCACTCTGCTGCCTGAGCTGTTCTTCTGGCAGCCGGGTGCTGCTCCAGGCATCTTCACGGGTGTTGGACAGAGCAGGGAAGTGTCACAGAGGGATATTTTTAGATGCTCTTTGTGCTCAGAGAGCAAAGGCAGGCTGTGGTTTAATGGCCATTAGCTGCTGGGCATGTTTGGAAAGCTGGATGGAGCAGGGCTGAGGATCCAGGGACATGTTTGACACCATGGGATGGAGCAGCTTTGCAGACGTGAGGATAATTTTTGGGCTGAGCTTCGAAGGGAAGACCCCAAGAAGAGCCTGGATCCAGCCTGTTTAGCTGCCACGTGGACAGGCAGTGGTGGCTGATCCCCCAAAAGGACGTGATCCCATTGTTTGTGGGGTGACATTTGCTCCAGTGGCTGTGGAAGAGGAGCAGGAAAAGAGCGAACAAGAGGTAACGTGGAATTTCACTGAGACCAGAGCCAGCCGAGGGACAGGGTGACAGGGGACAGCACTGTCCCACCAGTCACTCCTCGGCCCCTCTGTCCCCTCCCTCCCAAGCCTCCAAAGGTTGAAATTTCAGCATTCCCAGGCAATGCCTGGGGAGGGAGTGAAGCCTCCAATCCTTCAGGATTCAGAGAAGCCCTGACGGGAGGCCTAGGAAGGAAGGGCAGGGGATGTTTTGGGTTGGAAAGGACCTTAAATCTCATTCCAACCTCCTCCCACTAGAGCAAACCCCATCCAACCTGGCCTTGGACACTTCCAGGCATGGCTAAGGCCATCTCCAAGGTCAGGAAGTGCTGACACTTTGGCTTTGGTCAATGCACAATAGGACATCCCAAGAATTCCAGCTGAGCTCATGAGGAGAAAGGCAAGTCCAACTTACCACTGTAGGGGAGCTCATCACTAATTGGTTCATCCACGAGCAAGGAGGTTTCATAAGTCCTGAAAAGATGGGAAAAGAGGAGCTGAGTTCATTGAAAGGGACATGGGAAATGCAGGGATAAATCCCACAGAAATGCCTCTCACCAGGCAGAGGGGAGTCTGTGAACCAGCACTGTCCTGGACTGTGTAACCTCCTCTTCCTCGTCCTCCTCCAGCTGGTGGATGAGGTGGGCAGGCACAAAGAAGGCAGCTGCCTATGCCAGAGCTCCAGATGGATTGTCCTGTGTCTCAGATGCCACCACCTCAGCTGATGGGGTCACACAGGACAGGAGAGAAGCTGGGATGGGGTCAGGAGGGACAGAGGAAGCCCAGACTGTGGATGTACCACGAGCAGGCAGCCCACAGCCATGGCTGCACCTCCCTGGCTTGGTGTGAGGCTGTCCCCATGTGGATTCTGTCCCCACAAAGCCTCCTTGGATGGGAGAGCTCTGTTGTGTGGGTCCATGCCTCAAATTCTGGCTGCTTTGGGGCACAGAGGTGCCAGGGTGTTGTTTCTGGCTCACCTGTGAGGTGCTCTGTTGGGACCATTAAAATGCTAACGGGGTCCCACAGTGGGGCAAGGACTGAGGCCCTGGAGGGACTCTGAAGCTGAGATGAGGTGGTGGAAGCAGGATGGAGAGCAGGCGATCCCTGGTTGGGAGAATCAGGAAGAGAAACAATCAGCTGGGGTAATCCAGCTGCAGACCCAGGAGGGACAGCCCCAGAACCCCCTCCTCATCCTGAATCACCCCACCAAGGCCAGGATTTGTCCTTAGGCAGGGCCAGGCTGCTGTGCCACGCTTGTGGAAATGCCTTGACACCAGAGGCTGTGTGAAAATGGGAATGTCCCCTCAAATGAGGAGTCCTGATGAGCCTGGCATGGCTGGGGTCAGGAAAGGGAGTGGGATGCTGGAAGGGGGCAGGGTGCAGCAATGCTCTGGGTGGGTGGGAATGCCCAGGAGGAGAAAGAAAGAGAGATTTATTGTGCAGGGCAGCATGTGTGGGCACGGGGAGAACAGGAATACGCTGGCCATGACTGCGTCCCCTCAGGGCCCTGCAGAAACCCAGAGCTGCCAGCTCCCCCTGTGCATGGAAACAGAGGGAAGGAGCAAACTGCCTCTGAGCTTTGCTTTGTGGGCTCTTCCTCAGATAATGCAGCAGCTTGTTGGTCCATGGTTTGGAGAGCTCTCCTCTCCTGTGGCTCAGCAATCTGCGGCAGGAGGAGAAGTCTTGTTCTTGCACAGGTGTTCCATTCCTGTCTCCCTGTCAGGACAGCGGGCAGGTGGGTGTCACCTGTGGTGTGGTGACACCCTGAAGTCACACTGATGGAGGAAGCTCCTGAGAGCCAACTTGGTCACCTGTGCAGAGGGACAGGAGCCCTCAGCCAGGCAGAGCTGAGAGCCTGGAGGAGTCACAGGCTGTGTGACAGACTGTGGTGGGATAATTCCCATCAGGGATTCCCATGGGATAACTCTCATGGAGGAATGTGTGCATGGATTGGAGCTCGGTTCAGTGGAGATGGGCTGGGAGGGGTTTCAAGGGCTGGAGAACTGGCAGGTGGCTGAAGGATGGAGAGGAGCAGGTCAGATTCCCAGTAGCAAAGGAGTGGTGGGTGAAGCCCCCCAGAGTGAGGATAATGAGGTGGAGATGGAGAAGGAGGTCATGGGACCACCACAGCATGAGATTTCCAATGGCTTAGCCCCTCCCTTTTTAGGAAGGAGGGAGGGAGACACAGGAGTCTCCCGGGGCTGTTTTCCCACCCTCTCCTCGGTGCTGGGATCCCTGGGGGGGGCTCTGCACCCCTCTTCCCCCCAAACACGCTGCTCTGTGATCAGCCCTGCTCTCACTGAGCCCCACTTCCACCCCTCTCCCTCCCATCGCCAGGGCTCGGTGCCCTAAAATCCAAGGCAAGGAAGGTGCCAGGGGAGCTCGGGGCTGGCACGCGTGCGGGTGAGGTTGTTCACCCCGGGGCGGGCGGCAGCGATCCCTGGCAGCCTCCCCGAGCAGCGCTCCTGCGTGTCCTGCTGCAGCCTCCCTCCGGCATCTCCCCGAGCTCCTCTCCGCACCTTCCTCCGCCGAAACAGCTCCGGAGAGGTTTTTTTTCCGGGATCGGGACAGGCGGGTGCTCTTGTGGCGGAGCGCGGCAGAGAGCGGCGGGCAGAGGCAGCTGGCTCCTTCGCGGGGACGGCAGGCACGGAGCGGGGCCCGGGGGCCGGAGGATGCTCGCCGCGGTGCCCAGCCGCGGGGATGCGGGGTTGCTAGGAGGCAGGTGAAGGTGAAGGTGAAGGTGAAGAGGAGAGCGCTGCGGAGGACCGCAGGCCCAGGTAGCGCCGCAGCGGGGCCGGGGACGGGCGGGGGGGACATTGTCCGTGCGGGGAGCGGAGCCGGCGAGCGGGAACGCTGAGCCCTTGGGAAGGGGGCCGGGGCGGAGGGAGCCGGCTCGGTACTGCGGGAGGACGATGCGGGAGCGGCCGCGGGCTCGGCCCTCCGCCAGCCCGGCTGCCGCGGCTCCCTGCCCGCCGCTGCCGGTACCGGTGCCGGTGCCGGTGCAGGGCCTCGGCCGTGAGTACCGGGGGCTGCGGGGAAGCGGCGCGGGAGGATGCTCAGCCATCCTCCGGCAAGGGCGAGCCGGGGATGCCGCCCGCCGCAGAGCCCCGGGCAGGCCGGGGCACCGGTGCCCTTGGGAAGCCGCCTGCAAGGGACGGGGGAACGCCGCAGCCCGGGGCCGGCGGGGCCTGCGGGGACTCTGCCGCCGCCGCTGCCCTTGGGATGCCTCTTGCCGAGGCCGTGCGGGGCAGCAGTGTCCTTGGGAGACCGCGAAGAGCCACCTCCGGCCGGTCCTGCCCTGTCCTCCGCACCGCGCCGGACCCTGCGGGGCTCGGGCTGAGCCCCCGGCTGGGAGCTGTCCCCGGGCTAGAGCTGCCCTGGCTGGAGCTGCCCTGGATGGAAGCTGCCCCCGGCTGGAGCTTCCTCGGGCTGGAGCTGCCCCGGCTGGAAGCTGCCCCCGGCTGGAGCTGTCCCCGGCTGGAGCTGCCCTGGATGGGAGCTGCCCCGGCTGGAGCTGCCCTGGATGGAGCTGCCCTGGATAGGAACTGCCCCGGCTGGAGCTGCCCTGGATGGGAGCTGCCCCGGCTGGAGCTGCCCTGGCTGGAGCTGCCCCCGGCTGGAGCTGCCCCGGCTGGAGCTGCCCCGGCTGGAGCTGCTCCCGGGCTGGGAGCTGCCCCTGGCCCCGCAGGGGGAACGGGAGGATGGCACAGGGTGGGGGTAAGCGCCGCGGCTCTGACCTGCCTTCCCCCTCCTCCTAGATCCGCATGTCAGACCATCACGACCCCCACTATGGGGAGTCAGAACCCCAGCACGGCATCACGGTGGTCTTCCTCCTTGTCCTTGTGTTCTTCATCATGGGGCTGGTGGGGTTCCTGATCTGCCATGTCCTGAAGAAGAAGGGTTACCGGTGCCGCACCTTCCGGGACGAGCTTGACCCAGATGACAAAGATGAGGTGGAGGAGCTCGATGATGGTGAGTGCTGGGGCAGGGGGGCTCGCTGGGGGCTCAGCCTTGTGCCTGCTGTGGGCTGGTGCTCCCCATGCACCCTTCTGGGCTGTGGGATGGGGCTGGGAGGGTTACCTGTCACGTGTGGCTGGGTTGGGATGAAGGCTGGGGCAGTGAGAGCAGCATGGTGTTCCCTGGGGATCGGGAGTGTGAGGGCCAGGGATCCCTCAGATCCACGAGCTGACAACAGCTGGAGGTGACAGCGAGGTGGGAGCCAGTGCCTGGCCCTTCCCAAAGGAGCATTATCACCAGAAGGTAATTCTGATGAACATCCAGGACTTTCTGAATCCCCAGAATCTCAATCACAACCCCTGTTCCCTCAAGGAAAACCTCTCCCAGCTGGAACACAAGTGCCTCTGCCCCTCTGGCATTAGGATGTCTGGCAGGGAGCCAGCTGGTGTTTGCTATTGGCCATGTCTTCTTGTGGTCCCTGCTGTGTTCATGCAGACCACAGAAGTAGGGCTGCTGCTGGAAGGGGAAGGGACCTGTAGGGATTTTTTTCCATGGCTTCAGGGCACTGCAAGTCGCTCTGGGCTGGTTGGATTGGGAAGTCAGTGCTGCATCAAGCGTGGGTGCCCGGTCCAAGCTCTGTCATCCGGTGCTTTCCTGAGTCTCTGCTGAAGGGGGAACACACATTCCTCTGCTGCTTTCCAGGCTGGGAACAGCCACATGGTGCCACAGAACTCCTCCAGCTCCGCGTGCTGTGGCAGTGCTGGGGAGGATCAGCACCTCCTGCTGCCGCTGCCTGCGCTCAGGAGGGAAATGCAGCTCCTCAGGCTCGTCCTCGGTGCAGCCAGAGCCTCAGGTGCCCATGGATGTGCTCCTCTGGCTTTAATGTCTTGGCTGTACATGACATGGAGACAGCCTCTGAACCTTCCAGGATGGGCTTTGCCCTCTGGGCTCACCATAGCCCCGGGAAACATCTCCATGGGATGATGGAGATCTTCTGAGATCATGCTCCAACCTGCTTACAGGAACATCTCACACTGCTGACCAGGCTGGAGGTCCGTCCATCCATCCATCCATCCATCCATCCATCCATCCATCCATCCATCCATCCATCCATCCATCCATCCA
>JAWWEX010000042.1:1938860-1958908 GCA_035583215.1 Arremon brunneinucha | reverse complement strand
CCACCGCACCCTCCCCGGACACCCCCGAGGGACCCTCGGGCCTGGCAGGGGCAGGACGGCACCCGGAGCCCGCTGCCCCCGCGGCCCCCAGCTCGGGGGAAGGATCACAGGGGCAGGGATGGAGGCAGCGGCTTGAGCCCCCCCCGGGCCGGTGGGGAGCGCCCCCCGCCCGCCGGGCACGTTCAGCACAGAGCACAGCCCCCCCGGGCACCCCTGCCACGCAGAGCGGGCACTGGCACACACCCGGCACCGGCAGGGCCTGGGAGATGCTGGCGGAGATTGGAGCTCCCGGCCCCATCCCGGCACAGGCCCGGGGGGTGGGATGGCCCCGGGCCAGGCCAGCGGGCAGCCCCGGCCGCGCCAGCTTCGGTGTGTAACGCCCTGTACATAGACGAGCTACAACCATTAAAGCTGCTGAACCCCTCGGCAGGGCCAGTGGGATTTATTGATTTATTGGGGACAGCCCCCCATTCCTGCTCCTGCCCGTGGGGGCTGGCAGGGGAGAGAGATGAGCCCCCCAGGAACCAGGGCTGGGAGTGCACGGGTGATGCCAGGCAGGAAGGGTGGAGGCAAAAGGGCGGGGAGTGAGATGGGGCCTGGCTATGGCACTGGGCACCCCAAAAAGGGGTTCTGGGTGCTGTACTGGGATGCAGGACCACTCTGCAAGCAGCACTGGGCAGGATGATGCAGCCCCTGGAGAGACCAGCTCGGGGCATGGGGCACAGCAGCTCCTGTGGTGGTTTGCTTGGGCAAGGCTTTTTGGGGAGGGAGGCTGGGGGCACCCACAGGGTCAGCTGAAGTGAAGCTCAGGGTCAGGCTCGGGGGCTCTGCCGGGCGGCGGGGGCGGCGCACGGAGCTGCAGAGAGGGAGAGGAGAGGGAAAGGAGAGGGAGAGAAGTGGTGCCAACATGCTGAGGCCACTCATCCCCCTTCAGACCCCCCAAAACACACGGGTGGCTCCATTACAGAAGGGCTGGGGCAGGTTTTGGGGCATGCCTGTGAAGGGACTTACCGGCCGCAGGCGCGTGGCTGCCAGGTCTGGAGAGCTCTGCCCGCTGCCCGTGCCATCCTGACGGCAACCTGGGAGGGCCCAGCAGCTCAGCCTGACTTTTGGGCTCCCCCACCCCTTCCCAGTTTCCCCAGTTTCCCCAGCACTCACCTCCCAGCGCTGTCTCAGGAGCAGAGCTGGGGACCAGGCTGGCCCCAGGTTCGAGGCCAGGAGGGGAGAAGGGTGGAGGGGACGGTGATGGCAGCTCCTGGGAAAACACAGCCAAGACGGACAGGCATGGTGGGAAGGGGCTTCACCTCAGCACCCATGGAAGTGCCAGGGTGACTCAATGACTCTCCTGGTACCAACCTGCCCAGCTGCCTCCCGGGCCCCGGTGAGCTCCTCCACCACCAGGGAGGGGAAGACGCCGACGCGGCCGTCGAAGTCGCCGGTCCAGAAGCCATCGTCCACCTCGCCAGCAGCGCGGGGCAGCACCCGGATGATGGCCCCCTCAGGGAAACTCAGCTCCTCGGGACTCTGCCCCTCGTAGTCGTACAGGGCTCGCACCAGCCAGGCTGAGGGGAGGGCGGGGAGGGGGCTCAGCACCCTCTGGATGCTGCCCCCCTCTCTGGGGTGGGGGTGATGCCCAGCACTCACCTCCAGGCTCCAGCACCAGTTCTGCAGCCATGATGCTGGAGAGCTGGCGGTGCAAGGCAGAGGGGCCTGGGGGGCCCAGCCCAGCCCCCGAGTCACACCCCAGGGACAGCAAGTACTTTTCAGGGACATAGCCAACCTGCCCAGCCTTGTTCCGTGCCTGAGGAGGCAGAAGCCACATGAACACCCCAGGCTCCAGAGTAGGACCAGCCTGGGGATGTCCAAAAGGTGTCCCCCAGCATGGAGGGGGGCTCAGGCTGCTCCCACCTTCACCCACTCCTCTGCATCCCCATCCTCGATGATCTCCAGCTCCTCGCCCTGGCTGATGGACAGCTCGTCCGCCTGGCAGCCCTGCAGGAGATGGGGACAACGTGGCAGAGAGGCTGAGGTGCCAGCCCTGGGCAAGCAGGGTGAGGGCCAGGCAGGCAGGGCCGTACCTGGTAGCCAAAGATCACCCGGCAGGTGTAGGGGTAGGTGCGGGCAGCAGGCCCAGGCTCATCATCCTCATCGGGCTCATCACTGTCCTCGTAGTCATCGAACTCAGCTGGGTCCAGCCCCGTGGGGGTCTCCTCGCCTGTCCCCCCCATGGCCCCAGCCAGCCAGGCGTCCACATCCAGCCCTGCCGCCCGCAGCAGTGCCAGCCGTGCCTCGGCCTTCACTCGGCTCACCTGGGGACACCACACATTGTCACAGTGCCCACGATACCTCTGGCAGTGTCCCAACCCCATCACTCCCATCCCCAGCACCACACCCCAAGTGCAGCATCCCAGCCACCACCCCTCCCTGTCCCTACCTCCCCCACCCTGGGGGTGACAGACCCCGATGTCACCCCAAGCTCCCTGACTCAGGGTCCCACCTCTGCCTTGCGGATGTTCTCCCTCACTTCCTCCATCTGCCGCTCCACGGCCGCCGCCTCTGCCTCCAGCCCCTGCTGGCGCCGGGCCTCCAGCCGCTGCAGCACCTGGGCGGGCACCACAGCTCAGAGGGTGTGGCAGCTGATGAGGGGCTGCAAAAGCCCCTCCCTGAGCCCCCCGGTGGGGCAGGACAACACCCACCTCCTCGCTGTGTGCCCTGTTCTTGCACTCCCGGGCCACCCGCGTGGCCCAGCGCCGCGCCTCCTTCTCCAGGCTGGCCCCATCGTCTGCTGGTGGCAGCAGGCACACCTGGGCAAGGACACAGTGGTGACAAGGGGGTGGCTGTGCAGACCCCACCTTGCTGTAACAACCCCCTCATCTTACCTCCTCCATCCCAGTGAGCTGGAAGCACTGCTCGGGCGCCAAGGAGAAGGCGGGGTGGTCCTGCAGGAAGAGGAGCAGGTCCTGCTCCTGGCACACCTGCAGCAGGGGAGCAGCGTGGGGCCGGGGCTCACCTGTGCCCTCGTGTCCCACCCAGCTCAGGGAGCAGGGCTGTTACCCGTGCAGATGCCTCCACAACACCCAGGAACCAGTCCCGGGTGGCGCGGCAGGTCTCCACCTCCGTCCTGCTGGTAACTGACAAGTGCTCCCGGAGCCGCTCATAGAGGTCCCCGTCCAGAGCCTGGGGGAAAGCAGAGGGAACCCCCCCAGCACTGCCACATCCCCCCACTGGACATCCCTGACCCCCCAGGGCAGCCAGCCCTGACCCTGTGCAGCGGGACCCTCCCTGCTGGCAGTGGGGAGATGTTGCTTGTGGGACCCTGGGGAAGGGGCACGGGGGGTCCAGGCATCCCCTACCTGCATGGCTGCAGGCAGCTCCACACGCTGGTAATGCTCCAGGTGGGCAGAGGCAGCCACCAGGGCAAAGCTGTACTCGTTCTGCACCCCCGCCAGCTGCCTCGAGTGCTCGGCCAGTCGTGCTGAGAACTGCGGGGACGTGGGCAGTGAAGCTTGGTGATGGTGCCCCGTGTCCCCAACATGGGTATCCTGCCATCCCCCACGCCACCAACCTTGGCACTGAGCTTCTGCAGGCTGGCCTTGGTGTGAAATATCCGCCGGTCGCTCTTGCGGAGGCTGGGGAGGGTGGAGGGGGGTGTGAGACCACCCTGAGGCACAGCAGCCCCCCAGCCCCTGTGCCCCACTCACCGCGCCTCCACGTCGGCCGCCTTGTCCTTGGCCACCTCGCTGCTGTGCCGCAGGTGGCTCAGCTGCTTCTTGGCCTTGTCCAGCTCCTTCACCGTCTCCAGCAGCTCCACCTGCGCCTTCTGCAGCCGCTCAATGCCCTGTGGGGAGTGTCAGCTGGGGGGCACAGCTGTCCCCCCTGCCCGGGCACAGGGACATGGCCTTGCCCCAGTACCTTCTTGAGCGTCCTCTCCTTGCAGAGGCGGGCGCTGCGGGCGGCCTCGGCGGCCAGGGCGCGGTAGCTCTCGGAGGCGGTGACACGGACCTGCCCGGCGTGTGCTGTCCCCTCGATGACGCCTTTCCAGACAGCTGCCACGCTCCTGTGGGCACAGGGCTAACACAGGGCCGGGCACTCCCTGCCCTGTGACACCTTTTGGGGGTGCCCAGCAGGACTGCCAGCACCCCCAGTCACAGCAGACTGGCACTGGGGACATCCCACGCACAGCTGCATCTTGGTGACTGGAACTGGGGACATCCTACCCATGGCTGCATCCCGGTGACTGGAACTGGGGACATCCCACCCACAGCTGTATCCCAGTGACACCCAAATCCTGGTTGGCATTAAGCATCTCCAAGTTGGGAGGGCTACAGGCAGGTATGGCAAGCCCCAGCTGCTTGCCCCAGCCGTGTCCCTGTCCCCAGCCCACCTGGAGTTGCTGGCCTCGCCACGGCCCCGATGCCAGTCTCTCTTCACGAACTGGCTGGCCAGCCTCTGCAGAGCCTGCAGACAGACCCGGCATCACCAGCACTGCCCGACCCTGCCCAGCACCCAACAACCCACCCTGGGCCCAGAACTGGACTCCCCCAGCCTGGCTGCCTACCCCATGGACCTGGGGACACACATGTGTCCCCTCAGAGCACAGACACATCCCCGTGGCTCGGTGTCAGCAGGAATCCCATTGTGCTCCCCAAAACCTTTTTGGTGGGCAGCCATCACAATGAAATGATCCCCCTTCTGTGGCTTTTGGGACAGAGCCCCTGCAAGGGGACATCAGGAAGGGACACTGGCTACAGAGACAGAGTAGAGGAGCCCCAGTAAAGCCAAGCACAGCAAGACCCTAACCCTGGGGGGATGGATGGTCGCCCCCAGCCTGGGGGGTGTGAGGGAGAGCAGTGACACGGTGACCAGCTGCAGAAAGGGGGGACACAGTTCTGCTGCAGTATGTCCCCAAGGGATGCTGCAGGGACATCTCACATCAAAACCAAACTGACATTTCAGAGCAGCGCCCTGCGATGACCCAGCAGACAACAGAGCCCAGCGGTTTCCTCCCCCACAAGGTTTTCCCTCCAGGCTCCCAGAACACCCAAGGTTCGGGCCACGCCGTGCTCAGCAGAGCCCCCAGCGGGTGCTGGACGTGGTCAGGGTGCTCCCGGCAGGATGAGCCATCTGCCACCACCCTGCGGGGCAGCACGGAGCAGCCACGCTCCGGTGATTCCCGAAGCTGCCCTCTGCCCGCGTGGGGCCGTGCCCAGCTCCTGCCCCAGGACGCAGAATGGGGCCTGGGCCCCCCCAGGACATTGATCCCGAATCCCGACGTGGCACCTCCTTACCTGCCCGTACTCCCTGTCAATGGTGGCCCTCTGCTTGCTGTAAGACCTGGGGGGACACAGGGAGGACACACAGAGAGGGGCAGGCATGGGCCACCCCCTCCTGCACCTGCTGCCACCATTCTCCTGCCATCACCCCCTTACCATCTCCCCCTGCCACCATCCTGTCCCCATCAGGCCGCCCCAGTGGGTGATGGAGCCCATGACCTCGAGGTGACAGGCTCAAGGTGAGCCGTGCCCGGTCCTTGGCACACCCGTGCCGGGTCTCAGCCGGGGGACACACACACACACAGACAGAGACACACCAGACACACACACACAGACACACACACACGCAGACATGGGATGAGATGCCCGGTGTCAGCTCGGGGACACACACACAGACACGGGATGAGCTGTTTCATCTCAGCCTGGGGACATACACACAGCATGAGCTGCCCGGTCTCAGCTTGGGGACACAGACACAGACACACACAGAGACACAGAAACACAAACAGACAGACACACACACACGGGATGAGCTGCCTGGTCTCAGCCTGGGGACAGATAAACAGACAAACAGACACAGACACAGAGACACAGACACAGAGACAGACACACACACACAGACAGGATGAGCTGCCCGGTGTCAGCTCGACCCGGCTGTCACCTGTGCGGGCCCTACCTGATGTCCTCCAGCAGCTCGGCGTCCCGCTGCTGTTTGCTCTGCAGGCCCGACAGCTGCTCCAGGAGATGGACCCGCAGCTCCTGGGTGAGCTTCACCTGCGGGCAGGTCCCGCTCAGCCCCGCGGCCGCGGCGGGCACGGGGATGCGCTGTCCGCCCGGGTACCGGTGCCCACCGCCCCCCCTCCTGAGCGCCGCCCAACCGCGGCCTCGCTTCCCCAGCCCCGGGAGGCTCCGCCGGGGGCGAGGCTCGGTCACGGCTGCAGGACGCGGCAGCGAGGGAGGACCCGTCCCCGGTGACCCGGCCCAACACAACACGGCCCAGCCCAGCCCAGCCCGGCCCGGCGCTCACCTTGCGCGGCGGCGGCTGCATGGCTGCGCTGCCCCGGTGCCGCTACCGATCCCAATCCCGGTGCCGATCGCCGCCGCCCCGATCCGCGTGTGCGGAGCCCGGAACTGCCGGGCCGGCCGCGCCCCGCCCACTGACCACGCCCCACACAGACCACGCCCCAATACAAGCCCTGCCCCATCAGGCCCCGCCCACCGCTCACTGACGGACACGCCCCCAGAGCCGCCTCCAACCGACCCCGCCCCTTTCCCGCGCTGCCGGGAGCCCCGCCCTTCGCGCCCAGCAAGCCCCGCCCCTCGGGGGCGGCAGCGCCGCCTGGTGGTCGGTGATGCACGTGTGGGCGGGGCCATGGGACACGGGGACAGGGGGACCGGGGACAGGGGACACGGGGAGACAGGGACATGAGAACACAGGGATATGAGAGGGAGGGACATGGAGACATGGGGATGGAGAGACTGAGACATGGGAACACAGGGATATGAGAGGGAGGGACATGGAGACATGGGGATGGAGAGACCGAGACACGGGAACACAGGGATATGAGAGGGAGGGACATGGGGATGTGACATAGGGACATGGGGAAGTGTAGGTCGGGAGACAGGGACCTGGGAACACAGGGATATGAGAGGCAGGGACATGCAGACATGGGGACATGGGAAACAGGAACATGGAGACACAGGGATATGTGACACAGGGACATGGGGACATGGGGGCACAGGGACATGGGGACATGTGGATAAGGAGACAGGGACGTGGGAATGCAGCAATGTGAGAGACAGGGACATGGGGATGTAGGGACATGAGAAGACAGGGACATGGGGACACAGGGATATGTGACACAGGGACATGGGGACATGGGAATGGAGAGATAGGGACATGGGAACACAGGGATATGTGACACAAGGACATGAGAACATGGGAGACAGGGACATGGGGACACAGAGATATGTGACACAGGGATATGTGACACAAGGACATGGGGACATGTGGACACAAGGAAACAGGAGGACAGGGACATACATGGGGACACAGGACTGTGAGAGATGGGGATGTGTCGGCACAGCATCACAGGGACATGGGGGGATGGGGAGCACTGTCCTTGGGCAGGGGGACATGAGGACATGGGGATCACAGCACTGGTATCACTGGGGACCGTGTCCTTGTGCATGAGGACACACAGGACACTGGTCCCAGGATGTGGTGACACTGGGGCACTGGCCCTGGGATGTGGGGACATGTGGGACACTGAGGGGACAGCCCCCAGCACAGGGACGTGTGGGGTCTCACATCACATGGAGGACGCAGAGCCCCTGGCTTGGCAGGGCCCTGCCGTGGGGACAGGGGCACAGAGCTGAGCAGTGGCATTCAGTGGGGGCCACCTGGAATCATGAGGGACCCCAGCCAGTCCCTGTCTGTCCCTCTGTCCCCCTCCCAACCCTCTCCCACCCCGTTCATCTCTCACTTCTCTTTCTGTCTGGATTTCTCTGTTCCCGCACAGCTCATGGCTCTCCCCACTGTCCCATTCGTCCCCATGACATTTCTGGGGTTGGCTGCACATGTCCTGGTTCCCTGGCTTGTGACAACGCACAAGGCTGGGCTGGGGAAGTGTCACTGGCTCTGGTATTCCCCTTCTTAGCTGGAAAAATGGACCACCCATTTTTGGATGGCTGCAACACTTTGGTGACAGGAAGGGGACAATGCAGTGTGGCACCATCTACACCAAGCTGTGACACCAGCATGTCAGCCTGGTCCCAGTGATGGATCCTGGCCATGTGTGGCCCTGGCAGGGCTGGGCAGGCAGAATGCCCAGACCCCTGGAGTGCTGCAGTGGGGCAGGGCCACATGTCACCAGGCTGGGAACCCGCTGCCACCTTCCTGTCCCATGCACGGGACACAAACAGCTCCATCTCCCCGCTGAGCTGGTCCTGGCTGCTCCAGCTGCCTCTGCTGCTTCCTCCTCCCCACGCACGGTCTGTGTGGTCGTGTGACACAGCTGGAAATTTCCCCCTCCATGGCGTGCCCCAGGTGCTCGCTGTGGTGACAACTGGGGGTGACCCCGCGCCTCAGTCTGGCTGTCACACCGCAGGGATGTGGGCAGGACGCTGCCGTGACGTGGTGGAGACACAGGGGGGTGTCAGCAGAGAAAGGAACAGTGCCAGCCCCGCCGTGTCACCAGCCCTGCCGTGTCACCAGCCCCGCCGTGTCACCAGCCTGTGCCATCGGTGCAGACCCGGCTGGCACAGCGGGCACTCCGCAGAGATGTCCTGGCGGGTGCTGTCACCTGTCTCTGCTGCTGCCTGTGTCACCCTCCTGCTCAGCTGTGCCTGCCTTGGCTCTGCTGCCCAGCCCTCCTCAGGTGAGTGCCTCGGTGGGTCTGGGGGTGATGGGGTAGGGCAGGGCCACCTCACTGGGACACCCCAACATCACGTCCTGTGACACTTGGAGGCGATGGCTGGGTGACATGGGGAGAGTTTGGGGCCCTGCTCTGCTGCCTTCCCTCTGTGTTCACACTGAGAATCTGAGTGAAGACCTGAAACCCAGCCAGCATTTCCCCTTTTAGCAGCAAAATTCAGATTGTTGCTCTCGTAACCTGAATTTTCCATCTCCTGGATGTGGAGAGGGGGCAGAGGTTGTGGGAGATGCGTTGGATGTAACCAAAGCCCCCCGGGGTAGGGTGTTCTGGGGACCATCAGGATAGAAATTCTGCAGCTGGGGATGACGTGCAGAGCCTGTCTGGTTTCTTTTTTGAGCAAGCCAGAAAAGGGATTTGATCCTGGGTTGTTTCTCTGGTGCACTGGGACCTTCCTGTTCTTCACTTTAGTTCTTTGCACACAATGAAAATCCCCTGACCACAGGAAGATGAGGAGATGTCTCTGTCTGTGGCGGGGAGCTGAGCTGGGGACACGGCTGGGGCTATCCCAGCCCTGTGCTACCCTCCTGATCCCTTTGTGCCAGGCTGGGTAGGACAAGGGACACCAGCAGCACCAGGGCTGTGGGAGCAGTGCCCATCCAGGCTCAGAGCAGGGCACTGTGCTGGGCTGGCACCGCTGCGGTGGTGGCTGGCACAGAACGGGCACAGCTCTGCAGGGTGGGGGCAGCAGGGTGCTGCTGTGGGACAGGGAGATGCCACATCCTGTGTGCAGTGGTGGCTCTGCAGGGAGGGATGGCAGCTCCTGCCCTCGGCTGAGCCCGATGCCTTGTGTCCCCTTGTGTCCCCTTGCGTCCCCTTGTGTCCCCTTGTGTCCCCGCAGTGCCCAACAAGAAAGGGCGAGCCCTGCTCCCCCTCACTCCCCAGGAGAAGAACGTGTGCTCCCAGGCCTCTGAGGAAGATTTTCTCAGCAGCACCCTCAGCACTCGCCTCCTGCCCGCCCTCTACTCCGTGGTGCTGCTGGTGGGGCTGCCAGCCAACGCTCTGGCCTGCTGGGTCCTGGCCACCAACTTCAGGAGATGCTCCAGCGCCGTCTTCCTGCTCAACCTGGCCGGGGCCGACCTGCTCTTTGTCCTCCTGCTGCCCTTCAAGATCTCCTACCACCTCCTGGGCAACCACTGGCCCTTTGGGGACTACCTGTGCCGTGCCATGGTGGCCTTCTTCTACGGGAACATGTACAGCTCCATCCTCTTCCTCACCTGCATTGGCCTGGAGCGCTACATCTCCGTGGCACACCCCTTCCTGTGGAAGAGCTCCAGCTGGACGAGGGGCAAAGTGGGCATCTCTGTGGGCATCTGGCTGCTGGTGGGGCTGGGCATGAGCCCTCTGCTTTTGCGCTCCCACACACACAGTATCTCCAGCCTCAACATCACGACGTGCCACGATGTGCTAGAAAAGGAAACCCAAAGGTTCTTTGGCTACTATTTCCTGTTCCTGGTGGGGCTGGGCTTTGGCCTGCCCTTCGTGCTCATGATCATCTCCTACAGCTGCATCCTGGCGCGGCTGCTGGCCAAGGGAGGGAGCCACGGGCAGGTGATCCGTGTCCTGGCCCTGGTCCTGCTGGTCTTCATCCTCTGCTTCACGCCCAGCAACGTGCTGCTCTTCATCCACCACCTGCTGGAGCCCACGGGCTGCAACAACGGCACCTACATCTCCTACGCCCTGGCCCTGGTGCTCAGCGCCTGCAACAACTGCTTTGATCCCTTCATCTACTTCTACGTGTCCCGGGATTTTCGGGGCTGGCTCCGGGATGCAGGAGGCCGCTGCCTGCGGGGGCTCGAGGCCTCGTCGGGGAGGTCCACGGAGAAGACAGCCCTGCCCCTGAGGTCCAGTGAGCAGAGCCAGGGCTGCCAGGCTGTGTCCCCTTGCCCCGGGGATGGGGGAGCCTGAAGCGTGCCCACCATGAAGGGCTGACAATAGACTTGGGCAAAAAATCCCACCTGGATCTGAGGTTCATAGGGATTTTGCCTCGGTTTTGCCCCCCTGATGACACCAGCACTGCCTAATCCCATGGGACCCTCAGCTGGGTGCCTGGCACCCCAACCTCCCCCCCTGCCAGACCCTGGCATCCCTCATCACTCCCCCTGCAGTGACCAAACCCTCCAGAGTACAAATAAACCTTTATTTCTCCCTGCTGGTGGCAGGAAAGGTACAAACACCCTCGCAGAGGAGGGGCTGCCCTCCATCGCCAGGACTAACGCCAGGCACACACGGCCAGCCCTGCTCCTGCTGCTCCCCCTTTCCCCCCAGACCATGCCCCAGTGGATGCAAGAAGGGAAGGGGGGATGGCTTGGGTGTCCTGGCCCTGCCCTGCAGGCCCAGAGCTGGAGGGGACGCGCTGTGTGCCCCCGTGCTGGCAGGCACCCCATGCGCCCTGCCTGGCACGGCGCTGCCAAACATGTGGGCACCACGTTCCTGCTTTGTTTCCCCCTTTACTTGTGTCCCTCGGTGCTGGACTCCATGACAGATGTGCCACCCACGAGCAAGGGCACAGTGGGTGGCAGCAGTCCCAGCCCTTCCTGAGGGGGTACCATGGCCCAACATCCTGGTCACCACTCGTCCCTTTGGTTCCCGATCCCAGCCTGGCTCTGGGATGAGGAGGAGCAGGGTGGGGCTTCCACGATGTGGGAGTGTGGGGTACCCATCCTCTCTGCCATGGGGTACCCATCATCGCTGCCACCGGGCACGACTTGACCCCGGGTTGGTGGCCACCCCTTTGGCACAGGGGTCACGTCACCGGCTGGCCAGGCCCCGGGGGTTGGCCATCGCCCTTCCTGAGGATGACACTGCTGAGCTCCTGCATCAGTTTGTCACTGATGGGAGAGGGAGGCTGCATGCTCCTCTTCCTGGGCAGCTCCAGGGAGGTCTCTGCAGTGGGGCTGCTCCCCGGTGTGGCTGCCTGCTCCCAGTCCCTGCCCAGCACCAGGGAAGGCTCCATGTTCCTCTCCAGAGAGGACGTTTTGGTGGGTCTGAGCCCCGGGCTCGGGGCTTTGCTGCTCTCCAGGTTCAAGCCCCTTTCGAGGGACACGGCTTTGGTGACAGAGGGCCCCGTCACCCTCTGGGCTGGGCTGGCAGGCAGTGAGGAGCGCAGGGCGGTGCCTGGGGGCTCCTCAGGGAATGGGGATGGCTTCTTGGACCTGTCCACGGGGGGCACGGCCGCCAGCTCTGCCAGCAGCCCCTGCCCCAGGTCCAGCGCCGCCAGCTCGGGGAAGTTCCCCACTTCCTCGTAGACAGGATCAGCGTCTGCCTCCTTCTCCTGCTGCTCCTCCAGGGAGTCCTGGTGGACCTTCATGGGCTGGGGAGGGCAGGGGGCAGGGTGAGGGGCACTGCCCACACAGCTCAGCTGTGCCCCTCCGTCCCCCTCACCCTGCCCTCCCTGCACTGCCTGGGGATCCTTGTCCCTCCCCATGGGGCTGATACCTGCAGGGCACCCACCCTCCACCAGGTCCCTTGGCTCAGGCACTGCTGCCCTTTCTTTCCCATGGCTGAGGAAGGGGAGTTTTGGTCCCTGCCTGGGCATGGTCTATGCCACCATCCCAGCACCCCTTGGTTCCAGGGTGGGGTGGGCAGGTGGATCCCATGCAGAGCACAAAGCCAGGAGAGATGAGGTTCAGCTCCGTGGCCTTTTTGGAAATACCCTGATGGCAAGGCACACCTAAACCTCTTTTCTCACATTTTTTCCATTGATTCCCTATGGGCACTGTGTGCCCAATGGGAGAGGCTTGGGGAACTGGGCTGGACTGGTGTGCTCTTGCTTGCCCACACTGGGATCATGCAGGGACCCACATCCCCAGGAAGGGAACACGCAGAGCAGTGGGCATCCCCTCATCTGCCACACAAGGTGGGCACATCTCTGAGTGCCCGTGGCATGCTGCAGGTGAGCCCTGGCACAGTGCAAAGCCAGCAGCAGGTGCTCCAGGTGTGCAGGTACTTACAAAGAACATGGACAAAGTCCTTCGCGTGTGCAGGCGGCGCTAGAAACAGAGGAGACGGACAGGGGTGAGCACGAAGAGCACAGAGCAGGGCCACGGCTGCCTGGGCAGGCAGGGCAGGGCAGAGGATGCTGCAGGAGCCTGCAGGCACGGAGAGCTGCCACGGACATGGGCACGGACACGAGCATGGCACACAGCACACACAGCACCCATCGGGGCACCAGCCTTTCCAGCCCTGCGGTGGGCACGGGGTCCTGGGGTGGGCACAAGGACCAGGATGGGTGCAGGAGCACCTGTGGGCAGGGGGAGCTGCAGGGGCTTTACCAGGGTCTGGTTGGCAGAGAGCATGGTGGCGTCAGTGCTGTCCCCGTGCAGGGGCACCAGCGGCATCGTCCCGAATTTCTGCTTGGCCAGGTCGGAGGAGGAGCGGCGGCGCAGCACCACGGGGCGCAGGTCATCGTGCTGTGCACAGGGACAGGGTGGGCACGGGGGTCAGGCCCTGCCAGCCTCCTCCCAGCCCTGCCAGCCCCCTGCCAGCCCCGTTCCAGCCCCCTCCCGACCCTGCCCAACTGGGTGGCACTGCCAGCCTGCACCCACCTGAGCCTTGAGGATGCTGGTGGTCCAGTCCCACAGCTCGGCCTGCCCTGAGCACACCAGGTACCTGCAGAGCAAATAGTGGAGAAGCTGCCAGGGAGTGGGGCCCATGTCACCTTGTCACCTTGTCTGTGAGCCTGGGGATCTCATCATTCACACCCCACAGGGCTAAATCTCTGAAAATCTCTGTGTGCCCAAATTGCTGCTTTAGGGCAAGGTGGGAGCTTTTTGGGCACCCAGCACTGCCCAGGGTTGCTGGGGTGGGTAGGGAGGCAGGAAGGCTGTGTGGCAGGGACGTGGGTGGCTCCTGGAGCCTGGCTCCCATCCTGTGCCAGGGACAATGTGGCCCCACCACTCTGCCTCTCAATAGCCCCAGCTCTGCCCTGACCCCAGGGCCTTGTACCAGTGCCCCTGGCTGTCCCACTCCCACCAAAACTGGGGACAGATCTCGACCTCCCCCAGCCCCAGGACAGCAGGGGAAGGTACTCACAGCTGCTGCTTGTCCAGGGTCAGTGTGAAACCCCACCTGGAAAGGAACACAAGGCTGTAGGGCAGCACTGCCAAGCTCAGACACAGCCTGGGGTCTGTGGGCAGTGGGGCAGGGGGCTGAGCTCGCACCACGGGCACAGGCTTTGTGTCCAGGTGTACCCCAGCAGCTGGGTTTGGGTGCCAGGAGCAGGCACTGAGGGATGGATATCTGCCCCAGTGCCATGCCTGGGAAGGTCCCACTTACTGAGCTGGTGGCTTCAGCTTCTTCCTAATGCCCATGTAAACCTTGGCAGCATCCAGGGGCCACTCACGCTCTGGCTTGGCACTCTGGGAAAGGACATCCAGCGGGTCAGCCCGGCTTGGTGCCAGCCTCCCTGCCAGGAGAACAGCCCCCACTGCGCCGCTGCTGTCCCCAGGCTCCTCCTGCCACCCCTGGGGCTGAGATCCACCCCACAGCACCCCCCTACCCTCTTCTCCTTGAGCAGCAGCAGCCTCCTGTCCTGGATGACGAAGTAACGCTCCTGGAACTTGTTCCCCAGCAGCTTGGGGGGCTCCTCCCGGCACTTCAGCAGCCCACACTTGGGGGTCTCACGCTTGGCACCTGCCCAGTGTGGGGACAGAAGGGTCAGGGGGCTGGCAGGGTGGCACTGCAGGGGGACCCCACTGTGGGATCGCTGATGTGCCCTTGATGGCTGCAAGGGGAAGCTCAGGCAGAGCTGTCCCCCTCTGGGGACACCCCGAGGGGCTGGGTCCCTTTGTGCCCACCTTACCTGTGAAGAGACAGCTGCCCTCACCGATGGGCACCTTCCTCACCAGCAGGTACGCAGAGCTGGGCTCCGGGAGCTTGCACCACTGCAAGGCCTGCTCCAGCACCTTCTCCTTGGGGTGCAGGGGCCGCTCTGGGGACACAGGGACACCCTCACCACCGTGCCAGTTCCTGTCCTCTCTGCCACCACCAGAAAGGTGGTTTGATGTTGGGTTTACTAGGATTGTGATTCGTATAATACCATAACCTCCAAGTTTTAGAAGCAGGGCTGCTAGCAGTATGGAACTGGCAATGGGAGATTCTATATGGGCTTTAGGCAGTCACAGATGCAGGTTGTGTAGGGAGGCTTTAACTACAAAGGCTAGGAGAAGAGCTAGGCTTGTGGCCAGGCCTGATCAAGAAGAGTGTAATGTAGGATGGGAAAGTTTGAGTATTGGGAAGTATAGTGTGCCAATTTGATTGTGCAGGTGCAGGATAGCAATTAGTAGTGGGAGTGAGCTGGTGAGTGTATAAAATAGGAGATAAATGCCAGCGTTTAGGTGTTTTGGTTGGTTCCCTCATTGTGCGATGAGGATGAGGGTGGGGATTAGGGTAGCTTCGAATGTGATGTAAAAGAGTATTTAGCTCTGAGGTTGAGAAGGCTGAGAGGATGAATAGTTGAGCTAGAATACTGTTGTAGCAAAGACTCGTTTGTGGTTGGTGGGTTCTTGTTCTAGGTGGTTTTGGTTCGCTGTCCCCCACGCCTGCCCCTCACCAGCCTGGCCATGCCAGGAGCACCGCCTGGGCCATCTCCCCATGCTCACTCAGCTCCCCGTGCTCACCCCGCTCCCCGTGCTCACCCCGCTCCCCGTGCTCACCCCGCTCCCCGGGCTCACCCAGCTCCCCGTTCTCCAGAGCCTCAAAGGTCAGCCAGATGTCCAGGCTGGCGGGCACGTTGCGCATCTCCAGCACCTGGTTGGTCAGCTCCTCTGCTGTCATGGTGGGGGACACCTGGGGCCAGACACACGGGGAGCTGCACTGAGTGGTGCAGGATGGGTCCCAGGGGAGCCAGGAGCTCCCTCCCCACGTGCTCGGGCACAGCCCTGCTCTGGGACTCACCTTCAGGGTGACACAGCAGTCAGACACCTTCTGCTCCAGGTACACCTCGATGATGAGGTCTCCTGCCTGGGAGAGCTGAGGGGAGAGCGGTGGAATTGGTGAGATGTTGGTGTGGGTGCTGAGCACATCCCATCTTCCCGGGGCTGGAGATGGTGTCCTGGAAAACTGGGGCTGCTTCTCCCTCGGGCAGGAGCCTCAGGGTGGTGGGCACAGGGGAGATAAGAGGGGGAACATCCCTTCCCAAATGAGGATATGGGACAGCGGGGACCCATGGTGGGCAGCTGGGAGTGACCCCATCCTCCAGCCAGTCCCCCCAGCCCAGGGGTCCCTGACGTGGTGGAGGCCAACAAGCACATTGTCAGTACCTGGGTGTCCTTCCAGGTGGTGATCAGGCTGTTCTCCAGATCCATCTGGGATACCTGATCCTCATCAATCTGCCAGAGGAAGGGTGCACAGGGTCAGCGTGGAGCAGGATCAGGCTTGAGGACACAGGGCCAGGGTGGAGGGATGCAGGGGGAGGCAGAGGTGGGGCTGTGGGGGGATCCAAGGGGTCAGAGCCAGCGTGGAGGGGGCTGCAGGCCCCTGCTTACGTTGAAGATGCTGACATAGTTGTCAATGAGATCTTCCATCACCTTGACCTCGTGCTCCCCTTTGCCGTCGGTCTGGAAGAGGCTGGGTGCGAAGAGCAGTGAGAGGTTCTTGGTGCTCATCTGGTTGAGGTCTGCACATTTCTGCACCCTGGCACAAGGAGCACACAGGTGAGGGGCTGGTCCTGCTCAGGGTGGGGTTTCAGCCCCAGCCACCCTCCTCTGCCTCATACAAACAGCCTGGATGTCCCCAGCCCCTCAGCAGTGGGAACTCCAAACTGGGCAGTTCCTGTTTTGAGAACTTCCCTCTGACATCAAACCAGACAATGGCGCTACCTCAAACTCTGACTCACAATGGGAATTGACTGTTTTCTGTCTTTCTGGGGCACTGGATGACATTTACAGCCTGCAGGGTGCTGTTCCCTAGTCCCAAACCTCCTGTTGCTCCCCCTTGTTGCAGGATGACTTTGGGAATGTTCAAGGTGTCCCAGCACCAGCTGTGTGGGTGGAGCAGGGCATGGACCCTCCCTGTCTCTTAGGGATAGGAGCCAGCACTCCCTGGGCAGCAGGGAGAGCCCCCAGGGCTGGCTGGACATGGGGACCCTGACTGGGGGCCCCACTGACCGGTAGAGGTGCCCGATGAGCGCAGCCAGGGTCTTGTGGTTGAGGCGAGGCAGGCGATGGATGAGCTCCTTGTACCGCTCCAAGCGCTGTGGCTTCGAGGAGATCTCTGGAGAGAGGAAAACCAGATCCTGGCTGAACCCAGTGGATCCAGAGGTGACACAGCACCGAGGCTGGCACCAGGACCCATCCAGAGGAACACTGGCCCCAGGGTGTTGGGGAAGATGAAACAGGAAAGCCTTGTAAATACAATTGCATGGCAAAAGATTTTGAGAATATAGAAACTATAAGTGAGATTGAAATGAAAGCAAGCTTTGAGATCCCTCAGTTACTGAACAACTGGAAAACAATGGTGTGGCCAGCTGAAGGTGATCCCCTTTTGATGGAACATCAAAAGGGGAACATCCCCTTTTGATGCCAACAGCTTGGCAGAAGGGGCCCAAAGAGGAGTTTTTAGGGTTTAAAATGTAACACAGTATGATAATGTAGTGATTCTTATAGGCTGTATGGAAACGCTACAGGATTTGTATCTTGTACTGGATTGGTTAGTGAGAATTAGAATATTCAACACAGAAGAAGATTTATGGTATTGGAATGGGAATTTCACTGTCTTAGCTCTTAGCTCTTGTCACTTAGCTCTTTCCTTTTACACTTTTACCCCTTTTATGCTCTTACCCCTTTTACTCTCTCACCCTCTCATCCTCTCTCCCCCTCTCTTCTCTCGGGCCTGCTCTGAGCTGTGGCTGGCAGCTCCCAGCAGGGCCCTGCACCCAGGCCCTTTGCAATAAACCCCAAGTTCCACAACCTGGCTGCAGAGATCTCTCATCTCCGTCCATCCCGACCGTCCTACCCCCGTCAATCCTCGAGGGCAGGGTGTGAGTGTGGCCACAGCCCCTGTCCCCAGCACACACCGGCATCAGCAGCTGCGCCGTGTCCCCGAAGCTGCCCAGGAAGATCATGACGTTCATGCGCTCGGCCAGCCGCGGGATCTTGCTGAAGCGCACCATGAACTGATCCTCGTCCGACAGCTCCTCCGGCGGCTGCTGCTCCCGCTCGAACTTCCCGATGAGGCTGCGCTCGTACTCGGTGGGCAGGAAGCGCAGCAGCAGCTCCAGGAAGTCGAGGCTCAGGGCTTGCTGGTCGTACCTGCGGGCAGGGGACACCCCCGGCACGGTCAGGCCCTGCCGCAGGTCCCCAAGCCCCTGTGTCACCCTGGGCTGTTCCATTGTCCCTCTGTCCCCACAGCTGGCTCCTGCATCCCTCCATCTTTCTGTATCTGGACCCTGCATCTCTCTGTCTCTCCATATGGATCCCTCCGTCTCTCTTTGGCCCCCACATCTCTTCTTCTCATGGCTGGTTCTTGCATCCCTCCATCCCCACAGCTGCTCTCTGCATCTGTCTGTCTGTCCATGCCTGGCCCCCACAGATTGTCTCAGATCTCATCCCCGCATCTCTCCATCCCCACAGCTGGTGCCTGCATCCTTCCACCTCTCTGTATCTGATCCTTCCATCCTCTATCCCTCTGTAACTGATCCCTCCACCTTCCATCTCTCTGTATTTGATCCCTCCACCCTCCATCTCCCTGTATCTGCTCCTTCCATCTCCCCTCATCTGATCTCTCCACCCTCCATCTCTCCAGATCAAATCCCTCCATCCCTCCATCCTCCACATCTGATCCTTCCATCCCTCCATCTTTCCACATCTGATCCCTCCACCTTCCATCTCCCCATATCTGATCCCTCTATTTCTCTGTATCTGATCCTTCCACCCTTCACATCTGATCCCTCCACCCTCCATCTCTGATCCTTCCATCCTTCCTTCTCTCTGTATCTCATCCCTCCATCCCTCCATCTTTCCATATCTGGTCCCTCCACCATCCATCTCCCCATATCTGATCTCTCCATCTCTCCACATCTGATCTTTCCATCCCTCCATCTCCCCACACCTGATCCCTCCACCCTCCATCCCTCCAGATCGAATGCCTCCATCCCTCCATCCTCCACATGTGATCCTTCCATCCCTCCATCTCCCTGTATCTGATTCCTTCATCCTCACATCTCCCCACATCTGATCCCTCCACCCTCCATCTCTCTGTATCTGGTCCCTCCACCCTCCATCTCTGATCCCACCGTCCATCTCTGATCCCTCCACCCTCCATCTCTCTGTGTCTTGTCCCTGCACTCCCACCCCAACCCCTCCACCCCACCCCACCCTCCACCACCCCAGCCCCTTGTTCCTGCCCTTCTCCCCCCCTGCCCACCCCGTGGGGGTCACTCACGTCTCGATGGCCCTGCAGATGTCCTGGATGCTGCGGCCACCCTTGCGCAGGGTGATGGCCAAGTTCTTGGCACGGTTGGACTCCATCAGGGTCACCTTGCTGGGCGCCTTCTGCGTGGCCTTGGCCTTGAGGGCACTGATGTCCAGGGCAGGGCCCTGAGCCTTGGTCTTGAACTGCTCCTCGAAGTCACTCATGTCCAGCTCCTGTGGGGACACACGGCAGGGAGGTGGCACGGGACATCTGGGGTGAGGACGGGGCCAGAGGAGCAGGATAAGGGTGAGGAGTGAGGATCGAGATGGAGCAAGAGGATGAGGATGGAACAAGGGACAGGGAGGGGTGAGGAGAGGACCAGAGGATGGAGATGAGGAGGAAGAAGCGGACAGGATGTGAAGGCGTGCATGGAGCAGAGGGACGAGGACAGGGTGAGAGGAGAAGCCCGCCTGATCCCGTGTCCCTCTCCATGGTGCTAAAGACTTTCCTGACCTACAGCTCCTCCTGCAGCCCTGGACACCCACGGGTGGGCACAAGGCAAGCTCAGCATGGCCAGGAGCACTGAATCCCCCTGTGCCCAGCCCCTTGTCCCCAGGATCACCTTGCTGTGTCTGTCCCCTTGTCCCCTGTGCTCACCTGTCTGTCCCCTTGTCTCCTGTGCTCACCTGCAGCACTTTCTCATCGTTGAGCTCCGTGAACACGGTGCCGTCGATCTGGCTCGGCTTCAGCGCCACCCAGTTGAAGACGGGCATGCGGAACTTGGTCTGGATCGGCTTCTTCACCTTCACTGAGGGTCACAGGCGGGGAGGGGGCACATCACACCCTGGGTCACATCCCCATCATCTCTGGGTCACATTCCCACCATCCCCGAGTCACACTCACCTGAGCCGTTGGTGCTGGAGGGAGCTCCCGGCCCGGCTGGGGGTTCCCCACCGAGGGGAGGGGGTGGCGGAGGTGGGGGCACGGG
>JAWWEX010000042.1:1906201-1916432 GCA_035583215.1 Arremon brunneinucha | reverse complement strand
ATCCATGCATCCATGCATCCATCCATCCATCCATCCATCCATCCATCCATCCATCCATCCATCCATCCATCCATCCAACCCTTCTTGCCTCCATCTCTCCATTCACTTTCCCTCCCTCCCTCCCTCCCTCCCTCCCTCCCTCCCTCCCTCCCTCCTTTTCTATTTTTCCTCCCTCCCCCCCTCCCTTCCTCCCTTCCTCTCCCCCTTCCTCCCCTTCCATTGATCCTTCCATTGATCCATCCATCGATCCCTCCTTGGATCCCTCCTTCCCCAGCCATCAGCTTTTCCTGCACCCTGGGCCAGATTTTGCTTCACCTTCAGCCCCAGCCGTGTAGTTCATGTCTGGGGTGATGGTGGGAGCATCTCTGGGGAGCAGGACAGGGTGAGGGACACTCAAGGCTCATCCCTAGAGAGGAAATACCACACTGGACAGCTGGGCATGTGGGGTTGGGACTGACTCTGAGGGTCTGAAGGGTACGGCAGAGAGCTGAGCCCCTGGGGAGGAGGAAACTGGAGTCCTGGAAATCTGCTGGACGTCTCCAGGCCAAAGCCCTGCTCAAGGCCAGTCCATGAGGTTGCTGGGGGGGCTCCTCGCTGTCCTGCTCTGGGTGGTGGGGCAGAAAGCTGCCCAAGACCTACCCATGAGCTCAGGAGTGACAAATCACGGGATCCAGGGATGGAGTCACATCCTGCCCCAGCAGGGGCACGTTTGACACGGAGCGTGGCCAGATGGGGCCCGTGGCACGCTGCCGCTGCCCCCGATCCATCAGGGCCGGCTGACATCACTGCCTCGGGCTAATCTCCCGTCCAGCAGCAGCTTCCCGTTTCCTTTCCAACCTCTGCTCACAGGCGGCTCCTCCGCGCTCGGAGCCGGGCAGGAAGAGCGCCCAGCTGGGCTCTCGTGCGGGGCCGCAGCCCCCGCGTGTCTGGCCCTGGTCCCACCGAGCCCTGAACCACCCTCTCCCCCAAAACCCCAGCGACGGCCCCCGGGGGGCTCCGAGCCCCCCGCACCCTGCCCACACCATCGGGATGCCGATGGCTGGTCCCTTTCCTGTTTGTGCTGCAGGAAACCTGGTAATCCTAGAAGGTTGAAGTAGGAGGAAGATTATGAGGGATGTTAAAATTAGGGCTCATTTGTGTCCTTTTTTGTCTAGAGACAGTATTAGTTGTTTTGTAACTAGGTTGATAAACCATAGTTGGAGGGTTGAGAGTCGGTTAGTGATTTATCAGTTATCCAGGGATGGTAGCAGGAGGGCTGGGAATGTTATTGAGATGAGGATTAGTGGGATTCCTAGGAAGGATGGGCTTAAAAACTGGTCAAAGAAGCTTAAGTTCATGGTCGGGTTCAGGGGGTAGTGCTTGGGTGGTTTGTTAGAGGGGAAATTTGTTGATACGAATGACAGAAGTAATTAGTTCCAGGCGAAATCACCGTGCTGGGGCTGCCGGCACCCCACGGTCCCACCCCGCTCGTTCTGGGGGCCAGGAGCTCTCCCAGAGGCAGTGCTGGATGCGGGCGGTGACAGGGACACTCCTGTGCCACATCCCGGGCTGAGGTGTCACCTGGTCCCGCACAGCTTTCCCTGGGGCTCCCTGCAGGGCTCTCGGTGCTCAGGCTGCAGCTCCTCACTCCCACTCAGGGCTGGCTAAAAATAACCCCCGGCAGAGCCGCAGCCTGGATCCTGCAGGGAAACATCCGGCAATGCCAAGGGATGAGGGATGAGGCTCCTTCCCGCGGGGGAAGGGCCTGCACCCCAGCACCCACAGGGCTTGGGGTGCCAGAGGGATCTGCCCCATCAGAGCAGCACCCAGGGGTGATTTTCCACAATTCCCAGCTCCGCCAGAGTGGTTTTGGGGCAATTTGGGGCTGGGTTGTGTCTTTTAACAGGTGAAATAATCCCTGTGTGCTTCCAGAGGTGGGAGCACTGCGGGGAGAGGGAGCCCTGTGAGCTGCACAGCCCCTGTCCCTGTTTTCCACATTTTCCTTGCAGAGGTGGCTTCTGTGCAGCCAGCCCCGCTGCAAACCCCCAGATCCAGCTGTCCCAACAGCCAGCCAGACCCTGCTGTCCCCTTCCCAGTACTCTGTGTGTGTGTGATGTCCCCCGAGGCAGCAGGGGACATTTGTGACCTAACAGGGTGGCTGAAGGGGGACAGCAGGCATCCATGTCTGAGATACTGGGGTGGTGAGAAGCTCCAGGTGTGGGGGAAGCACACACAGGGCAGCTCTGGAGTGGGACCAGGGTGTCAGGGGGCTCAGGGAGGTGAAGCTGGGTCAGAGTGGGGGTGAACCTGCAGTGACACCCCCATTTGCACTGACCTTGCACAGCTCAGCCTCAAACCCAGCTGGGGACGGAGCCCAGCAGCTGCCTCGGGTGTGGGGGCGAGGAGTGGGTGGAAAATCCCTCATTTGTCAGCGAATTCCCACGGCAGTGCCTGTCTAGACCAACTTCCCGTTGTCCTGTGGAAGCTGCCCCCTGCCCACGCACGCTCCCATCGGGTGCAGAGCCCTGCATCCTTCTGTCCTGTCCTGCTGGAGCCACTTCTGCCCCTGCTGAGGGTCACCCCAGGTGCTGGGGCTGTGTGGATGTGCCTCCCTGTCCCACTCAGAGCTGGATGGCTCTGGGTGGGCTCTGTGCAGCCCCCTCCCCATGCTGTGCCACCCTGTGAGCTCTCACACACACCAACCCCTTTATTGTGCCAGGAACCACAGCAGCGGCAAACACTGGGGGAGTGGGGACACAGGAGGCCCAGGACCCCACAAACAGCAGGGGAAGGGGTCCCCAGAGCCAGCTGGGCTGCAGCCAGCCTGCAGAGGTGAGCCTGGTGCTCAGCAGAGGGCCTGAGAGGGCTCCCTGACATGGGGAGAGGGTCACACTAAGCTTGGAGGGGGGTGGAGGGCTGCAGTGGGTCCAGCCTGACCTCAGGCAGGCCAGACAGGGTCAATGCAAAACTTGTGCTGCTGCAAAGCCAGGGCAGGACCCTCACAGACCCCCCTCTTCTGGGCCTTTGAGGGTCTTACAGAGGCAGAGCTATATCCTAGTGCCAGAAAAGCTCCTGCCCAGCCTCTCGAACACCCACTGCCCTCTCTGTCTCCTGCAGGGACATTTCCACGGGCACAGGGGCCACCAGGGTGCCCACCCTGCCTCTTCCCAGCCCCTGTGGCTGCACAGTTCCCACTGCCTGGATAGGGAGAGGGGTCAATGATGAAAGACTTGGAGAGCAGATGTGACTATGGGGAAGCAGGGACAGCCCAAATTCCCAGCTGTGCCCCCTGGGTGCCAAGCCTGGGTGCCGAAGGGGCTCCCTGTGCTCAGGGCTCAGGCCTCGTGGTCGCTGGTGCTCAGGTGCTCCTCGGGCAGGCCGGTCTCGTCGATGTTCTCCAGGGACTCGGCGTGCTGCACGGACAGCTCGGCCAGGCTGACGCTGGGCAGCGTGTTCTGCTCGGGGTACACCCAGGGCTTGTACCCGGGGTCGTGCCGCCGCTTCCACTCCGGGTACTTCAGCCCAGCCTTGTAGATCTTCTTCATGGCCTGAGGGCACAGCGGGGTTGGGGTTTGGGCTGCTCTGGGCTGTGGGAACAGCTCCCTGCACCCCATTGCAGGGTTTGGGGTGTTGGTATGGGATAGGGTCCTGGCTGCCCCAGCAATGTGCCCAGTGCATGCCCTGCATCACCCAGAACTCATCCTGGGAGCTCTGTATCACCAAGGATCCATCCTGTGAGCCCTGGATTGCTCAGTACCCATTCTGCAAGCTCTGAGTCATCCAGCACCCATCTAGTGAGCCTTGGATTATCCAGGACCCATCCTGTGAGCTCTGGACCACCCAGCACCCATCCTGCAGGTTCTGGGTCATCCAGCACCCATCCTGAGAGCTTTAGATTACCCAGCACCCATGCTGTGAGCTCTGGACTTCCCAGCACACATCCTGCAGTTTCTGGGTCACGCAGCACCCATCCTGAGAGCTCTGCATCACTGAGGATTCATCCTGTGAGCCTTGGATCGCTCAGCACCCATTCTGCAAGCTCTGGGTCATCCAGCACCCATCCTGTGAGCCTTGGACTACCCAGGACCCATCCTGTGAGCTCTGGGCCACCCAGCACCCATTCTGTAGGTTCTGGGTCACCCAGCACACATCCTGAGAGCTTTGGATTACCCAGCACCCTCCCTGTGCTCTGTGAGCTCTGGGTCTCCCAGCACCATTCCATGAGCTCTGGGTCTTCCAGCATCCATCCTCAGAGCCCTGGGTCACCCAGCACCCACCCTGCAGGCCCTGGGTCACCCACCCGGGGTAATTTGGGCAGCTCATCCCTGCTGCCTGTGATTCCCATCCCCTCCTTACCTTCGGTGCCACGAACTGGGACACGCGGTTCACCACCCACTTCGGCAGTGACCCTGCAAGAGGCCAAAGCTCTCTCACCAGAGGAGCAGGGCCAGCCCCAGGGGAGGCACCCTGAGCCTGCAGCATCCCCAGGACTGGTGTGGGCACCCCTGCATCCTCGGGCTGGCCCTATTCCTGGGTGCCTGGGTGATGGAGAGCCATTTGGATATGCATAGATAATGTAGTGATGATGGGAGGGCTTCAGAATGAGTTTGTGGAACTAATTCTACTGTTGGATTTTGAAAAAGAGGTTATTCTATAAAAGTAATTGTATTACTTTTGAATTGTTAGAAGATTGTGGCTGTTGCAGAAGCAAAACACCAGGCCAGAGTTACTCTTTTTCTAATTAATACCATGTCCTCCTACATGACTCCTGGGCTTGAGCCTACCTTCTGGAAAGCCTTGAGTTTACCTTCTGGAAATGATTCTGCAGCATTAAAAGACATACAATAAACCTGCATACCAGAGACACACATATGGTGACACGCAGGATCCCAAAGCCTTTAAGTCATGATCCTACAAACTAAAATTTGAGTTCCATTGACTCGACAGGGGTTCTTATGACTGGGAGGATCAGAGATTAGCAGACAGATGGAACCTTTTTAGGCTGGAGAAGGGAGGGGGGAAAACAAAACTGGCATAATATAAAATCAGAGCCAGGGGGGTGAGCTCTGGGTGAGGGGCACTCACCTCGAGGGTCCACCTGGGTGAGGTAATAGAGGATGCAGGCGCCGTCCCCGTTGGCCTTGATCAGGTACCCGGTCTGCAGGGACACGGCCCTCACGAAATCCTTGCGGGGTGGGTATTTCTGTGGGGAGATTCGGGCACCTCAGAGCCTGCCCAGCCCTGCCTGTGCCCACAGACAGCCCTGCCAGGCCTGGGGCAGCTGGGGCTCACCGGGTGCTTGACGCTGTAGTTGATGATCATGTAGTCATTGCCCAGGGGCAGCCAGGAGCGCAGCGTGACGAAATCCCGGTTCTTCAGGGGGCTGGGGCACTTCCCTGCGGGCAGATCCCGTTAGCCCCGGCCCCACGGCCCCACACACACTCAGGGGGCTGGGGAGGGGCCCAGGGGTCTCGGGGGTGCTCACAGGAGTAGTATCCCACATCAGCGTTGACGGTGAGGCGCCCGATGTCGTAGGTCTCGATCATGTTGGAGTCCCACTTGCTGCGGTAGCTGGTGTCGTGCAGCACGTCATAGAGCGTCTCGGCAGGGACGTCCTTGCACGAGATGCGGGTCTGCGGGGACAGGGAGCACCCACCCTGGGCTGTGCCCACTTCGGGCTGTCTCATGTCCCTGGGCCATGGAGAATGGCACCAGGACTTCGGGCTGTCCCTGTGCTATTGAGGATGGCACCAGGACTTCGGGCTATCCCTGTGCCATGGAGGATGGCACCAGGACTTTGGGCTGTCCCCTGTCCCTGTGCCATGGAGGATGGCACTGGGACTTCAGGCTGTCCCTGTGCCACAGAGGATGGCACGAGGGCTGTCCCCTGTCCCTGTGCCATGGAGGATGGCACGAGGACTTCAGGCTGTCCCTGTGCCATGGAGGATGGCACCAGGGCTTCGGGCTGTCCCATATCCCTGTGCCATGGAGGATGGCACCAGGACTTCAGGCTGTCCCCTGTCCCTGTGCCATGGAGGATGGCACAAGCAGTTTGGGCTGTCCCGTGTCCCCGTGTCATGGAGGATGCAGAACAGTCCCTGCTGCAGGAACCCCCTGAGCCACCGCGGGGCTGGAATGACCCTCACATCGATGGTCCCGCTGGTCCAGGCTTTGATGCCTGTCCCCTACCCCATGTCCTTGCAGGGCAAACAAAGGGTTCCCGTGTGCTTCATCATACCTTGGGTGTGGGGTCTGCTCCCGGGGGGTGTCAGACCCACTCCAGGGGGCTTTGGGGCCACTCCTGGGGGAGTTTCAGGCTCGCTCCTAGGGGAGTTTCGAGCCAGCTCCCGGGGGGATTTCCAGGCCACTCCTGGGAGGTTTCAGGGATGCTCTGGGTGGGTTTGGGGCCTGCTCCCAGGGGGGTTTTGGGGCCACTCCCGCGGGAGTTTCAGGCCCTCTCCCGGGGGAGTTTCAGGGCTGCTCCCGGGGGAGTTTCAGGGCCGCTCCCGGGGGAAGTTTCGGGGCCACTCCAGAGGAGTTCGGGGGCAGCTCCCAGGGGTTGTTGGGTCTGCTCCGGGGGGATTTCGGGGCCACGCCCCGGGAGGGGTTTGGGTCCACTCTGGGTGGGTTTCAGGCCCACTCTAGGGGGGTTTTGTGTCTGCCGCCGGGGGGTCTTGGGGCCGCTCCCAGGGCGATTTCAGACCCGCTCCCGGGGGTGGTTTCAGAGCCACTCCTTGGGGGGTTTGGGCTTTCTCCCGGGGAGTTTCGGGGCCACTCCCGGGGGGGTTTCGTGTCCGCTCCCCGGGGCTATCGGGCCCGGCTGTAACCGGAGCCGCGGAGCTGCGCCGGCCGTGCATTATTGATGAAGGCAGTCGCCCTGCTCCTCGGAGCGCCGGCAGGAGGGAGATGTCATCTGCTCCTCGTTAGAGCCCTTGCATCTTTGATGAGGCGCCGTGTAAGCGGAGATGGCCCTCGGAGCGTGGCAGGTGCCATCAATCTCGGGCCAGCTTTCCCTGGGCATGGATGGACTCGTGCCCAGGGCGGCTCGGAGATATGCTGCAGTGCTCAGGGCACCGGGGGAGGGTGGCAGCACCCAGCCCCTTACTCCTGCTCTCCCTCCCTGCCTGCAGCCTCGCAGCGGGGTCTGGAGGTGCTGCTGCTGCGGGATGAGGGAACTTTCCAGCTGCAAGTCGAGCTCATGGGCCACCAGGAAACTCTGGGTGTCACAGAGGGACCGTCGCAGCCTTGCAGCCCCAAATTCTCCACTAAAGCCTGTCCACCACTCCCTACAGGCTCGGATGAACGGCCCTGCCAGGCACAGCAGCAGGGATGGGGGAAGAACAGAGCCCATCCCATCCACAGGGAATTCGGGTGGGAAAAATTCCATAGCTGCAGCTGCTCAGGGAATCTGAGGTAATTAACTCCCTCAGTTAATGGACAGGCTGAGGCTCTCCTGGCCCCAAGGGAGCTGTGCAGCTTGGGCTGCATCCCACGTTTTGGGAAGGGCTCTGGACAGTGCCAACCCCTGCACCGTGCCCAGGCCCTCTCCAGGGCAGGGAAACCCCCACGATTGCCCTGAACCAGGCTGGTGATGCTCCCCGACTGCCCAGAGCCTGCCTGGGGTCCTGTGGGGTCAGTGGTGGCAGGGGGACAGAGCTGCAGCCCCTCTGCCTGTGGGGTCAGTGGTGGCATGGGGGACAGAGCTGCAGCCCCTCTGCCTGTGGGGCTCAGTAGTGGCAGGGGGACAGAGCTGCAGCCCCTCTGCCAGGCTGGGCTCCAGGGGCTCCTGCCAGCCTGTCCTGGTCACTCTGAGCAGCATCCACCTCTCCAGTCCAGATCTCACCACGGGAAGCCCTGTCCAAGGCTGGACGGCCCCACAGAGCCAGAGCTCTCCCTACAGAGATGCAGGATTTACCCTTGGCAGGTCCTTGCTGCTCTCACCACCGCCCTCCTCCTTCAGGACATGGCTCCCAGGAGCACATTCTCCGTGTTCTCCGTGTCCTTCCCAGGGATTGAGGTGACACAGGAGCCCACAGTGCCACCCTGCAGCTTCCTTTTGGGACAGGAATGGGATTTTTGCCTCTTCCCAGGTGTCAGGGACCTGCTGCAGTCACCAGGACTTTTCAAAGAGGTGCTGGCCTGACTCCTCAGCACCCCTTAATCCTGTGCATGCCCAGCTGGTTTAAATGCTCCCTGACCCAGGTGCAGAAGCTCTTCCTGGCTCACAGCAGCAGGGAAATCTGAATTGCAGCTGCAGCCCTGCCGAGAGTGCTGCTCCTGCTCCTTCCCCTGGCCCTGAAGGGTCTCTGTCCAGGGCAGCAGTGTGTGCCCAGCTCCTCCTCATGTCCCAGCTGCAGGAGAGCTTCTGCGGGGGGAAGAGCCTCTTCCAGAGCCTTTTCCCCTCCTCACCACCTCCCCGGGGCTGTGGTGACACTGCTGGGTGAACTCTAACCCTGACCCTAATGCTCTCCAGCAGCTGGGCTGCCCTGCAGCTCGGATGTTCTGAACACTCTCCAGCAGCTGGGCTCCCCGGCAGGTCAGATGTTCTGCATGGAGAACAGAATGCTCTCTGCAGCTGCCCTGCAGGTCAGATGTTCTGCCTCTCCTCGCTCTGGCAGGTCCCATCCCTGTCCAGGAGTCAGGATTCTTGGTGCCAGAAAAGCCAAAGTCCTTGACACCCACCCTGGGCTCACCCCATGCCCCCTGCAGCCACTCCTGGCATGCCCAGGGTCACCCTGGGGCTGTGCAGATCAACCAGAAGGTACCTGAAGGATGGCTGAACCTCCTGTCCCTCTGCAGCACCCCAGCTCCAGCCCCTGGCAGGTGACAAACCTCCCAGAACAGCACCTGGGGCTGCCATAGGATCCCACCCGTGGGGATGGGAGGGGATGGCAGAGCTGGGGAAGGGACACCAGGGACATGTCCCATGAGCCTGTCCGGGGTCATCTCCACAATGTGACTGATCCTGGAGCCTTCTCGGCAGTGTGGGGAGCGGGGGCAGCCCCCAGTGAGCAGCAGGATGCTGTGGGGAGCAGGTGCAGCCCCAGGTGAGCACAGGATGCTGTGAGGATTGGGGCAGCCCCCAGTGAGCAGCAGGATGCTGTGGGGAGCAGGTGCAGCCCCAGGTGAGCAGCAGGATGGGGGATCCCGGCGGGAGCAGCCCCGGGTCGGCAGCAGGAGCCCGAGGAGCAGCTGGGAAGCACCTTCAGGTCTAACCCTGCCCAGCCCTGGAATTCAGGGCAGAAACACCCCCAGGCAGGCCGGACTGGCATCCCCAGCACGGGGCAGTCCCCAGGGACCCTCGGGAGCCGCGGGCACACGGCTGGGGCAGGGAAAGCTCCGCTTACCTTGATTTTCTGCACGGTGCAGCTCTCCTCCTGGCCCTGGCTCCACACGGTCACGCCAGCCTTGTTGTAGCGGCAGTGCCAGCCCTCCAGGCTCTCGCACTGATCCCTGAAGGAGCTGAAGTCGGAGTCATCGGGGATATAAACCATCTCCCCTCCTCTGGACATGGGGCTGAGCTGCTGCCTGCCTGCGGGCAGCCTCTGCCTCACCCCCCGGACACCCAGCCCTGCCCTTGGGCTCTGTGCTCGCTGGGTGCCCGAGCAGCTCACATCGCCCTGCCAGCCCCAGCCCGAGCCCCCGGAGCGGGCCGGGCAGGCCGGGCAGGCCGGGCCGAGCGCTGCGGGCAGCCCGCGGGGCCTGGAGGCTCTTTGGGGCTGGGAGCTCCTTGGCTGCAGTCGCTATCGCAGCTCCGGCAGCAGCTCGGGTGTCCTCCCGGGCCGCCTCAGCAGCATCACATTTCTCTGGGCTGGCCGGCAGCTCCTCTATTATTCAGCAGGTAGCAGGTGGCTCGGCTTTCAGGGCACGGCTGCCCCCGGCCCCCGAGCCCCCCGGGCTGCCACCCTGCTGTCCCCTGGCCGCTTCCCCGGCAATCTGTGTGCCTGACTGTGCAGCAGCGGCTGCCCGGAGCGATCAGCTGATGCCGGGAGCAGCACAGGGATGTGGGCCAGGCAGGGGCACGGCCCAGCGCACAGGGCCCGGCTCTCAGCCCGCCCTGCGACTTGGAGGGAAGGGATTTGTGAGGGGAGGTGGCCCTTGCTGAGCTCACAGCGTGCTCCACTGCCACAGACATCTTTTATGGAAAATCCTTTCCTTAGTATTTTTCCTCCTGGGAAGCTGAGAGGCCCCAGGAACAAAATGTAAACAATGGTTATCTGCTGCTGTGGAATGCAACAGGTGCATCTGTGAT
>JAWWEX010000042.1:1879866-1893626 GCA_035583215.1 Arremon brunneinucha | reverse complement strand
GCGACACTTCCCCGCTCCCCCTGCAGTGACACAGATCCAGCAGCCCTTGCAGACTCCCTGGGGTGGCTTTTCTTTCCTAACCTGATGTCCTGAACGGATTTGCAGCAGCTGGGAGATTCCTGGAGTTTCCTTGGAGCGGAAATGTTCCACAGGGCTGGATCAGGGGAGGGGGATGGAAAATGATGAATTCCCTCTCAGGCCCTGCTGAGGATGGGACCCCTGCCCAGATCCCTCTCATGGCAGTTCCTGAGGGCACCCCGAGGCTCAGCCCTGTGCCTGGCTGGTATCCTGTGCCCACATGGCTTCACCATCCTCTTCCTCAGCCCGTGGAGGAGGAAGGAGCCCAGCAAACACAGGCCCTGCCTGGCGCTGGATGCAGCAGGGGATGTGAGGAATGTGAGCAGGAGGAGAAGGGCTCGTGTCCCCATGCCAACCTCGGGGCTCCCCCTTGCCCTGTGCCAGGTGGGCACCGGTTCTGCTGTGGGGTCACCTCCCACGGAACACTCTCACTTCTAATCCGTGTCTCAATATTTGGGATTTAATCAGCACTGAAATAAGTAGCTTCTGTATTTTATTTTTTTTTTCTCCCCTCTTTTAAGGCAGCGAAGAGCTGCGACTCAATAGGAATTAATTTGCCTAATTAGCGTCTTTGGGAAGCTCTCCCTGCCGCGCATGCCTCGATGGGGGAGATTCCCTGGCTCGGGGATGCTGCGCCCGGTGGGAGCTGCCCATGGTCCTTCCCTGTCGGTCCAGGCAGCGCTGCCCGCACCCCGCAGGGTCCATCGGGGGGTGCCCATCGCTGTGCTGGCACCCCCGGACCTGCAGGGTGGGCACGGGGCGGGGGCCGGCCCGGGGGTGCCGGAGCGGGCGGCTGCCAGGGAAGATGAATGGTTTTAATCACACCGCTCACAGGGCACCAGCTGAAGTTTCGTGTAAGTTATGATAGCGACAGTTTGCACGAAAATTGTATTTCCAGGCTTCATTGACTGGCTTAATGAGAATCTTTACGTGTCAGATATTAAATTAAGAAATTAAAGAGCTGTTTCGGTGTGTATAGACTCCTTCCCTCGCACTGAGCTGCTTCTTCCAGATCAATCAGGAACGCGCCTCTAGAAAAGATGGGAGAAGCCTTTGATTTTCTGTCACCGGGGAAGTGAATCTAATACGCCTTGGCACCTAATTCATGTTTTATTAAAAGGCATGAGGTGGATGCTGCCGGCCCCCGCCTCTGCCCGCTGCCCTCTCCCGGAGGAGGGAGCGGCCACCCCCGGCTCCCGGCGCTGCCTGGCTGTCACACGTGTTCCAAATGCCACCAGGAGGTGCCAGGCGCTGGCTGTGCTAGCCTGGGATTAAGGTCAGATGTGAACGAGCCACGCTGGAATCGGCAGGTTAGAAAATGTTGCTGCTCTCCTGTGTGGCATCCCCGCTTTGCTTCCTGTGCTGGCTGAGTTTGACCTGAATTCCCTGATCCTCTGGGTCCCTTCCCTCTGATTTTGCTGGGAATGAGTACTCGGCCAGCTGGGAGCTCCCCAGCTGGAATGGGGACGATGTCAGAGCCATGGGGTGGCCAGAGGATATGAGGCAGGGCTGGGCATGGCCAGATGGATGGGGCACAGAATCCCTGAATGCCACGGACACTGGAGATCAACACCTGGCACAGGGATGTGGAGAGTAACCCCGAGATCAGGGAGCCCAGGGATCGATGTCCCAAGGCAGGGACACCCAGGGACAGCAGGGATCAATGCCTCAGGTGGGGACACCCAGGGACAGCAGGGATAAATGGCCCTGGATGGCCTCACCCGGGACACCAGGGATAAATCCCCGTGTTCAGAGGCACACACTGGAGATAACCCCAGGAGCTGGGACATGCTGGGACAGAGCAGAGGAGCTGGGGACACCAGTCAGCTCAGTGAGAGTCCAGATGGGATGTGTCCGTGTTTCCTGATCCACCTGGACCCTGTCAGGGAGGACCTTGGGGACACTTTGGTCCCAGAAGGGGGACAGGGCTATCAGCCTCTCTTAGATGAGCCCCAATCCCTGGTGCTCAGCCTGCCTGGATGGAATCCTGGCACTCTCCCAGTCCCCCACCACATCTGCACCTTCCAAAGCCGAAGATGAGGAGAGGGAGGTGCTGTTGTTCCAAACTGTCAGGGCAGGAAACACTCCCCCCCTGGGCCCTGAGCATCACCATCCATCTTCTGCTCCCTGTGCCAGCCCTGGCTTCTCCATGTGTGAGGGAACTTGGAGCAAACAGCTCCACTTGGCACAAACCTGAGCGGTGACATCGCGTGCCGTGTCACCATCCATCCCCAGCCACATGGCCTCGTCACTCATTCAGGCTTTTCCACTTTTGATATTACAATGGAGGGATCAACCTCCCTGCAGTGCTGGGCTGGGCTTGCTGTGTGTCCCTGGGACCCCCTGTCCCTGCAGGAGCCTGGTCCCAGTGTCACCAGCCCTGTCCCCACTTCCTGGGACCCTGGGGCTCTGTGTCCCTGCAGGAGCCTGGTCCTAGTGCCACCAGCCCTGTCCCCAATCCCTGTGTCCCTGTGTCCCTCCGAGAGCCTGGTCCCAGTGCCACCAGCCCTGTCCCTAATCCCTGGGACCCTGTGTCCCTGCAGGAGCCTGCTCCCAGTGTCCCCATCCTCTCCCCACTCTCTGGGACCCCATGTCCCTGCAGGAGCCTGGTCCTGGTGCCGCTCACAGCGTTGCTCCCACATCCTTTGGAACATTTTGTGGGTGCAAAGGGTGATGTGGGAGAAGCTGGAGTCGCCCTCCAACAAGGGCTGAGTGCCGGGGTGCCTGAGGGATGATGCCCTGCGGCTCCCGGCCCGGCAGGAGCTCGGTGTCGCTGTCCCCAGGCCCTGGCCAGCTCGGTGTCGCTGTCCCCAGGCGCTGGCCAGCTCGGTGTCGCTGTCCCCAGGCTGGCCGAGGTGCCATCCCCGCCGTGCCAGCCCACCCGGGCAACAGGCACCCCGCCGGCCCTGCCTAAACGCCTCATTAAAGGGATTTGCGGGGCTGCCGAGCCGGGCTCTGATCTGGCGCTCACCGTTCATTTCCTGCAGCGTCTCCGGCAGCCGGCGAAGGTCCTTGGATGTTTAATTACGGGCAGAGAGCGGCGGCAGCGGCTGCGGGCGGCCCGAGCGCTCCTAACAAGGAGATGCTGCCCGCCCTGGGGACACGAGCAGCGCTGTCACAGCGCCGCTGTCACCGCGGCCTTGTCACAGCCAGCCAGGCAGCCGACCCACGGTGACCGCAGCCTGGCCTGGCATTGTCCCCGTCCTCATCATCCTCCTTTTTGGCAGTGTCGCCTCCCTGCCGCTCCTGCCGTGCTGTGTGACACCGTGGCTGCCCAGCCTGCAGGATGGGGCTGTGCTGTGCCAGGATCAGCCGGAGCTCAGCTGGGACACGCCAGAATTCCCAGCTGGCAAAATCTGGGATGTGCTGAGATGCTCCTTGCTCCCAGAGCCGTGTCTGGGGAGGTGGTGGCTGTGAGGGGACAGGCTGTGAGTGCCCGCATGCAGCATCTGGGGGTGAGGGGTGTTCGAGCCCCGGGGGTGCTTCCCGAGTGCCCCCATCCCACAGAAGATGTGTGGGTGTTGCACAGACATGGCTTGGATGGAGCTCTGAGCCTCCTGGAATGGTGGGAAGGGTCCTGCCCGTGGCAGGGGTGGAATGGGATGGGCTTTGGGGTCCTTTCCAGCCCAAGCCGCTCTGGGATTCTGTGATTTTATGATCCAAGCTGAATTCCAGGGGTGCCCGCGCCCACCTCTCTCCCTATGTAGCTTGTGCCATACGGAGCCGTGGGGTGTCCGTGCTGCAGAGGGTCCCGAGGGCACCGGGGGCTGACAGGGCCCCAAGGAGCACGATGGGCTGCGGGAATGTCACCCACTGTCCCTTCCCAGCGCGGAGCCATCCCGCGGTCATTATCGGGCTGTCACCTCCCGTGCTGACAGCTGCCACCAGCGCCTGACACCGCTCCGGGCTGCGCTGCTCGTGGGGTGACAGGAGGGGTCCGCGGATCGCGCTGTCACCTCTGTCCCCCTGCCTAGGGGTGGCCGGGTGATGCCGTGCAGCGCTCCCGCTGTCCCCACACTGTCCCCCCGCTGTCCCCCCGCTGTCCCCCGCTGTCCCCAGGGGTGCAGAGGCTCTGCCCTCCGCTGCCGGGGGTCCCTGCGGCGCTGGGGGTGCCCCCGGGGCTGGCTGCAGCCCGAGTGACAGCCTGTCGCGCTAATGAGCCGCTGCCAGGCCGGTGGCTGACACCCGCGGCCACCTCCCGGGGCCAGCCCCGAGGGCTCGGCACGGCCAGGGGTGGGGGCTGGGGGTGACACTGATGCTGTCCCTTCTCCTGAACGTCGCTGGGAAGATGCCTGAGTGTGCCTGAGCCCGGCAGGCTGGGGGCTCCAGGAGGTGCAGGTCACTGCCCGTGAGTGTGCAGGGGCTCGGGAGTGTCCCCTGCCTGTCCCCAGCCGTCCTGGGCACGGTGGAAGCGGCTGGAGACAGGCTGAGCCCAGCCAGGGCTGCAGGTCACAGTGGGCATTGGGCACCCTGAGTGATTCTGGGGCACAGCATCATCCTCCCACTGTTCCTGGAGCGTCCTCCTGCCCCAGCAAATCCCTTCTGGAGCATCCTCTGCCTCAGCATATCCCTTCTGGAGCATCCTCTGCCTCAGATTATCCCTTCTGGAGCATCCTCTGCCCCAGCATCTCCCTTCTGGAGCATCCTCTGTCTCAGGTTATCCCTTCTGGAGCATCCTCTACCTCAGCAAATCCCTTCTGGAGCATCTTCTGCCTCAGGTTATCCCTTCTGGAGCATCCTCTGTCTCAGGTTATCCCTTCTGGAGCATCCTCTGCCTCAGGTTATCCCTCCTGGAGCATCCTCTGCCTCAGCAAATCCCTTCTGGAGCATCCTCCTGCCTTGGCATGGCAGTTCTGGAGCATCCTCTGCCTCAGTGTCACCATTTTTGGAGCATCCTCCTGCCTCAATCCTTCCCTCCTAGAGCATCCCCTTGGCTCAGCATTTCTGGAGCATCCTCTGGTGTCAGCATCAGCATTTCTGGAGCATCCCCTGCCTTGGCATCTCCGTTTCTGCTCAGTTCCTCATCACTGCAGCTGTGCCCACGGTGCCAATCCCAGCTCCCAGCCCCATCCTTTTCCCCATGAGAGTTCTCATCCCGTGTTTCCCTGTCTCCCATCTCTCTCCCTCCCTCCCACGTCTTGCTGGCTCCCTTGAAGCCTCACATGCCTAATCCTCTTGTTAGCCTCTCCCTTCATCTAAAACCAATATGCAGCTGAATGCTGGAGATAATTAATTGATCAATTAGATAGAGAACTGCCTGTGCTCGTGGCACTGAGCACACGGAGGGGGGGGGGCTGTGCCAGCACACCTGGCAGTGCCCACGCCTCAGTGAGGGACTCTCTGTCCACCCTGGGTGTGCTTGGTGTCCCCAGTGGAGGGGACAGGCCACCAGCCAAGGTGACAACGAGTGCAGGTCATCCCTGTGCCACATACCCCATGTGACACAGTGACACCAAGGCTGGGAGGGTGCAAGTGCTCCAAATCCTGCCCAGGGGGCTTCTTCTTCACCCTGGCATCCCCAGCACTCCACTCCTCCTGGCTGTGCCAGGGCACCCTCAACCATCCCAGAGCACATTGGGTGGTGCTGAGCACCTGGAGGAGTCCCAGTGGTCAGGGTGAGGGTCCCAGCTGTCAGAATGGGGGTCCCAGTGGTCAGAATGGGGTTCCAGCTGTCAGGGTGGGGTCTCAGCTGTCACATTGGGGGTCCTAGGTGTCAGGATGGGGGTCCCAGCTGTCAGGGTGGGGGTGCCAGTGGTCAGGATGGGGGTCCCAGGTGTCAGGATGGGGGTGCCAGTGGTCAGCATGGGGTCCCAGCTGTCAGGGTGGGGGTCCCAGCTGTCAGGATGGGGGTCCCAGCTGTCAGGATGGGGTCCCAGTGGTCAGGGTGGGGGTCCCAGCTGTCAGAATGGGCGTCCCAGCTGTCAGGGTGGGGGTCCCAGCTGTCAGAATGGGGGTTCCAGTGGTCAGGATGGGGTCCCAGCTGTCACAGAGGGGTCCCAGCTGTCAGAATGGGGGTCCAAGCTGTCAGAATGGGGGTCCCTGTGGTCAGGATGGGGTCCCAGCTGTCACAGAGGGGTCACAGCTGTCAGGATGGGGGTTCCAGCAGTCACAGAGGGGTCCCAGCAGCCCGAGGGGGGGCTGCCAGGCAGGCAGGGTGCCGCAGGGATGTAAATAATGCAGCAAACCCATGTCTGCCAACCCCCTCCTCCCCGAGCTTTGAAAAGCAACACATTACCCTGATCTCCAGACATGAGTTTTTGTCACCAAACAGGGTGATGAGGAGACTTTGAAGCAAATACAAACACCGGGAAAGGGAATACATAAGAAGAGAGTCGCGTGTTCTCTTCAGAAAACAATTGCGGTGTCAACGGCACGGAGCAGCTCCGCGGAGGGGGAGCTGCTAACCAGGAACTGACAGCCCCAAACGCTGGGAATTATCATCCAGGGAGGGAAATCATCCCTCTGTGACAGGGCTGCAGCATCTTCCCCTTTCCAGGTCACACAGGATCCCCCTCCCTTGCTCTGTGTGCCCCCCTTGTGCCCCAATGCGGTGGCATCGCTGTCCCAGCTGGGGACAGATCCTCTCTTGTCCCTCCTGTTCTTTGTCACCTGTGTGCACAGGCCTGTCCTGCACGCTGCAGGCTGACCTTGCACACCTTGCACAAGCACTCACACCCTGCAGCACCCCCTGCTCCCTGACCACCCTCACACCTTGCTCAAGGCACTCTCACCCTCCACACTGCCACCCCACACACCTCCCATGGCTCATTCCCATGGCTGCTCTCACACTCCCATGGTCCTGCACTGCCCCACCTGTGTGTCCTTTTCTCCCTGACACCTTCCATGGAGCTCCCAAAATAACATTTCATAACATAACATAAAGGCAGTGCTGTTGATAGCCTGGGAGATGGCATCACCCCGTGGCAGGTCCCTCTCTCCATCTGGGCATTTGAGATGGGAATTTGGGCAGGATTTGGGGGTCTGTCCTTGAGCCAGGCCCTGCACTGGAGGGGTTCAGGACAGCCCTTGGGAGCTCAGCTTGGGATTCTGCCCCTTCACCCCCTTGGGGCGCCAGTGCCAGGCTGTGCCCAGCTGATTCCTTGGTGTGGGGATGTCGGGGCACAGGGTGGCACCTTTGTGCAGCACGCAGGCACTGCCTTGCCTGGAGATGCACCTGCACTGGTGCCCTGCATGTGCACCAGCACCCCCTGCACGCTCAGCACGTGAACACCCAACCCTGCACGGGCACTCACACCCTGCTCACACTCATCCCTGCACGAGCAAATCCAGCTGCTCACACTCATCCTTGCATGAGCACTCCCCCTGCTCACACTCATCCTTGCATGAGCACTCCCCCTGCTCACACTCATCCCTGAACAAATATTCCCACCCTGCTCACACTGATCCCTGCACAAGCACTCACACCCTGCTCACACTCATCCCTGTATGAGCACTTCCACCCTGCTCACACTCATCCCTGCATGAGCAAATCCAACTGCTCACACTCATCCCTGCACAAATATTCCCACCTTGCTCACACTGATCCCTGCATGAGCAAATCCAGCTGCTCACATTCATCCCTCTGTGTGCACTCACACCATGCTCACACTCATCCCTATATGAGCAAATCCAGCTGCTCACACTCATCCCTCTGAAAGCACTCCCACTCTGCTCACACTCATCCTTATATGAACACTCCCACCCTGCTCACACTCATCCCTGTACAAATATTCCCACCCTGCTCACACTCATCCCTGCACGAGCACTCACACCCTGCTCACACTCATCCCTGTATGAGCAAATCCAGCTGCTCACACTCACCATTATATGAGCACTCCCACCCTGCTCACACTCATCCCTCTGTGACCACTCTCCTCCTGCTCACACTAACTGTGAACCCCCCTCTGGCCCTGCACGCCTTGCACACTCACTCAGCCCTGCACAGCCCTCACCTCCCAGGCCCTGCCCTCCCTCTCCTCTCAGCACATCCTCTGTGCCTCTCACAGCCCCTTGCCCTCCCAGCCCCTCCCCATGTGCCCAGATGATGCCCCCTGCCTGTGCCATCCCTCGTGCCTGGCACACGTGAGTCCCAGCCCAAGCTCTGTGGAGCTCCCTGGCACGATCCCAAATCTGCTTCTCCCCATCCCTGTGCCTCCAGGCACTTCTCACCCCTTCTTGCACCCCTGGACCCCAAACCTTGCTTGGCCCCCACCCACACCGTGCTGGGCATCCTGCTCATTCCCCCACATCCCTGTGGACACCTCTCCACATTCCCTCCTCCCTGCTCCACTCATCACTCATCCATCCATCCATCCATCCATCCATCCATCCATCCATCCATCCATCCATCCATCCATCCATCCATCCATCCATCCCATCTCCTGACACCTTCCCGCTCCCGGTGCCGTCTCCCTTCTCCTCCCTCTTTATCTCTGGCTCCCAGCTGCTCCTGGCCCCTCCCTGCTGCTCCCTCCATCCCTCCTCTCCCCATCCCTCGCTCCCGCCGCGGTTATCGCTCCCTCGCACACATCCCTCCTCCCTCCCTCCTCCTCCTCATCCCTTCTCCCTGCTCTCCCCTCTCTCATCCCTCCATCCCCGCATCCCATCCCGGCCTCGGGGCCGCCACCCCGTCCTCCCGGCCGCGTCCCCGCGTCCCCGGGCTCACGCTGTCCCCTCGGTGTCCCCGCCGTGCCCCGTTTTCCAGCCTTTAAAGTTTCAATCAGGCTCGGCTGGGAGAGGCGGGGAAGGCAGCGCCTCCCGCTCGCAGCCCCGCGACGCCGCGCTGCCACTCTGAGTGCTCCCGCCTTATAAATTTTACATTATTACCCTCTTTAAAGTATATAAAATAACTATTCATAAATTATTGAGGGGAAATTTAAAATACTACAAATGTTTATAAATGTTTATCAAGAGGTCTTCAGAAGTGAGCGAGCGGAGCCTGAGTGACTTCCCACGGCTGGCAGGAGCACGGCAGAGCCCCGGCCCTGCCGAGGGGGGATTTTGGGGGAGCCCCCGGCAGGAGACTCCGGCAGCCTCGGTAATTCCCGTCCCCGTGGATGGTGAGGAGCAAATTCCCCTCCGTGCTCGGTGTGTGGGTGCCAGCTGGGCTCCGTGTGCGGGTGGCCCCATCGTCTGCTGTGGTGTGACACCACCCCGGGGTTGGCCCTGGGCACGGACAGATGGACCCTGCTGCTGGGGACAGGTTCTGCCCTGCTGGGGACGTGTCCTGCCCCGTTGGGGACATGTTCTGCTCTGCTGAGACATGACCTGACCCACTGGGGACAGGTTCTGCCCTGCTGTGGATGTGCCCTGCCCTGCTGGGACATGACCTGACCTACTGGGGACATGTCCTGCCCTGCTGAGGACGTGTCCTGTCCTGCTAGTGACATGTCCTGTCCTGCTGGGGACATGTCCCCACTGGGGACGCAGCCTGACTCACTGGAGACACAGCCTGACCTACTGGGGACACGTCCTGACACACCAGGGACAGGTTCTGCCCTGCTGGGGACGTGTCTTGCCCCGCTGGGACATGACCTGACCCACTGAGGACATGTTCTGACACACCAGAGACAGGTCCTGACACACCTGGGTCACATCCTGAAACACTAGGGACACGCTTTGAGCCACTAGGGACACATCCTGTCACACCAGGTACAGGTTCTGCCCTGCTGGAGACGTGTCCTACCCTGCTGGGACATGACCTGATCCACTGGAGACACGGCCTGACCCATTGGGGACACATCCTGACACACTAGGGACAGGTCCTGATACACCAGGAACACGTCCTGACATAGCAGGGACAGGTTCTGCCCTGCTGGGGACGTGCCCTGCCTTGCTAGGAACGTGTTCTGTCCTGCTGGGACATGACCTGACCCACGGAGGACACATCCTGACACACTAGGGACAGGTCCTGACACATCAGGGACATGTTCTGCCCTGCTGGGAACAAGTCCTACCCTGCTGGGACATGACCTGACCCACTGGGGACATGTTCTAACGCACCATGACATGACCTGACCCACTGAGGACGCAGCCTGACCCACTGGGGACACAGCCTGACACACCAGGGACACATCCTGAGACACAAGAGACAGGTCCTGACCCACCAGGGACAGGTCCTGACACACCAGGGACAGGTTCTGCCCTGCTGGGGACGTGCCCTGCCCTGCTAGGAACATGTCCTGTCCTGCTGGGACATGACCTGACCCACTGAGGACACATCCTGACTCACTAGGGACACAGCCTGACACACCAGGGACATGTCCTGCCCTGCTGGGGACCTGTCCTGACCCACTGGAGATATTCTGACCCCCTGGGAGTATGTCCTGATGCACTGGAGACCTGTCCCAACCCACTGGGGACATGTCCTACCTCACTGGGACACATCCTGATCTGCTGGGGACACATCCTGACCCTCTGGGGACGTATCCTGCCCCACTGGAGATTTGTTCTGCCCAACTGGAAACTCATCCAGCCCAGCTGGGAATGAGTCCTACCCTGTGGGAACATGTCCTGCCCTGCTGGGGACACATTCTGCCCCTTTGGGGACACATTCTGCCCTCCTGGGGTCATGTCCTGACCTTCTGGGAACATGCCATGACCCATGGGAGACACACCTCGACCCACTGGGGACATATTCTGCCTTGCTGGGGACATCTCATGACCCACTGGTGACACATCCTGTCCTGCTGGGGACACATCCTGCTGTGCTGGGGACATATTCTGACCCATGGGGACATGTCATGGCCCAGTGGTGACATGTTCTACTCCTCTTGGGTGACATCGTGTCCAACTGGAGACCTGTCCTGCCCTGCTGGGGATGAGTCCTGACCCACTGGGGACACAGCCTGGCACCCTGGGGACACAGCCTGACCCACTGGAGACCCAGCCTGACCCACTAGGGACACGTTCTGACATCCTGGGGACATGTCTTGACCCACTGGGGACACATCCTCACCCCCTGGGGACACAGCCTGACCCACTGGGGACACATCCTGACACCCTGGGGACACATTCTAACCCACTGGGGACATGTCCTGCCACCTTGGGGACACATCCTGACCCACTGGGGACACAGCCTGACCCACTGGGGACACGTCCTGTCCCATTGGGGACACATTCTGACATCTTGGGGACACACCCTGACCCACTGGGGACACATCTTGGCACCCTGGGGACATGCCCTTTCCTACTGGGGCCATGTCTGGCCCAGTCTGGGGGATGTCCTGCCCCACTGGGGCTGTGTCCTGTCCCCCAGGCTGGCCCAGTGTCCCCAGTGAGGGACAGAGGGGCACACAAGCCCTGTGCCCATGCAGTGCCAGCTGGCTCAGCCTTGGCACATCCATGGGCACTGCTTGGCAGGGCTGCTGCCTGCTGGGAGCAGGGACAGGTGGCACAAGGAGGGATAACCACAGCCCTGGAAGAACCATGGCACGGCTCTGGAATAACTATGGCACAGACATGGCACAGGGGTGGCCCATTCCTGGAATAACCATGGCATGGCCATGGCACAGGTCTGACACAGGGGTGGCACATTCCCGGAATAACCATGGCACAATTCCAGCACAGCCATGGCACAGGTCTGACACAGGTCTGGCACATTCCTGAAATAACCATGGCACAGTTCTGGCACAGACATGGCACAGGTATGGCACATTCCTGGAATAATCATGGCACAATTCCAGCACAACCATGACACAGGTCTGACACAGGTATGGCACATTGCTGGAATAACCATGGGACATTCCAGTGCAGCCATGGCACATTCCTGGAATAACTGTGGCCCAGACATGGCACAGACATGGCACAGGTCTGACACAGTGGTGGCACGTTCCTGGAATAACCGTGGCACAGCCATGGCACATCTCTGGCATGACCCTGGCACACCTCTGGCATGGCCACGGCACATCTCTGGCATGGTCGTGGCACATCTCTGGCACTCTCACCAGCACAGCAAAGCCCCTGCACAGCGATTCTGCCCATCCTCTGCTCCTCTCCTCAAAGCCATCCAGGGCTCACCCACAGCTGGGGTGGTGCCAGGGCGCTGCCAGGGCAGGACCTTGTCCCCATGCCCAGGCACAGCCGTGTCCCCGTGCAATCCCAGCTGTGCACAGCCCACCCCGCAGGGCCACCAGGGTCACTGGGAAGGGACAAATCCCCGGAGCGGCGGCTGCGGGAAGGGCAGCAGCGCCCGGAGCCCGTGCCCACCGCGGGGTGGCAAAGGAGCTCTGCCGGAGCCGGAGCAGGGCCGGGCTGGAGGCTCCGCGATGCCAACGAGAGCCGCCGCCTGCAGGGATTGTGTTTAAAGCGGCGGCTGATTGGGGTAATCATGGGAGCAGGGAGTGCATTAGCTGGGAAGGTTTATAAAGGGAAATTAAAATAAAATTGGATGTGACAGAAAAGTACATGGAAAATTAGGATAAGAATATGAATATTTATGGCTGCGGGAGCACGCTTGGGGAAAGTGCTCTTGTGCTCCGGGCCACCCTCCCTGTCCCTGTCCCTGTCCCTGTCCCTGTCCCTGTCCCTGTCCCTGTCCCTGTCCCTGTCCCTGTCCCTGCCGCGGGGCTGGGGCAGCTCCTGGGGGTGGCACCTGGCTGCGGGGGTGGGGACAGCCCTGGGGGACACTCTGTGCTCAGCCCTTGGTCATTTTGGTCACTGTTGGTCACCACTGGGACTGTGGGGTGACAGAGGCTGTGACACCCCACTTGCACTGCCGCATCACCCGGGGGTGCCAGCAGGACTGGCCTGTGCCAGCATTGGTGGTGGCACCGCTCAGGACCACCGTGGTGGCACGGGGACAGGACAGACACAGGCGGTGGCACAGGGACAGGACATACACAGCCAGCGGCAGAGACCGGGGGGTGGCACCGTGTGATGCTGGCACACTCCGAGGCTGCTCCTGCCAGAATCAGGGCACTGGGACAGAGCCCGGGCTGGGCACCGCTGTCCCTGCCCCCCGGGCACGTGCAAAGTGCCACCACCCTGTGGGGACACCGCCAGAGCCCCCTCCCCACCCAGAGCCCCGCCGGACCCGGGGCCGCCATCCCCCGTCCCCTCCCGCTGTCACACTTAGAAGCCATTAAAATAATTGAACGCTTTAAATATTCAGCGCTCGGCTTAAATATTCATCAGCGAAGTTCTTGTGATTGCTGAGCTGCATCAGCACGGGCTGGGGGATGGCTCCTCTCAGCAGAGCCCCCCCGGGCCCCCCTGGCACGGCCCTGTGCCCCCCAGGCTCACGTGGGCACACGTGGGCACGCACGGCATGGTCCTGCACACGTGTGGCACACATGGATGTGTCCCTGGGGCCCCCAGGGCAGTGGGGCTGGGCTTGGGGACACTGAGGGAGCACCTCTGGGGGTGGTTGTGCCCCACACCCAGGTGCTGTGCCCCACACCCGAGCTGGGGTGCCCTGGTGGGGCTGGGGAGGTTCTCAGTGCCCTGGGCATGGCAGGAGGGTGGGTTTGCAGATCCACCAGCTGGGCCCATCCCTGCTCTCCCCAGGTGCCCACGGTGTAACTCCACCCCTGAGGCTGCTGTGGGTGCTGGTGCCAGGGGGATGGCAGAGGTGTGGAATCCCAGCAGGGTTTGGGTGGGAAGGGTCCTTAAAGCCCATCCCATCCCATCCCATCCCATCCCATCCCATCCCATCCCATCCCATCCCATCCCATCCCATCCCA
>JAWWEX010000042.1:1753533-1770034 GCA_035583215.1 Arremon brunneinucha | reverse complement strand
ATCTGGGAGGGCTGGCTTGTCACTATGGTGACATCTGACCTCCAATCAGGATTTGAGGAAGAGATCTCCACCACTGGACAGCAAAGAAGGGGCTGATGGACAAAACTTTGGGAGGGGTTAAAGGGTTAAAAAGGGTAAAACCTCCATTGTGAGGGGACTGAGCACATGACAGGGAAGATCTTTTGCCCCCAGCACTGTAACCTCTTTTCTTTATTCAATCTTCTGTTGTATTTTTGATAAGGTTTAATAAACCTCCCTTAACTCTGACAAGTGAGTAGCGATTTCTCACAATCCCAGCCCAAACCCAGAGCTGTGCCCAGCAATCAGGGCCAGGCTGGGGATGGCAGCAGTGCCAGGACAGGGGACAAAGCAGAGCCCTGGCCCCGCTGGGCTGCAGCCCACATTAGCAGCCCCGAGTTGTGTATTAGCCGTGAATTAATGTCCTGCAGAGACTGGGAACCGGGATCATGCGGGGATTAAAGAGGCATTACCCCTTTGTTAAAGCTGATGTTTTTGGGATAATCTGGAAGCTTTAGCTAATACATTATTACAGAAACTCCTTCAATCACAGCGGCAGACAGTAAGCAGATTTGGATATTACTGCATAACTGCGCAGGGCTGCTGCTGCTGTTCCTCCCTGCTCCCCTTCCTGGGCAGCACCACGGCACAGCCAGGCCTGGGAGCTCCCCAGGGACCTGGGCTGGCCTGGTCCTGGAGGAGATCCTGCCTGGAGGTGCCCAGATGAAGGGTGGCTCTGTCCTGGCCAAGGTGCTCAGGGCTGCTCTGGGGAAATCAGCAGCTCTGGAGACACTGCAGGGGCTTTGTCCATGGAGGGAGCACTGGGAGCTGCAGCCTGGATAAGTGGATCACCAATCAAGCAGCAGGAAGCATCCCTGGAGCAGGGGAGGTTGTTGCTGGGGGCACATTTATCCCTTGGTGCTGCTGCCCCATTGGAGGTTCTGCTGCTTGGTGCTCAAACCTGCTCCCTCCTGTTTGCTCAGGAGCCTCCAGGGCTCTGACAGAAGGAATCCCTCCCTCATCCCAAGTGGACAGCAGCCCCAGGATTTGGGGCTTGTGGAAGGAGCCATTTGGATGTCACTTGTCCTTGTTTCCAGTGGCTCAACACATGAAGGACTTCATGGGTGGCTTTGGCACCACATTCCCAAGGCTCACTGGGGCTTTGGTGGAGACACATTCCCAATTTTCCATGTGACCCCACGCAGTCCCTGCCAGGGATGGCTCCCTAAATCCACCTGGGAGGGCAGGGGAAGCTCGTGTGTTCCACCCTGCAGAGATTCCTGCCTGCTGGCAGGGCAAACTGGAGTTCAGCACTTCCCACCCCTCCGCAAAGGCTCCTGGAAACGGGAAAGGTTCTCATGGAATCATGGACTGGTTTGGGTTGGAAATGAAAGCTCTTCTCATTCCAAGCCTCTGCCACGGGCACAGACCAGGATGCTCCAAGCCCCATCCAAGTGCCCCATAAGCCTGGCAGGAGCCAGAGCTGGGTTTAATCTCAGTCCCTGCCCTAGGTTTGGCTCTGATCCTGCCTCCCAGGGGTGCTGTGGCTCCCACAAGGCAATCCCAGAGACACAGAGCCATGCGTGGGGTCAGAGCAAGAGCAACTCTCACTGTGCCACATTTCCTGGGACATGGAGATGGCTCCAGACCTGGGGGAACGGCAGGGACTGGAATGTGATGGGACCAGGGCTCGAGTCTGCTCAGCAGAGTTTTGGGAATACTGGGAAGAGAAGCAGGGAAGGGCCATATTGCTCTGATGGCAGATGCATGACAGGGAGCCAAATGCTGTGGAGAAAACAGGGATTAAGGCACAGAGAGCCAACAGAGAGGGGGAGAGAATGCAGGGGGTAAAACACGGGATGGAGATCAGGAATCAGAGATGGCTGGGAGCACAGGGAGCACAGGGACTGTCGGAACTCAGTGCATCCCTCTGGGTGTCCAGAGTTGCCAGGACCCCTGCCAGGGGGCTCAGAGACCCTGGCACAGCCCAGAACACCTGTGGGTTTGATTATGACCCGTGGAGCAAATTACCAGCTTTGTATGAAGACCTGAAAGCCACAGAAGTTTAAGTAGTGTAATAATAAAATTATCACTAGGTGAAAAAATAGATTTTGGGATTTCAGAATAGGGGTTTCTGGGGACAAGATGGAGGGACTTTGGTGTGTCCAGCCTTTCTTCTTCTCTACCTCCATCTTCTGCTGTGATGTTGGCACTTTGGGATTGGTTTAGAGTAGAAACTCACTGTCTAACACAGGTGATAGGTATTGGAAAGTAATTGTAAACATGTTATACGTAGTTTGTAGTATAAAGAGATAACACCACCCTGGGGGCAGGCAGAGTGCCTCTGTCTGTCCTGCTGAGCAGACCTCAGCTGGACAGGAGAAAATTTTTGTAGATAAGATACAATAAACAATTCTGAGACCGAGAATTGAAGAACTCTGGCTCATTCTTTGGACGCGCAGGCCGAAACAGAGACTGTTCACGTGTCTCAGGGTTGCAATCAACAGCAGAACCCCTGAGAAGGGAGCTTAGGGAAGGGGGGAAATGTGGGAATACATGGCCAAACCCTGGGACAACCTCACACACGAGCAGAAGCCGTGTTCCCAAACCCATCCTCCTCCTCCTCAGGCAGAGATGGAGGATTCACAGCCACGAGGCCAGAACACACCAAAGGCAGCAAATCCCCTGGCCCAGATGACACATCTGGAGCCCTCCACGAGCCCCAAGCCTGGTGATGGAGCTCTCAGCAATTACACACAAATTCACGTCCTCCAACTATGGCTCCGGGGGCACTAAAGGCTGGGCCTACATTTGAAAGCAGGCCCCGGGGTGTGCTCGGCCTCACAAACCAATAAGCTTTGCTCCAGCCTGAGCAAATGCTTGGAACAATTATGCAGAGGCGTAATTAGAAATCTTGGTGAGCAGGGGCTCCTGAGCTGCCGTATCCAGCACTTCAAACGAGCACACCAGCTCCTGCTTTCCAGCCCGGGCTATTCCTGGGGCTGCTTCCCCCCACGGACACACCAGCCGTGCCCAGGCAGCAGCAGGAACAGTTTGGGCTGGGATGGAGGCGTTGGCAGCAAGGAGAGCTCTGAGCAAAGCTCAGGGACAGCAGGACCCAGTTTTAGAGGGGTTTAGGCACTATCAAGGTGCTGAAACCCACCCCAAGAGCTGCAGGTCCTTCACAGCAGAGCTCAGGATCAGCAGGACCCAGTTTTAGATGGGTTTAGACTCTACCAAGCTGTTGGAATCCACCCTGAGAGCTGCAGGTCCTTCACAGGAGAGCTCAGAAGGCTCAGGGCCAGCAGGACCCAATTTTAGGGGAGTTTAGGCTCTGCCAAGCTCCTCAAACCCACCCTGAGAGCTGCACGTCCCACCCAGCAGACTCAGAAGGCTCAGGGCCAGCAGGACCCAGTTTAGGCTCTGCCAAGGTGCTGAAACCCACACTGAGAGCTGCAGGTCCCTTCCAGCAGAGCTCAGGGCCAGCAGGACCCAGTTTTAGAGGGGTTTAGGCCCTGCCAAGGTGCTGAAACCCACCCTGAGAGCTGCAGGCCCCACCCAACAAAGCTCAGAAGGCTCAAGGCCAGCAGGACTCAGTTTTAGGAGGGTTTAGACTCTGCCAAGCTCCTCAAACCCACCCCAAGAGCTGCAGGTCCTTCACAGCAGAGCTCAGGGTCAGCAGGACTCAATTTTAGAGGGGTTTAAGCTCTACCAGGCTGCTGAAACCCACCCCAAGAGCTGCAGGTTCCCGCTGGCAGAGCTCAGAAGGCTCAGGGTCTGCAGGACCCAGTTTTAGAGGGCTTTACGCTCTGCCAAGCTCCTCAAACCCACTCCAAGAGCTGCAAGTCCCTGCCAGCAGAGCTCAGGGTCAGCAGGACCCAGTTTTAGAGGTGTTTAGGCTCTGCCAGGCTCCTCAAATCCACCCTGAGAACTGCAGGTCACCAGCTCACAGGGGCTGCAGTTCCAGGAAGATGCTGCCAGAGGTTGTTATTTGCTCCTGGTGGGTCTTTTCCTCCTTCAGGGCACCTTTTGCACCTCCCCATATCCAGGCACCAATCTGGGGACACCTCAAATTGGAGTGGGTCCCTGGAAGTGTTTAAAGCCAGGCTGGATGGGGCTTGGAGCAACCAAGTCTAGGAGAAGGTGTCAGCCAAGGGGGTTGGAATAAGGTGGTGTTTAATTCACAGAATTCACAGAATTCACAGAATCACTGCGTTGGAAGAGACCTTCAAGATCAGGAGTCCAACCCAGCCCCAACACCTCAACTGAACCCTGGTACCCAGTGCCACATCCAGCCTTGTTTAAACACCTCCAGGGCAGTGCCCACCTCCCTGGCAGCACATTTCAGTGCCCAGTCACTCCTTCTGGGAAGGATTTTTTCCTCATGTCCAGCCTAAGCTCCCCCTGGCACAGCTGGAGGCTGTGTCCTCTTGTCCTGGTGTCACTGGTGACCACTGCAGAGGAAATGACCTTGTGGGAATGGTGTGAGCACAAAGAACAGAATGACTAGGTTGGAAGAGACCTCCAAGATCATCGAGTCCAACCCAGCCCCAACACCTCAACTCAACCCTGGCACCCAGTGCCACATCCAGGCTTTGTTAAACACACCCAGGGATGGGGACTCCACCACTTCCCTGGGCAGCCATTCCAGTTTAGGATCCCTTCCAACCCAAATAATTCTGTTATTAGAATTTTTAGGACCTGTGTTTCTAAAAAACGTGAAGATGTGGCCCCTGGGGACATGGACACATGGTGAACACGGTGGTGCTGGTTTAACTGTTGGACTTGATGACCTTGGAAGTTTTTCCAACTTAAACAATTCCCTGATTCTGGGATCTGAATCCTGCAGAGCTCCCTGACATCGGTGACATCAGCCAGGAGCTAAAATCACCTCATTGCCTCAGACAACCCGGCTGAAAGAGAAGGAAATGAAACCCAAGCCTGCAGTGCCCCAGGCCCTGGCAGTCCCCTGAGGCACCAGGGTGTCCCTGCAGGGCTGGCCCTGCTGCTGCTCTGGGGTTTATTTTTGCCCTGCTAACAATAGGATTGCAAACCAAACCTCAATTATGGGATCCTCTGTATGGCTTCCTCCCCTCCCACTTTCCTGAAGAGGTGGAGTGGCACGGAAAGGTCCACAGGGTTTTAAATACCTGACTCAGGCTGGAAAAAAACCACCAAATAACAGCTGAGAAAGACTTTTCTGTAATAATTTTGGGGACAGAAAGCACCTTTGGGATCATGCTGATGCTCGGGGTGTTTGTGTGGCCCTGGAGCTGCCCCAGCAGTGGGAGCTGGGCAGGCAGGGGCACAGGGGAGCATCGCTGCCCCAGGCTGTTCTCAGCAAGGAGAGCAGGGCTCCCTGCAGGGCTGCCTGTGCCTGCTGCTGCCCCGGGGCGTTCGTGCTCCTTCCTCGGAGCCCTGGCACCGCCGGGACCGCGGGCTGGGAGCTCCCCCAGCACCAGCCCAGGGGCCTGGCAAGGGAAGCCAGGAGGGACCCCCGCCCTGGCTCCTCGCTGTTGGAAAGTAGGACAGGTCTCCCAGGCTCTGCCTGCTCCTTCCATCAGCCCCAGCGTGTCTCCTGCTAACCCTGCCCTCTCCTGCTCCTCCAGCGTGAACCTCACATCCGAGGGAGCCCTGATTTCACTGCCCCTCTTTGAGCTGGGCCTGGCTGCTGCCTCCCAGGGCAGCTGGGGCGTCACACGGAGCCCAAGGGAAGTTCTCAGCTCCTTCACCCACCTAAAAAACCACTCAGGAGCCTCTCTTGGTGCTCAGTGAGGCACCTGCACCCCCTGGCACCCCCAGGAGGGACTGGGAGGTGATGGACACCCTGAGCATCACCATGGAGGTGGTGCTGGTGTCCCTACAGGGGTGGTGGCATAGCAGTGGAGCTGGCACAGCAGCAATGGGGGCACATTTCTGTATGCTCTCCATCCCTCCTTGGCTTTCTGCAGCTGCCCCATCCCACATCTCTGGGAGGTGACACTGTGGGTGTCATACATGGGCCAGGAGCTGCCACCTGGGCAGGGAAGTAGGAGGGGGGCCCAGATCTCCTTCTGCCCCAGACTTCCACAGTCTAGTGCTGGTTGTGTCCCCACCTCCTGTCACTGAGAACCCCAGTGACACCAGCACTGCCACTTCACCTTCCCCACACTCCAGAGGGGCTGAGTTGCTCCCTGCCCTCTCCACAGTGTCCCTGGATGTGCCCTCAACCCTCTCCAGGTGCGAGTGGTGCTGCTGCAATCAGACCAAGAGGTTTCATTTTGTGAGCAAGACTGTGACCAGATCCACTCCAAACGTCTCGCTGTGAGCCAGGCCAACACTCTGCAGTGATTTTCCTTCCTCTGCTCCTCTGTCCCTCCCTTGGTGTGCCTGGCACAGCCCTCCCTAGCCCTGGTGGCACCTCCGTGGGGCACAGCTCAGTGGGATTTGCTGGATGGGGACGCCTTGGGTTCAGCTTCCTGCAGCTCCTCCCAAAGGCTGCAGCTCCCTGTGACCCCCCTGCGCCATCTCCATGCTCAGTCCTGATTTCCTGAGGGCTTTTGGGTCAGCTCATGGTGGCTTTCTCAGGGACCTCAAGCTGAGGTGGCTCAGGGATCTTGTTATCCCATGACAGTGGGATCTCATCATCCACATCTCCCCTCCAAATTGTCTCATTCTTTTACTCCTTGCTGTGGAAAAGCCACCAAAAGGGCTTCTGCTTCTTGACCTCCACAATCTGCAGCTCAAAGCCTCTTTTGTGGTTGAAGCCTTGAGGAATCTGAGCCAGGATGAGGCAGGAGGGTCAGGGCCAGGCTCTGGCTGCAGGAGGGGTGACAGGAAGAACATTCCCCCATGGTGAGGCTGTCCCCATCATTCCAATTGTCCCCATCATTCTCGTGTGTCCCCATCATTCCAGACTGTCCCCATCATTCCCACACTGTCCCCATCATTCCAGTGTCCCCATCATTCCCACACTGTCCCCATCATTCTGACTGTCCCCATCATTCTGACTGTCCCCATCATTTCAGACTGTTCCCATCATTCCCAGACTGTCCCCATCATTCCAGTGTCCCCATCATTCCCAGACTGTCCCCATCATTCCAGTGTCCCCATCATTCTGACTGTCCCCATCAGTCCAGACTGTCCCCATCATTCCAGACTGTCCCCATCATTCCCAGACTGTCCCCATCAGTCCAGACTGTCCCCATCATTCAGACTGTCCCCATCATTCAGTCTGTCCCCATCATTCTGACTGTCTCCACCATTCCAGACTGTCCCCATCATTCCCAGTCTGTCCCCATCATTCCCAGACTGTCCCCCCATCATTCCAGACTGTGCCCATCATTCAGACCGTCCCTGGGCCACCAACCCATTGTCCCAGCAGTGCTGGAGGGAGGCTCCTCTCTGTTCCCAGTGCCTGCAGGTGCTCAGCCCATGCCCAGGTGTCACAGCGTCTCTCCAGGTCAGCCCAGCACACCCTGGCCCTGGCAGAGGGCAGTGCCCAGCCCCATGGCAGCAGGGCCAGCTCCTGTTCCATGCCAGGCCACCAGAGGTGCTGCTGGTGGCCACAGACTCGTTTGCCTGCTCAGCTCTCAGCCCGTGGCTGCCAGGCTCCCAGGCATGTGGGCTGCAGTCCCTCCTGGGGGCCCTTGCACCGTGCCAAGGGAGCTTTTCTTATCTTCACAGGAATGAAAACCTTTCTGAAATCAAAGTGCTTGGGTGGCTTTGAAGAGTTTCCTCTGGAGATGAAACAAGGCTGTTTGTGAGCGCCAGCAATCTGAGCTGCAGCTCCTGGGGCCACGGGGCTGCTGGGCAGTGCCCAGCCTGGGGGTGCCCTGGCCTGGCACTGTGGCACAGGAGCTGCCCCCCAGGCTAGAGGGTGCCCCTGGTGCAGAGCCCACCCACAGTGAGCAGTTCTGGATCATTCGCAGGCTGGAACTGTGTGCCATGAAACAAAGGGATGGAGAGGGGGTTATGTGGAGGTGCTGGAGATGTTCAAACACACCCTGCACTGCCAGGGGCTGCTCAAAACCCCCAGGGCCCACAGGGCCCCTTTGCAAGGGAAAAATGAATTAAATCCAAATGAGCCTGGAGAAAAACTGCCCCTCTGGAGGAACCCACCAGGCTGGCCTGTTTTGAGGTGCTGGATGTGGAGGGGCCAAGCAGGCAGATGTGGGCATGTGATGTGGCACTCAGCAGCACAGGCTGCACTGCCAGCCTGCCCTGGGGAGCACAGAACGCCTGGCAGGCCGCTGTGCAGGGAGATTATTTGTTGTTTGATATTTTCCCTTCAATGCTTTTGTCCTAAAATAAACACACAAAAGTTCAGGGCCCTGCAGGTTGTGTCTGTTAGGGATGGTGAAGTCAGGGATTGTTTTGGAGTGATCCATGCTGTTTGTTTACCAGCATGGGCAAAGTCTGCTCTCCCTGCTTGCTCCCAGTTCCTCAGGATCCTTCCCCAAAGCTGCCTCAGCCATTCCCTGCTCAGCCCTGCCATCTTTCCCTGCTCCCACAACATTCTCACCCTGGGCAGGGCACGCTGGCCTCGTGGCACCAGCAATGTTTCTGTCTCTGGGGACAGACAGACTGGACAGACAGACTTTGTCCCCCCCACAGGAGTGAAGGTCCAGGCTGGGTGCCAGCCTGGGGTGGTGATGCTCAGGCCCAGGGGGAAGCAGGATGTGCTGTGAGCTCTGTGCCATCTTCCTGGCACCCGGGCACAGCTGGGAGTGATGTCCCCAGTGTTCCACCACTGCATCCCAGGGTCAGCACTGCCACTGTGCCCCAAGCCCAAGAGAAGATCCCCATCAAGATCCCCACCAGGCTCCCTCTCTCCCTCAGGATGGGCTGTGTCTGATCTTGGCTGGCCTTTCCTGCAGATCCCAGCTTGTCTGTCACTTGTTTAGCCCTGCATTCCCCATCCATGCTCACCCCAGGGCCTCCGGATTTTGACCCCAGAAGTGCTGGCTCCAGGATATTGCAGAGCAAACACAGAGCAGAGATAAAGGGGCAGCATCACCCCTGGGAGCAAACACAGCCCCAGCCCTGCAGGGGTCACTCAGGTCCATCAGGGCTGCCACCCTCCCCTCCCCAGCCCCTGGCTGGCCCCGTGCTCCTGCCACTGCCAGCTCCAGAGGGACAATGACCTGCCCCAGAGCCTGCTCTCAGTGCATTCCCATTCCCATTCCCATTCCCATTCCCATTCCCATTCCCATTCCCATTCCCATTCCCATTCCCCATTCCCCATTCCCAGCCCTGCTCTCCCCATCCCAGTGCCAGGGCTGCCTGTTCCTGCCCTCCATGCCCACAGGGATCTGTTCCTGCCCTGCTGGTGCTCGTGGCACCTTGGCTCCCTGTGCCACTTGTCTCTTCTGCTGTCCCCATGCCCTAACCCTGCCATCAGTGTGTCCCTGCTGCCAAATCCACGCTCACCCTGCTGACCCCACCACAGGCCCTGCCCTGCTGTTGTCACCCAGCACCCTCCCACGGCCCCCATCTGTCCCCAAACCCCACAGAGCCCTGCTGGCCGTGGGTCCCTCCTCTCTGGGGATGGGGATGAGCCTCTCCCTCTCTCCATGCCCGGAGCTGCTCCTCTCCTGCCCAGCCCAGGCTCCAGGGGCAAGTCCCAGCCTGAGCAGAGGTTTCTGTGTGTCCCATCCCCGTGCCAGTCACGGGCAGGGCAGGTCTGGTCTGGTCTCCCTGAGTCTGCTCCTGCTCCCTTGGGCTGCAGGATCCTGTGCAGGGAGGTCAGGGCTCCCCGACAGCTCCTGTGGGGAGGATGTGGAAACTTCCCTTCCCCGGTGCCTGCTTGTTTGTCTCCAGGGCTGGACCATCTCCCAGCGGCAGCTGGAGGTGGGATTTCAGGCAGGAGACCGTTGGACCCTAACAAAAGCAGGAAATGGGTGTAATTCTCCTTCGGAGGAGGAATGAATAGCAGATCCCCGGAGGAGGGGAGGCGAGGCCAGCTCAGCAGCAGGACGTGAGAAACTCGGCTCATTCCTCCTAAGGCTGCACTTCCTGAAAGCTTCCCCCTTCCTGCTGCTCTCCAGCCTCTCCCCAGCTCTGCCAGAGCCTCAGCAGCTCTGGGAGCAGGACAGGAACCATCAGAGTCCTGGCCAGGTGCCTGCTCCCAAACCTGCTGCTGCCAGGCCATGGGGAGCCCAGGATGGGGACAGCCCAGGGGGACAGGGGACATGAATGATGTGATTCAGTGGGTGACTAAATCAATCCCTGTTTTGGATTGAGATGAGTTTGAAGGCCACTTCCAACCCAAACCATGCTGTGATTCCATGACTCTGTGACCCCACACCTCTGTACAGCCCCACTCACTCCTTCCTTACACCCAAGAGCAGGAATTGGAGTGGTTTGGGAATAAAGAGAGTGCCAGGGGCAGGGATGGGAGGGAGGCCAGCACAGCCCACACCGATGGCATGGGCACGGTGCTGGGAACAGCAGGAGCTGCCCTTGGGGGTGGCTCCCAACCTGGGGAAGCTGTTGGAGCATCCCACAGGTTTCCAACAGCCTGGGAGTGCCAGGGAAGCTCCTCTCCAGTCTGAACCCCAGGATCAGCTCAGGCACTGAGCACCAAAGCTCCATCAGCCCCCAGGGTTTCATTCTGGGGCTCTGCTGCTTCTTCTTGAGGAGCTCTCTGGTGCCGCAGAGGATGGGTGGGGACTGGAGAAACCTTCCTGAACCCTGGAGCAGGGCATTGATTAATCAGTGCTTGAATAATTGCAGGGCACTGCAGACATTGTGCTCCCTGTGGAGGGAAGGGATGAGGTGGAGGATCGGGCCAGGGAGGTCACTCACCCCAGCCCATCCTCGCCTCAGCCTCAGGGCTGCTCCCAGGATTAAATGGCTTCTTTTTAAAAGTGAGATCTAATCTGGTGACAAAAGCTGCAGCAGTGCTGTGAGCCCATCATCTCCCCAAGAAAAGCTCCTCCAGCCTTCAAATGCTCTCACCACTTGGATGCTGGATTTCAATCCAAGGCTCAATCTGCCTCTCTTCAGCTCCAGCCCTGCTCTTGTTCCTCCTTGCTGTGGGATTTGAGGGCTCCCCGCTCTGTTTTCCGTGTGGGAGCACACAGGCCAGGTGCTCAGATCACCTGATAACAGAGTTTTAGCAGCATCACACCCCCAGGCCTGGCTTTCCCAGCCTGTGGTCGGGTCTGTGTGCTCTTCCCAGCTCTCTGGTGTTCCCCTGCCATCCCCGAGTGTGGGTGCAGACAAAGAGCTCCAGCAGGGCGCTGTTCACTGATTTGCAGCCCCCACACATCAGCACACAATGATCCCTAATTACCCTTTCACAGACAAATCTGCATCGCTGGACCAGGCAGATATTCCTGGGAGGGCTTAAAGCTGGCTTGGTTGCTGGTTAAAAGCCAGGGTTCCTCTCCCCAGCCTGTACAGGCATGTCCAGAGTCGCTGCTTTCCAAGATCCAGCCTGAGGGCTTCAAATCCAAGCTTCAGCCGCAGATCTATTCCAGATATCTGCAGTCAAACACCCCCTGACCATTTAACCAGCTGAAAACATCCTCTTCCCTTTCTGTCTCATCGCTCTGGGTGTCATTTTCCAGCTTTCCCAGCAAAGATTTCATCTCTTCATCTCCATCATTGATAAAAATGTTTCATAGCAGCGGCCGAAGCGCGGGGCCCCGGGGGAGGGAGGTGGGAATAATGCTCCTTTCTGCTCTCTCCCCATTAGCAGCCCCCTCGGAGATCTGCCAGGGAAGCAGTTTGAATCCATCTCATCTGTGCCCTGTTAATTCCTTCTAATGCAAGTTTTAATCAAAATGTCAGGTGGAAGGAAGTCAAATGCCTCGGAGAGATCCGAGTGTGCTCTATCAACACAAGTGCCTCTCTCCCCCAGCCCTGTCACACACAGAGAGGTCTGGGTGACAGCCCTGCTGGCCCTGCCACCAACGCTGCCTGCAGCTCCCGAGGCTGGGGACATCACATCACCAGGTGGGACTTGTCCCAGGGATCCACGTGTGGATAGAAACCCATGGGACACCAGCAACCCCCCCTGAGCAATGCCCTCAACACCTTCTCCAGGCCTAGACCCACATTTCCTCCTCATTATCGAGGGAATGCTGCTCCCTGAGGAGGGGAGGAGCTTTCTGTGATGCTCAGCCCCAAGGTCCATGCCAGGAGGAGCTCCCAATGTGGCAATGGTGGAGCTCATGTGGCCCTGAAGGACAGGGGACAGTGATCCCTGAGGAAGGGTCCCTAAGGAAAGGTCCCTGAGGAAGGGGATGAGCTTTCAGGGCTGGATGAGGAGACTGGAGATGCTCAGCCCTCAGTGTCCATACCAGGAGGAGCTCCCAGTGTGGCAATGGTGAAGCTCATGTGGCCCTGAGGGACAAGGGACAGTGGTCCTGAGGCTGGGAAGAGCTTTCAGGGCTGGATGAGGAGAGTGGAGATGCTCAGCCCCAATGTCCATTCCAGGAGGAGCTCCCAGCCCTGTGCCCCGGGATGTGGGGTGGGCCGAGCACTGTGGGAGGACCAGGGCTCAGGGGCTTCCCCAGCTTGCAGGATCTTTCATCCTCCGTCACCACAAAGCCAGGCCAGATCTGCATTTGCAGCAGCCCACAGAAGCTGCCTCTGTTGTCTTATTTTTGTTATTTTTGAGAGGATATTTTAGCGCTGAGCACATTCCCTCCTGTTGCCATGGCAGCCGTGACAGGGGTTATATACCGTGAGAAAAATACCAAAATTAATGAGTGAGTGAAAGAGCAGCCAAGAGAAAAACAAGGTTAAAAAAAGAGTTAAAACAGTAATAAAAACAATCTCCCAATAATTTGGCAGCGAGCATCCCACAGGCAAGACAGGCGGCGAACACGGGAGCCCCGCGGCTCCTCGCTGGATCCCAGCTGGGGCTGGCTGCCCGCAGCCCATGGCCAGAGCACTACAGCCCATGGCCAGAGCACTACAGCCCATGGCCAGAGCACTACAGCCCATGGCCAGAGCACTGCCGCTGCTGAGGGCCGTGCTGGATCCCAGCCCGCGGCCAGAGCATTGCTGCAGCCCCAGGGACACTTTGTATCCCAGCCCCTGGTCGGAGCATCGCTGCCATCCCAGGGATGCCCTGGATCTCAGCCTTGGCCGCAGTGTTGCTGTGGTCCCAGGGATGCTCTGGATCCTAGCCCGTGGCCGGAGGATCACCACAGTCCCAGGGACACACCGGATCCTGGCCCATGGCTGGAGCATCGCCGCGCTCCCAAGGATGCCCTGGATCCCAGCCCATGGCCGGAGCATTGCTGTGATCCCAGGGATCCCCTGGATCCCAGCCCATGGCTGGAGCATCACCACAGTCCCAGAGACACACCAGATCCCAGTCCCTGGCCAGAGCATTGCCATGCTCCCAGGGACATGCTGGATCCCAGCCTGTGTGGCCCGAGCACCACTGCACTCCCAGGGATGCTCCAGATCCCAGCCCGTGGCTGGAGCATCGCCATGATCCCAGGGCCATGCTGGATCCCAGCCCCTAGTAGGAGCACCACTGCAGTCCCAGGGACACTCCGGATCCCAGCCCCTGGCCGGAGCATCGCTGTGGTTCCAGGGCCATGCTGGATCCCAGCCTGTGTCCAGAGCATCGCTGTGGTCCCAGGGACACACCAGATCCCAGACCATGGCCAGAGCATCACCGCACTCCTAGGGCTGCACTGGATCCCAACCCGTGGCCAGAGCATCACCATGGTCCCAGGGAATGCTCCACATCCCATCCCATGGCCACTGCATCGCCACAGTCTCAGAGATGCTCTAGATCCCAGCCCATGGCCGGAGCATCACTGTGATCCCAGGGACACTCTGGATCCCAGCCCCTGGGCAGAGCATCACCATGCTCCTAGGGATGCTCTGGATCCCAGCCCGTGGCCGGAGCATCGCCATAGTCCCAGGGACATACCAGATCCTGGCCCATGGCCAGAGCATCACCATGATCCCAGGGATGCTCTGGATCCCATCCCATGGCCTGAGCACCACTGCAGTTCCAGGGATGCTCTGGATCCTGGCCTGTGGCCAGAGCATCGCTGTGATCCCAGGGACACACCAGATCCCAGCCCCTGGCCGGAGCATCGCCGCCATCCCAGGGACACACCAGATCCCAGCCTTGGCTGGAGCATCGCTGCCATCCCAGGGACACACCAGATCCCAGCCCCAGGCCGGAGCATCGCCGCCATCCCAGGGCCGCGCTGCTCCCACTCCATCCCACCGACGCTCCGGATGGGGCTGCGCCCACCCAGCTCCTTCCCCCGCAAACCTGCAGCCCTCGGTGACGCAGGAGGCGAGCGGAGGAGAAGTTCTTTAATGTGCTCATTTCCTCGCATTTGGGTTTTGAGGATCTTTTTGTTTTTAATTGTAGAAACAAGCGGATTGTCAGAACATCTGTGTTATTAGCATTTGCTGCCCAAATCCGAGCTGCTGCTTCTCCTGCGGAGCCCAGAGCTGATGAGAGAGAGAACAGAGGAGCCTTTGAACTCCTTGCAGCAGACGGCAGCCAGGTTGCTGCGTGTGCGTGTTGGGGAGGGGGTATTTATTCTCTTGTAAGGTTCATTTGCTCTCCGTGTTTCCCTTTCTTCTCGCTTTCCCAGAGATTTAGCTGGATGCTCTTCCCTCGCAGGCTTTGTTCTTCTGACAAGGCCCCACCGGCAGCAGGGAGCAGCTGCCTCTGTGTGATGCCAGGGCAGCCCAGCACGGGGCACCTGGAGCAGCCCAGCACGGGGGACCCGGAGCTCGGGGCAAGGCAGAGCCTCCAGCAGCAGCTCCGGGGGCGGTGGCACTGCCAGCCCTGCAGGGGCTCACCGAGTAACTCTGCAGACAGAGCTGCAGCCTCAGGGCTTCTTGTTGCTCAGACTGGCTCTGCTTTCTGGGAATGGTGAAGACAAGGTGAGGATGGGTGACTCATCTGGAGCTGCTACATACACGGGGTGGAATTCTTCCCTGGTAGGGTGGTGAGACTCAGGTTGCCCAGAGAAGCTGCTGATGCTCCATCCTTGGAAGTGTTTAGGGCAAGGTTGGATGGGGTTTGGAGCACCCTGGGATAGTGCAAGGTGCCCCTGCCAGACAAGGGTGGAATGAGATGGTCTTTGAGCTCCTTTCCAGCCCAAATAATTCTGGGATTCTATAATAACGCCCAGGAGAAGGAAGTACAGGGAAAGGCAAGCTTCCTGTGTTGTCAGAGGGCAAGGAGCACTCTGGGAGGGGCTTTCAAAGGCGCTGGGGTGGAGGAGGAAGGCAGAGATGGATGAGGCAGCCCTGGGATGCCAGGCCAGCAGGGCCTGGACACGGTGTCCCCCCAGCTCCCCAGGCCACTGCAGAGGCTCTGCCAGGCTGCTCCCCTGGGCTGCACAGAGGTGGTTCCTGATGCCAGGCCACTTTTCCCCTGCATTCCTAGACCCTGGACCTGTCCCTCAGAAACACGTGTGAGCAGAGGCTGAGGTGACAGTCACGGGTGTCCCACAAACCAGCGGCATCCAGTGATCCCTGTACGTGCCCAGCTCCCCGGCACTCCCTGTGCCGCTGCCCATCAGCTCCTTCACTGCCCCGTGACTCTTGTGAAATGCAAACCTTTGGTCCCCAGCAATCTCTAAAGTTTGCTGTCCCTGCTCCACGGGCAGCCTCAGATCCACGGGGTCACTCTTTCGGTTTCTCCCTTCTCTTCAGCTCTCTGTCCCTCCGAGGAGGGCTGCCAGTTACTGATCCATCAAATCTCCCCTTGTCTCTGGAGAATTTCCTTCCCTCTCCTTGCCCAGCTCACGCTGGATCAGCAGGGCACAGCCTGACAAACCCCACAGCTCCTCTCCCTGCCCCAAAGGTGGGCTGTGACCTTCCCCGGCTTCTCAATTCACATCTCCTGCTAAATTGGCTTCATGTGAATTGACACTCAGAAAAAAACCCTGCACATACACACGGAGGAGCCGACATCTCTGGAGGAGCAGAAAGTCAGGGAGGAGAGCTGGGCTTGACTCGCCAGCCTCCTTTTCCTGCCCAGCGGGATGCAGCCCTGCCACGGCCTAAACCCGCTTGTTGCCGGGGAAAAGCGGGGACATTTGGGAGAAAAGCACGGCAGTTTTGGGGGGAAAACGGGGCGATGTAGGGGGTGCGATAGAGCCGGGCTGCTCCGAGCAGGCAGGCGCAGCCTCTAGATGGTGCAGTCATGCAGCCGAGCTGAGCATGTGTGCAGCGAATGGCGCTGCGCAACAGGTTGGCGTAGCTCAGCGGGGAGACGCGCTCCCATCCTCGCTGCGGCGGAGCGGGAAGGACTTTCCAGCATCCTGGCGAGAAATCCGCGCCGCAGCCGGCCCGGAAAGCGGGTGAGGGGCAGCGCCACGGGCTGCGAGACCCTCGGAGGGTGCTGAGGGTTCTGGCAGGGTCGGGCTGCAGCTGCAGCCCCCGGCACGGAGCGCGGCCGCTCCTTGCAGGAGCGCGGAGGCGGCGGAGGCAGCACGGGAAGGGGCAGCCCTGGATGGAACGCGCTGTTCCCAGGCCCTCGGGGACCTGGTTG
>JAWWEX010000042.1:1730030-1753433 GCA_035583215.1 Arremon brunneinucha | reverse complement strand
CCAGCCGAGGTGCCGGGTGAGGAGCCAGCTGAGGGAGAACAGCTTGTGAAAGCGTCGCAGGGGCGCTGGGAGCTCGCGGTGCTTTGGGAGCCGCAGGTGCTCCGTGCCGGCTGCGCCCCGACACCCCGCGATAAATAAAGCCGTGATTCACCGAGGTGTGCCGGCTCCAGCCCCGGCCCCGCAGCCAGCAGGGCGGCTCTGCAGCCTGCCCGCAGCCCTGCTGGGCTGGGGGGGCCGAGGAGGGTGGGCACAGCCCTCGCTGATCTCGGTGCCACGGAGGGACCCTCCCGGCTGCGCTGGTCCGGGTCCCTGGCCCTGTGCACGGGGTTGTGGGGCTGTGAAGCGCCGGCTGGAAGAATAAACGAGCGAATTAATTATTAAGAGCACCGAGAAGGGAGTGAGAAGGGAGACCCGAGCCGCACGTGTGCGGGCGCGGAGCGGAGGGGTCCCCGGGGTGAGGGGATCCGGGGGGATCGGGGACCCCCGCTCTCCACGGGCACGGCGCTGGGCGCGGTGCCGGCAGCCCCGAGCCGGGCGGCTCTGCCCGGCAGCCGCTGCCCGCTGGTCCCGGCAGCCCGGCCGGGCTCGGGATCTGATAAGGAGCCGGAGCTCCACCTCCGCGTGGTGGCGGCGGCGAGAGGCGGAGGCAGCGGCGGGCGGGGGGGGGAAGGGGCCGTGCCTGCGCTGCGCTTCCCCTGCACATCCTCACACACACCGAGGGACGGAGGCGGGCACGGACCGAGCTGCCCACCGGGGCTGCCTCCAGCCTGAGCCGCCGCTCCGCCGGAGGAGCCGCAGCCCCGGCCCGGGGAGGGGGGCGGTTCCCACGGGACATTTATATATTTTTTGCCCCCCCTCCCCATTTTTTCTTTTTTTTTTTCTTTTTTTTCCTTTTTTTTTTTTCTCAGTATATTTTTTTTTCCGTTTGATTTCATCCGTGGATAACGCTCGAGAGGAGCCGGGAGGGTGGGGGGAGCGCGGTCCCGGCGGGAAGGAGGCGATGGAGACGCCGCGGGACCAGCGCGCAGGGGGTCGGCACGGAGCGCAGCGCCGGCACCATCCAAGTAAGAGCTACGGAGGGGCCGGGACCCCCGCCCGCAGCCAGGCACAGCCGCGGGGGGGGTGCGGGATGCCCCGCGCCGGAGCTCGGCGCTGTGCGGGAGCGCGGGGCCGGGCGGCGGCGGGAGCGGCGCTGGCGAGCATCCCGCTCCCGAGCATCCCGCATCCCTCCGCTCCGCTCCGCGCCGGGCTGCGCGGGGCTCCGCGCACAGCGGGGCGGCTCCCGCTCGTCCCCGGTCCCGCCCGGCGCTGCCACTTGTTGTTGTGCGGCGCGGAGCGGAGCGCGGCCAGCCCCGCACAGCGCAGGGCGGGCGGGGGGTGCGGGAGGGCGGCTGTGGCGGGCGGTGCGCGCGTGTTTCGGGGTGTTTGTTTTTCCGCGTGGGGGTGGCCCTGGGTGTGAGTCCCTCGTCCAGCCCTGGGTGTGTGCGCCCGCGGGGTGCGCGGCTGCGTGGGAGCCGCACAAGTTGCGGGTGAGCCGGGAGCCGGCTGGGAGCGGGGCTGTGCGGGAGCCGGAGCGGCGGCGAGCGAGGGGCTCCGGGGTGAGGAGGGGTGTCCGCGTGGGGTGCGTGTGACACCGGGGTGCGGGGACGCGAGTGGGGTGCGTGTGTCTGTGTGCGGAGCTGTGTGTGTGTGACGGGTGTGCGTGCGGTGAGTGTGTCAGCGAGCTCCCAGTGTGTCAGCGAGCTCCGAGTGTGTCAGCCGGCTCCGACCGTGTTAGCGGGTTTCGAGTGTGTCAGCAGGCTCCGAGTGTGTCAGAGGGCTCTGAGTGTGTCAGCGAGCTCCGAGTGTGTCAGGGGGCTCCGAGTGTGCCCGTGGGTTTCGAGCGTGTCAGCGAGCTCCGAGTGTGTCAGCGAGCTCTGAGTGTGTTAGCGGGTTTCGAGTGTGTCAGCGGGCTCTGAGTGTGTGAGCCAGCTCTGAGTGTGTCAGTCGGCTCCGAGTGTGTCAGCGAGCTCCCAGTGCGTCAGTCGGCTCTCAGTGTGTCAGCGGGCTGTGTTTGCCCGCGCCGCGGCGGATCCCTGTTTCCCGGTACGCGAGGCTGAGCGCGGAGCCGGTGCCGGCAGAGCGGCTCCCGTGGTTTTGTCACGGGTGTCTGCGTGCGTGTGTCCGTGCGTGTGTCCGTGTGTCCGTGCGTGTCTCTGTGCGTGTGCTCGGGGCTGGCGGAGCCGCCTGGGGGAGCGGGGGCTCCGCTCGCTCCGTGCCCGCAGCCGGAGCCTCAGCCCGGGCAGCGCCGCGGGGAGCGGGGGAGCCTCGGCCGCGGGGCCGGCAGCGCGCCCGGCCTCCATCCTCCCTCCCGGCCCCGCAGCGGCACCAGCGGCTCCGCGGAGCGCTGCGAGGCCGGGGGGACCCTGTGCCCCTTCCCCAAGGTCCCCCCGACCCTCCTGGCTGCATCCCCCGAGCGGAGCCGCTCCCGCTGTGCCCGACTCCCAGCGGCCCTGCCGGGCTGTTCCAGGCCCGCGACATTTCTGTCTTGCCCCAGGGCCGCTCTCCAGCCGGGCTGGAGGGTGGAATGGTGGCGGAAGGGCACAGAGCCCGGAGTGGCTGCGGGGAACCCACGGCTGGAGGATGAGGGTGTCGCTCCAGGGAGGCTCTGACAGGTCTCTGCCTCGCCGGCTGCCAGACTTGGAAGGGATGTGGAGAAGGCAGCGAGAGGAGGGAGGGCCCTGGGCTTTGCCGGCTTTTCATCGCCGCCCAGCTCCTCAGGGATGGTTTTGGGGTGACGCTGTTGCCAGGCCAGCGGGGTTCCTGCTCGCGGGGTGCTCCGGCTCCCGGAGCTCGGGCCCAGCCTGCAGAATCGCCGAGCAGCCGCAGTGGCGGCCGGAGCTGGAGCAAACCCTGGGACGTGCTACGGAATACCCAGGATTCAGCCCAGCCGTGCCTTCGGCGCAGGACTGACCATCAGCGGCCGCGTTCTCGGCTCGCACGGTCCCTGAGCTCCGCGTGGAGCTGCGCTGAGCTGTTTGCTGCTCGCTCCAGCTCCGGGTGTCGGAGCGGGCTGGGGGGTGCGTGGAGGGGGGATTAGCACTTGTGTGCTCCGTGCAGGCTTTGGACAGACTTGTGAGCCGTGGCTCCGAGCCACGCAATCAGCGGCTGGGAGCGAGGAGAGGCTGGACTTTGGTGCCCATTGCCGAAGCGGCGCTGCCTCCCATGGAACGGGGCCAGCAGGCTGTGGGAATCACAGGGAGCACAGGCTTGTTCAAGCAGTTGCTTAAATTCGCGGCGCTTTATAACCTCTCTCTCATTAAGGCTTGTTTTTTTTTGGTGGGGATGGCTGAATTCTGTCGGATTTTGCATGCCGCTGTCCTCCGAGAGCTTCCCAGTCATGCATTAAGCAGCGTGACTAACGCCTCTCTCATGTGGTTCAGTCTCTCTCACACACTCCCCGTAGGGAGAATTGTGTGTGCGGAGGAATAGTTGTTTTGGGAGGGGCTTTTATTTTTAAGTGCTCTGTGCTTTGCCAGCAGGTTGGAAAAAGGTGCCTGGCACCAGAGAAGAAAGTGTGGGATGGTCCTTAGATCCCATGGGAAAATAGCCTGGTGCCTTGGACTGGTCCCTGGGAAGCCTGTGTCTCCTGCACAAACGTGCTTGTGGAGGCTTCCTCCTACTCCTCCTCCTCACGCCCAGCTCTGGGCTCTCACGTCTTCACCGTGTCATTCACACCCCTGGGTGCCTGGGTGCCAAGCAGGATTCCTGACCCTGCTGATTCCTTATCCTGCCCAGCCCAGGGCCCCTCGTGCCATCCAGCAGTGCCCCTCAGGCTCTCAGGCCCTCTGCTCTGCAGGGTGTCCTCCTTCACCTGCAGGAATGGGGCTGGGGCTCAGAGTCCAGCCCTGGTTTTGGAGCAGAAATCCTGGGTGCTGGGCACCTTTGGGTGACACCCTTCCTCCTCCAGGCTGGCACAGGGCTCCTGGCATTTCCAGCTGCTAGGCCCTCCCTCCCAGCTCCCTCAGCCATGTGAGGCATCAGCACTGCCTTGAGACTTTCCCCTTTCCCGGTGATCTTTCACCTCGCACCAGGGCTTAGTCAGGATGTGGCTATGTCACCAGCACCAGGCCCAGCCCAGTGCAAACAGCCCAGCAGTGGGCACGGTGCCTCTCCCAGCCCGGGCATCCTCCAGGAGCCCTTTCCCAACAGCTGGAGCTGCCCATGTTCCCTGTCCTCACTCACAGGAGCGCAGGGCTGGTGGGTCTTGGGGCAGGTTCACCCCATGGAGGCAGCTGGGTGAGGGGGTCTGGTGTGAGCACACCCGGGGGGTGGCAGACATGAGCGTGACCCAGGTGCCAGTGCCCCCGCACGGGTGACATCACACACATGCACAGGGGCATGCGCGTACGCGGGCACACGCGGGCACACGCGCTGTGTGGGGCGCACACACGTGCAGGAGCCGGAGCTCACACCCGGGGCACGGGCCCGGAGCGGGCAGGGATGTGCTCCTTGCCCCGTGGGACACAGCTGCGCACCCTGCCAGGGCACAGGTGGGACAGTGTGCCTTTAGCTATGGACACAGGGCCGTGCTCTGGGCAGGTGCACACTCTGGAACGCTCGCAGTGCACACTCAGCACAGACACACACATGTGTGCACAGACCGCCCATGCTAATGCACAAATCTGTTGTGTTTCTGCTTGGCTCTTGACCTCCTCCATCCTCAGCCTGGTCCAGGGATGGAAGATGTCCTGCTCTCTCTCCTCATCCCTTCCTCCCAGAGTCACACATCCCTCGCTGGTGTGGGCAGCTCTGCACGGCCTCAGCCAGCTGGGGATGGCTCTGCTCTGCACAATGGAAGGGGCAGGACAAGGGAGCAGAGGCAAGCTTGGCTCCAGGGCCACAGGCTCCTCTCCAGGCACGGAGATGTATTTCCACTGCAGAGGCAGAGCTCATCTCATCCATGTCTCCATGTCCATGGGGAAGCAGAGGGGTGGAGGGACCGGGAGCTGTTGGCTTGTGAGAAGTACCAAGGAGCACAGTGCAGGATGTTTCACATGCTGATGATCCATACCATGCCAGGCTAAGTAGGAACTTGGCACTTGCAGTGTGGCACCACGGAGGGGGATGGTGATGGTGTGCTTGCCCATGGAGTCTTTGCTTGTCCTTGGGTGCAGAGTGTAGAGAGAGGGAGCAGAGTGGTGAGAGCAGGGTGATGCTGTGGGGCCTTGCCAGATGTTTGTGGCTGTTCATTTTAGGGCATCCAATCCCTGGTTTTTTGGGTGCCAGTGAGCTGTGTTGAACCACTTTATGCTCACAGCTCAGCAGAAGCTCCTGGACCCTGGAGGCGGAAAATGTGTTCCCTGAATGGAGCAGGAAAGCTGGTGGTCAAGCACAGCACCAGACAGGGGCTTGCTGGCAGGGCATGTGGCTTGGCACAGGAGGGGACAGCCTGTGGGGCTGGCATGGCCTGGGCAGTGTGTGGGCACGGGGAGGAGGTGCCCGTGGCGGGGGCAGTGGTGCAGGGGTGCAGCAGTGCAGGGGTGCAGCAGTGCAGGGGTGCAGCGGTGCAAGGGTGCAGCAGTGCAGGGGTGCAGCGGTGCAAGGGTGCAGCAGTGCAGGGGTATCTCTGCAATGCAGGGGGGCAGCGCTCCCAGCACTGTGCTGCAGCAGCGGGGTGGGCACTGGCACGGGTGGGCACCCAGTGCGTGCCATGTCCCAGACTGGAGTGGGAGGGAAGGAAGGAACAGTGTGTCTGCAGTGAGGAAGGGAACAGGAGCTGCTGGTGCAGGGTGTGGGGTTGCCTAGTGACTGTGCAGCGAGGGGGATGCTGTGCTGCCGTTGCAGTGAGCTGGGGCTGGGCACTGCTGGGGGCTGCCCGGGGGCTCCTGTACTGCAGTGCAGCCTGGGCAGGGACCCCATGTCCCTCTGACTTCTGGGACACCGGGGGTGGCAGTGCTCCATAGGCCGTGCAGGAGGGATGATGCTCAGGGCCCTGCATCCCTGCAGTGCCGGGTGGGTGGTGCCTCTGTACCTGGCAGTGCGAGGCTGGCAGTGCCACTGTGCTGGCAGTGCAGCGAGGGCAATGCTGCTCTGTTCCTGCCACAGCAGTGCCCTGCAGTGCTGGAGGGGTGGCAGCCCTGCATCATCACCCCATGGCCCTGCAGTGCCCTGCAGCCCTGCAGTGCTGGACAGGCAGCAGCCCTGCAGTGCTGGACAGGCAGCACCCCTGGAGCACCTGGTGTTCCTGCAGTGCTGGACGGGCGGCAGTCCTGCACTCCTGCAGTGTCCCGTGTCCCCGAAGTGATGGCTGCTGCTGTTCCTGCAGTGCAGGCAGTGACGGATGGGAGGGAGCTGTGTATGCTGGCAGTGCCCCGTGTCCCTGCAGTGCTGGGTGCATGGCAGCCCTGCATCCCTGCAGTGCTCCTGTGTCCCTGGGTGGGTGTCAGTCCTGTGTCCTTTCAATGTCCCATGGCCCTGCGGTGCTGAATGGGTGTCAGCCCCGCACCCTGCAGAGCTTGACGGGTGTCAGCCCCACATCCCTGCAGTGTTGGATGAATGTCAGCCCCACACTCTGCAGTGCTGAATGGGTGTCAGCCCCACACCCTGAAGTGTCGGATGGGTGTCAGCCCCACATCCCTGCAGAGCAGGCAGAACTCCCCGTTTGGTGCTCCCGTTTCTGCAGTGCTGGCAGCTGCGTGCAGTGCCCGTGTGTCCCTGCCGTGCGTGGCAGGCAGTGCCCCTGCACTGGTGGCACACAATGCTCCTGTGTTTGGGTGGTGAGAAGCTGTCTCAGAGTCTGGCCGGCTCCCATCGGGTTGTTGGCAGCAGGCTGCCTGCAGTCCACCCTGTTAGTGTGCCTCGTTGGGTCTAATTACAGTTGGTGTGGTGACGAAGAGGGTGGACAGTGGCAGGAGTGGCTTCCTGCAAGTGGCAGGGCTGAGGTTTCAATGACAGGGTTACTCACTCCAGCAGGGCGTTGCAGGAACGTCGCAAGCTGGGACGGGTCCTTCAGGGCACCGGAGGCTGCCAGGAGCCGGCCCCAGCAGCCCCTTCCCTTGGGGAGCCGTGCCAGGACTGTGTGTGCAGGGGTGAGCCAGGGAAGGGGGCTGGTCGCTAACCTCCGGTGTCTGTGTCTCCTGCAGCTCCCCTGCAGCGCAGGATGAACCCGCTGGCATCCTGCCTGGGCCTGTGGCTCCTGTGCCAGCTCCCTGCCCTGGCCTCAGGGACACGTGCGGTCTACAAAGTGCAGGAGGAACAGCCCCCCAACACCCTCATAGGGAGCCTGGCCTCCGACTACGGCTTACCGGACATGGGGCACCTCTATAAGCTGGAAGTGGGGGCCCCATACCTGCGTGTGGATGGCAAGACTGGGGACATCTACACCACAGAGACCTCCATTGACCGGGAGAGCCTGCGGGAGTGCCAGCACCTCCTGCCTGGAGAGCCCTGCTTCCTGGAGTTCGAGGTGTCCATCACCAACCTGAACGCCAACAGCAGCCCGCGCCTGCTCGAGGGGCAGATCGAGGTGCTCGATATCAATGACAACACCCCCAACTTCGCCTCACCTGTCCTCACCCTCTCCATCCCCGAGAACACCAACGTCGGGACGCTCTTCCCCATCCCGCTGGCCATGGACCGGGACTCAGGCCCCAACGGCGTTGCCTCCTACGAGCTGATGGCTGGTCCGGAGGCGCAGGAGCTCTTTGGGCTGCAGGTGGCCGAGGACCAGGATGAGAAGCAGCCCCAGCTGATCGTCATGGGGAACCTGGACCGGGAGCAGTGGGACTCCTACGATCTGACCATCAAGGTGCAGGATGGGGGGAACCCCCCTCGGGCGAGCAGTGCCCTGCTCCGCATCACCATCCTGGACATGAACGACAATGCACCCAAGTTTGAGAAGGCCCTGTACGAGGCAGAGCTCTCCGAAAACAGCCCTGTGGGGCACTCCGTCCTCCAGGTGAGTGCTCCGGACTCTTCTCCTCACTGTTTCCCCTCCTGCCTGGCTGCAGGGACAGCCCAGAAGCGTCGACACAGCCGTGGTTCCTGCAGAGAGGAGGGAGGGTTGGATGGAGGAGCTCACAGTGTCACCCAGGGCCAGTGGGCAGGCAGATCCCTGGGATATCACATCTGCTCAAGTGAGGTTGGAGAGGATGCACAGGAAGGCACAGCTGGAGTGGGGCTGCAGGACACGGCTGAGGGGCAGCAGCAGAGCTGCAGGGAGGGAGCAGGGTTCCCGGGTACTGGGAGGGCTGGGACCTGAGGGCCACCGGGAGCCTGGCTTGGGGCCAGCGCGGTCTCAGCGCTGCCCGCAGACAAGACATAGAGCCTTTCATAAGTTGCATTCCCTTGGCTGCTCCATGGAAACTCAGGAGGTGGGGATAGGGAGCATCCCTGCTGCCCGTGCGCGGGGTTGGCCACGCTCCGGAGGTGCCCTGCTGTCTGCAGGGAGCGGGGGCTCTGCCTCGGCTCGGGCAGCGCTGCAAACTGGCCCAGAGAGCCCAGGGGGCTGGATCTTGGTGGATTTGGCTTGGAGGGGGCATTGAGATGATAGTAGTCGACATCTGTTTATCTGCAGCTGCCATCTTAATAAGCGAAGCGCGGCCAGCTCTCATCTGCCTGCTAATTCTGATGTGAATTTTTTAAGAATTCATTTTTCGCTGTTAAGAGAATGGGAGTTGGAAGCAGATAAGGGAGCTGCATGGCCGGGAGGAGAATGGACTGAGATGCCGCTGCTGCCATTGCTCAGCTTTTATCTTTCAGGGGGAAAATGACTTCCGCCTGTTTTGTGAGTGGAGGTAAAAGGTGGAATTTACATTTAACAACTTTCGTTCTCCATCCAAATCTGCTGAGCAAGATAACGGCGGAGCAGCAAATGGTGCAGAGAAGAGGCTGCTCAGAGAGCCGATTAGGGAGGCAAATGTTAGACAAACCTCATCTTCTTTAGAAAGCAAATAATAGGCGTAGAGGCAGGTTTATGGGGATGCAGGGCTCCTGGCGGGCAGGCAGGGATGGACGGTGCTGTGCGGGGCTCAGGCAGCCCCAGTCCCTGCGTGGCTGCAGCCCCAGGTGCCGCGATGGAGCTGCTGCAGCTCTGCGAAGGGTTGCCTCCCTCCTTGCCCTCACCTGAGCCAGGCAGCTGCTCCAGCCCCTCCTCGGGGGCACAGCTGGAGCAGTCCCTCCCTGCTGCTGGCTGGGTCTCAGCGGCACGGTTCCATGGTTCCGGAGGATTCCCTGCGTGCCGGAGCCGGCTGGGAGGGGAGCGCAGCTGACCGGCCCAGCCGGTTTCTCCGGAAGAGCAAGGCAGAGCCTCCGTGCCCGAGGGTGGCTCCCAGCTGCTCTGCCGGTCCCAGGCTCTTTGCCCCACAGTCCTTGGCCCCAGAAGAGGAAATCCTGGTTTTTCCCCCCGGCTGTCCTCAGGGAAGGCCGCGGCGGTTTGCGGAGGGGCTCGCTGCGCCGTGCCCTTGTCCTGCTCACCGCTTGTCCCTCTGTCCCCCAGGTGAAAGCCAACGATTCGGACCAGGGTGCCAACGCCGAGATCGACTACTCCTTCCACCAGGCCTCGGACATGGTGCGGCGGCTGCTGCGCCTGGACCGCGCCACAGGGCTCATCACCGTGCAGGGCCCCATCGACCGCGAGGACATCGGCACCCTCAAGTTCTCCGTCATGGCCAAGGACAAGGGCGCCAACCCCAAGAGCGCCCGCACGCAGGTGGTGGTCACCATCAAGGACATGAATGACAATGCGCCCTCCATAGAGATCCGGGGCATAGGGTTGGTCACCCACCAGGATGGCATGGCCAACATCTCGGAGGACGTGCCAGTAGAGACAGCAGTGGCTCTGGTGCAGGTGTCCGACCGAGATGAGGGTGAAAATGCTGTGGTGACCTGCGTGGTGGCCGGGGATGTCCCATTCCAGCTGCGCCAGGCCAGTGAGACAGGGAGTGACAGCAAGAAGAAATACTTCCTGCAGACCACCACACCATTGGACTACGAGTCAGTGAAGGAGTACACGATTGAGATTGTGGCCGTGGACTCAGGGAACCCGCCCCTCTCCAGCACCAACTCCTTGAAGGTGCAGGTGATGGACGTCAATGACAACGCCCCTGTCTTCAGCCAGAGCTTCACTGAGGTGGCCTTCCCTGAGAACAACGAGCCCGACGAGCTGGTCATGGAGGTGAGTGCCACTGATGCTGACAGCGGCTCCAACGCCAAGCTGGTTTATTCCCTGGTGACAGATCCCTCCTCCAAGGGGGCCTTCACCATTGACCCTGACTCTGGGGAGATCCGGGTGAAGGCGGTGCTGGACCGAGAGCAGCGGGAACGCTACGAGTTCTTGGTGGTGGCAGAAGATAAGGGCAGCCCCAGCAAGCAGGGCACAGCATCTGTGGCCATCAACGTCATGGACAGGAATGACAATGACCCCAAGTTCATGCTAAGCGGCTACAACTTCTCAGTGATGGAGAATATGCCGCCCCTCAGTCCCGTGGGCATGGTGACGGTCATCGATGCTGACAAAGGAGAAAATGCCCGGATCCAGCTGTCAGTGGAGCAAGACAATGGGGATTTTGTCATCCAAAATGGCACTGGCACCATCCTCTCCAGCATCTCTTTCGACAGGGAGCAGCAGAGCACCTACACCTTCCGACTCAAGGCGGTGGACGGTGGGGATCCCCCCAGGTCTGCCTACGTGGGGGTGACCATCAACGTCTTGGATGAGAATGACAATGCCCCCTTCATCACTTCCCCCTCCAACGCCACCTACAAGCACATCCTGCCCCACACCAGCCCCGGCCAGCAGGTGAGCAAGGTAAAGGCGGAGGACATCGACTCGGGCATCAACGCCGAGCTGATCTACAGCATCACAGGAGGAAACCCCTTCGAGCTCTTCCAGATCTCCCCGCAGAGCGGTGACATCACTCTGGAGAAGGAGATCCTGCGCAAGCACCACGGCCTGCACCGCCTGGTCGTGCGCGTCAACGACAAGGGCAAGCCCTCGCGGCACGGCACAGCCCTGGTGCACTTCTACGTCAACGAGACGCTGGCCAACCGCACGCTGCTGGACACGCTGGTGGGGCACAGCCTGGACACCCCGCTGGACATCGACATCGCCGGCGACCCCGAGTACGAGCGCAGCAAGCAGAGGAGCAACATCCTCTTCGGGGTCATCGCCGGCATCGTGGCTGTCACCCTGGTCATCGTGCTGGTGGTCCTGGTGCGCTACTGCCGGCAGCGTGAGGCCAAGAGCGGCTACCAGGCGGGTAAGAAGGAGACCAAGGACCTGTACGCACCCAAGCAGGCCAGCAAGGGCGGGAAGAGCAAGAACAAGGTGAAGAAGAGCAAGTCTCCAAAGCCACCCAAGCCCACGGAGGATGAAGAGGAGACGGGGCTGCAGAAATCACTCAAATTCAACCTCATGAACGACTCTGTCAGCGACAGCCCCCGGATCCACCTGCCCCTGAACTACCCTCCGGGCAGCCCAGACCTGGGCCGCCACTACCGCTCCAACTCGCCGCTGCCCTCCATCCAGCTGCAGCCTCAGTCACCCTCCGCCTCCAAGAAGCACCAAGTGGTGCAGGACCTGCCGGCCACCAACACCTTTGTTGGCACCGGGGACAACAACTCGACAGGCTCCGAGCAGTACTCGGACTACAGCTACCGCACCAACCCCCAGAAATACACCAACAAGCAGGTAGGAGAGCTCATCCTGAGGCCAGCAGCGGCGCCCCCGCTGCACCGGGGAGCCATCTGGACAGAGGTGTGGGAGTGAGCGTGGACTGGCCCCCAGCCCTGCATGTGTGGCCCAGGGGGCTGGCGTTGGACGACCCCGGAGCCGAGCCACAGAGCCTGGGCGTGGTGCAGGGAGGGGATGGGGATGCTGTGGGGGAGGCCAAAACTGTCCGAGCCCTTGTCAGAGCGCCCGGGGCTGGGTCCTGGTGGCGCTGCCTGGGTGACGGTGACGCAAAGGGCACTGCATGTGTGTGGCTCTGCATGTGGGGCTCCGGGCAGGGAATGCCACCCGCCTGCATTCCCTTTGGGGACCACTCTAACAGCACCAAGGAGGGCGATGCCCACCCTCCCATCCCTCCCTCCGCTTGGGCTGGCTCATGGGGAGGAGGGACTGGTCCTGCTCCTGCCACAGCCGGGTTCCAGCCCTGCCCTGCTCCAGGGAGCAGTTGGGAAGGCTCTGGCCTCACTGTTGCCAGCCTGGCTGTGCTGGTGAGGCTGAGCCTGCCACCATCACTGCTCAGGGTGCCTCAAAGGGAGCTGTGGCTGCCCGGGCAGGTGGGGCTGGGCGGAGGAGCAAAGCTCTGCCTTTTTCCCAGGCTCAGGCTCTGGCTTCCCCCAGGCTCGGGCCCTCTGCCACAGCCAGCACAGTGAAATCCGGGCTTCCCATAGCACAAGCACCGGGCCTGGAGCTGTGGCTCTGCAGGAGAGGGCCTGCAGATCCTGGTGGCACAGGAATGTCCCATCCGTGTGGCAGGGCTGGGGCTGTGCTGGGGCCGGGGGACAGGGGCACTGAGGTCTCTGCTGCGGTTGGGTCACTGCTCTTGGTGTTGCCGGGGGGGTCTCTGCGTGCAGAAAGGGTGGAGGCAGGTCTTGGCTGCTCGCTGGTGTGCACTGGAGCTTGGAGCTGAGCCACGAGGTCGTGGGCTGAGTGTGGAGCTTGCAGGACCCTCTTTCTCGGGCTGTCTGGCCACTTAGGAGCTTGCACCACATTTCTGCTTTGGCACTTCTGTCTTTAACCAGCCAGGGAGGGAGAGGGGGAGCGAGTGCCTGTGGCTTTGTCTTCTTCCTGGGGCCCCACGGGTGAGGACCACCCACTCTCCCCCATGCTGTACCCCCTGTGCCCCATGAGACCCCTGCCCTCCTCTTTGTACCCCAGTGAGCGGCAGGCTGGGCTCCTGCCGTGGGGCTGAGCTCAGCTGCCCTGTTGGATTTGACTTCAATAAAGTTTTCTATTTTTGACCGGTTGTGCCTTATTTTCCCTGCTGCCCCTGAGAAGGCTCTCCCAGCAATTTCCCAGGCATATTTTCCATGTCCTTGGCCACTGGAGCATTAGGCCCTATGGAGGCCAGAAGTGATGCTCATGTAAGCTGCCCATCTCCACAAACCCTCCACCACACCCCAGCATGGTCAGTCCAGAGGCCTCACAGTGCTGACCCTTCATCCCCAGGTTGACGTGTCCCATGTCTAGTCACTACCTGGCCCTCTGAAGATGTCCCTCCAGGACGGGGGTCCCAACACCTGCATGCACACACACCTGTGTGGATGTGGACGCAGTCTGAGCCATGGCCCAGCTCTCATTTCATTCCACACCAACATCCTCCCTCAAAGCTTCTTCTGGATGATCCCCACATCCTCTTGAGCGACACCCGTGTCCCACTGCCAAAGCATGGAGGAGCAGATCCCCGTGCCTGGCTAGCCTGACCCAAATCCCTCTGGCACGGGCTGGCAGCCGCCGCTCCCGCGCCGCAGTGCTGCAATGAGGGCGCACGCGGTTGCAGATGGAGCCTTGGCGTGTCACATCCCGGTGCTCCCCCACCCTGGGAGGGGCTGGGAAGGAGAGATCCTCTCAGGAAGGCTTGCTGGAGCCAGGTGGTCCTGCTCCCCACACAGAGGGCTCTGCCCTGCATGGGATCTCCTGGCAGGATGGATGGGGGTGATGCCAATGCCATGGGGCTCGCTCAGGGTCTTGTCTCCAGCTGTTTGGAGAAAAGATGGACCCTGGTAGGCAGGAACAGTCCAACACCCCTCTCCCACCATCCCACCATCCCATCTCAGGGCCCCCCTCCCTGGCCACCCGTTCCTGTTTCTCCTGGTTTTTCTTCCAAACTGGGGCACCCATCCCTGCTCCTGTCACACCAGTTCACCTCTTCCCCAGGGCCTCCAGTGGCCTCACCAGGCTGCTGGGGCTGAGGAACTCCGGCGCTAGGAGAGATTAGATCAGCCGGGGAAACCAGTGGTTCTGGCTTCGGTGGTTTGAGCCCTTTGCCAGCCTTGGCTCTCACAGCCTCCTCGTTTGTTTTGCTAACAGCATAAGGTTTTATCTTGAACCATGCAGGAAGTGTCTGGGCCTCCTGGGCAGGCAGGGCTGGGACCCGCAGGGAGATGCGATGGCTGCAGAGGAGGAAAGGAGACACCAGCAACCACCTCAATAACTGCTCCCCGCAGGGCTGGGCCGGGCAGTCTGGGGGCTTGGCTCAGCCCTGCTATCTGCTTCCCTTTGGGAACTTTCTGAGAGAAGTTTCCCTCCCTTCGTCGTCCTCGGCAGCTCTTTGATGAACCTGGGCTGAGAACTCAGGCGCTGGCGTGGGGAGTGGCTCTTTCTTCTGCCTGGCTCCCAGGCTCCATCCCTGTTTTACTGAGAGGGGATATTCTGCATCCTTTCCCAAGAGCTGCCCCGGGTCCTTGCAGCCCCCCAGCACCCGGGAAGGCAGCTGGAGTGGTGTGAACTTGAGCGAGCTCAGCAGAGGTTCCTGCGCCTGCCCGCGGGCTCGGAGCACGGTGCAGCATTAATTACTCTCTGCGGGAGGGGAGGAGAGGAATATTGTAGCTGTAATGGACAGAAATGAAATCGTCTTGTTTGAGAATTTAGCTCAGAGTCTCCATAAATTGCAGGTTTAGGTGCTGGCAGATGTCTGGGAAAGTCTCCCACTGTCCTGGGTCAGTGGGTTTTCTCAAGGCCGCTCACGTGGAATGAGCTGATAAATGGATCCAGCAAGGAGCTGCAGATGGAGCTGAGGGTTCATGGGGGACCTGCCCTGCTTTCCCCCAGTTCCAGAGAGAAACTGTGCTGGGAGCAGCTCCTCCACACTGTGAATCAGCTTCTGCTGCTGGGATCCACGGGGCTTGGGTCAGATTTGACTCTGCCTGGCTGAGGTGGAATGAGGGAAGAGTTGTTGAGGGGCTGCAGCTCCCTGGGAAGAGTGGCTGTGTCAAAGCACAGCAGCTTGTGAGCATCACTGGCGCACCTGGGGGGGCACAGGACAGGGTGGGCAGTGGGCAGTGACTGTGCTGGAGCATTGCTGAGGATACTGAGGGCACCAGGGGTGAGGCAGGAATGTGTGGTGGCTCCTGGTGCATCTGTGCTGGGGACTTGGGTTGATGAGCGAGAGCACTGTGGGGCATTTGGGACCTCAAAATGAGGAGATTCAGCCACAGGAGAAGAGCAGCCCCTGGTACAGGCTGGGTGTGCAGCCAGAGCCAGCGTGGGTGTGTGCAGGCTGTGCTGCAGGGGGAGGTGACAGCAGGGTGTACCCAGACTGTGCCCCCACACAGGGGAGGTGACAGCGGGATGCTCACTGCCAGCACCCTGTGCAGGTGGCACAGAGGGGGGTGTCACTGCCAGCACCCTGTGCAGGTGGCACAGAGGGCAGCGTGGTCTCGGTGACAAGGGGGACAGGGACACAGGCACAGGCTGTGGATGCAGCTGGGGCGTCCCCCAGGGGAAGGTGGCACAGGGCAGGGTACAAGGCCTGTCCCCAAGGAGGTGGCAGTGGGGACTGTGCAGCCTGGGCTGTGGCAGGAGGTGGCACAGGGGGTGCACAGCCCCAGGGAAAGGGGCACAGGGGGTGCACAGGCTGTGCTGTGTGCAGAATGGCACTGGGGTGGGCACAGTGGCAGCAGGTGACAGCAAGGTGGGCAGCCTAGGCCAGGTGACAGCTCTGTAGGCAGTGTCCTCAAGGACACGGTGGCACTGATTGTCCCCAACACATCAGGGAGGTCATTGGGTCTCTCCTGCCTGGCAGTCCCTGGCCCCACCAGCACTGGGGACCTCGTCCTTCCTCCCTTGAAGGCTCCCCCAGCCTGTGCTCCTTGACTGGGGCTGGGTGACAGCACTGCCCAGTTCCCCTATTGCCATTCCTCCCTGCCCTCCTCTTCCTCTGCCTCCTCACAGCCTCAGCCTCTCCCCTGCCTGATGCCCTTGGAGCCAGCATTGCCCTTTCCCAGCTTGGACCTGGGGAACTCCTCTTTTTCCCCTCCAGATCTTCCTGCTCCTTTCCCAGCTGTGTCTGCTCCTCTCCACCCTCTCTCCTGATCTCTCCCTTCTCCCTGGCTTGCCCCAGTCTCTGCTGACCGTGCTGGCTGCAGTACAGAGGGATGCTGAGCCCTCCCAGCGCAGGGCTGAGCCCCTGGCTGGCTGAGCTGTGGATCCTGGGGGATGAAAGCCCTGGCTGTGTGTGCAGCCTCCTGCTCCAAGGCTCCCTGATTGATATTCCCAGCACTGCTCTGCCCGCTCGGGCTCTCAGCTGCAGTGCTGCTCCCTGGAGCGGGGCCCAGCCCTGCAGGCTGCAACAGCCAGCACCAGAACCTGGGGCAGAACCTGGGGCTAGGACAGGGCGTGTGCCCGTGGTCCCTGTGTGCAACTGTGTGTCCACATGGTCTCTGTGTGTCCCTGTGTGTCCCCATGGTCTCTGTCTGTCCCCGTGGTCTCTGTGTGTCCCTGTGGTCTCTGTTTGTCCCTATGTGTCCCCACGGTCTCTGTGTGTCCCTGTGGTCTCTGTGTGTCCCTGTGGTCTCTGTGTGTCCCCATGGTCTCTGTGTGTCCCCCTGTTCTCTCTCTGTCCCTGTGCTCCCCGTGGTCCCTGTGTGTCCCTGTGGTCTCTGTGTGTCCCTGTGGTCCCTGTGTGTCCCCGTGGTCCCTGTGCGTCCCCCTGTTCTCTGTGTGTCCCCATGGTCCCTGTGTGTTGTCCCCATCGTCTCTGAGTGTCCCCATGGTCTCTGTGTGTCCCCCTCTTCTCTGTGTGTCCCCATGGTCTCTATCTGTCCCCATGATCTCTGCGTGTCCCCATGGTCCCTGTGTGTCTCTGTGGTCCCTGTGTGTCCTCATGGTCCCTGTGTGTCCCTGTGGTCCCCATGGTCCCTGTGTCCCTCCCATGGTCCCTGTGTGTCCCCGTGATTCCTGTGTGTCCCTGTGTGTCCCCATGGTCTCTGTGTGTCCCCAGGCACTCAGTGCCCTCAGCCCACAGAGCCCCAGAGGTGTGGATGGGGTGGAGCACAGAGGGTGGATGCAGCTGGAGGGGGTGGAGGGTGGGGTGTTCCCAGTGAGGACAGAGCTGGGATGTTCTGGGATGTTCTGGGATGGGATGGAAGGAGGTTGCAGTAATGAGAGGGTGCAGGATGTAGGACAGGCCAGGGAGGTTGTTGTGGAGGGAATGAGGGCTGAGGAGTGCCTGGAGCAAAGGGCACAGAGTGGCTGGGATTGTGTCAGGGCTGGGGAGGGCAGCCCTGGGAGCCCTGGGACAGCAGCAAAGGGGACAGCAGCAAAGAGCGAGCTGCTGTGCTCTGGGGCCAGCTGGGACCCCCAGAGTGAATCCCCCATGTGGAGCCGTGCCAGGACAGGTCCCAAAGAGCCCCTTGGTGGTTTGTGGGTGTTGGGCACTCAGCAGCCGTGGTGCCCTGGCACACCTCCCGCTGGTTGGCACATCCTTTGGAATGCTGAGCCCTGTGCCAGCCCCAAATCACCTTCCTGCCCTCCGCCCTCATCCCCACACACCCCTGTGCTGTGAGAGCCCTGCCAGGAGCCCTGGGCACGGCCCATCCCCAGGGCATGGCTGGGCTGCCATTGCACAACCCAGCCCTGCTCCCGGCAGAAACCAAGATGGGCACTGCAGATTATCCCAAAAGAGGCTCCTCCTGCAGTGCCCTGACCCTTCAGCACCCCAGAAGGCACAGACAGCTCAGCGGGGCCACAGCAGGGTGGAACAGGGGTGAGGAGGTCACCCCTGGCATCCTGGTGCCCCTTTTCTGGTCACCTCTGCCTGTGGCTGCAGCATCCCCCAGCCCAGCCTGGGTGAAGCTCAGCCTTGGCTTCATCTCTGGAGTCAGACCTGCAGCTCAGCCTCACTCAGCTTCCCCCAACAGGTCCCTCACTGACCTTGTCTGTTGTCCTGACTCTTTCTGTTCTTTAGGAGAGCTACAAAAAATATGGAGAGAGATTTTACACAGGCAGAGAGCGACAGGACAAGGGGAACTCTTTGAAGTGAAGAGGGGAGAGATTTAGATGGGATATTGGAAATTAGGAATTGTTCCCTGGCAGGGTGGGCAGGCCCTGGCACAGGGTGCCCAGAGCAGCTGGGGCTGCCCCTGGATCCCTGGCAGTGCCCAAGGCCAGGCTGGACATTGGGGCTGGGAGCACCTGGGACAGTGGGAGGTGTCCCTGCCATGGCAGGGGTGGAATGGGATGAGCTTTAAGGTTCCTTCCAACTCAAACCATTCCCTGATTCTATTCTCTGACTTTCTGAACTTTTCTGGAGGTCTCTCACCCTTGAGTACCTGGTTTCCACATCCTACCTGTAGCAAAGGCTTCTTTTCTGAGTGTGATTCCCAACCCAGCCCTCTCGAGAGGAAGAGGAGGTCAGGCAGAGGACCAGAGAGAAAACAACTCCCCCAGATCCCTGTAGAAACATTCCTGGTTGTTTTGCATCAATGCCTGGTGTGGTGGGAGCTGTTTACTGCCTCAGCCCTTGAGCTGCTGGCAGGGAAGCGTGGGTGAGTTTGTGGTGGGAGCGTGGGCTGTGACCTGCCAGGAGAGCAGGGAAAGCTCCACCACCTCATTATTTCCATCCTCGTGGCACTCACAGCCAGGCCCTGTGGCTCCTGCCCAGAGATCCCTGAAGATGCCCCTTTCCTGGGATGTAAACATCCTGCTGAGCTCCTCCTGCCTTGCAAAACACCCCTGTGATGTGCCTGCACATGGCACAGGGATCCTGGCACGCTCCATCAAAGCCGGAGCCATCCTTTGGGGAGGGCAGCCATCCCACCTCCCTCCCTGGGAGCTGTCAGAGCAGCCTGCCCTGATTCAGCTCCTCGGAGACATCTTGAAAGGCCCCAGCAACCTGAGAGCCTGCAGCTATTTTGCTCCCACATGGCCTGGATTTCACATCCTGCCAGCTCCCCCGTGCTCAGCAGCAGCTGCTGGGGGGGCTCCTCGTGGCTGAGCTTGGCACTGAGATCCCGCTGGAGCCATGTGTGATGGGCATCTCTGCACTGAGATCCCGCTGGAGCCATGTGTGATGGGCATCTCTGCACTGAGATCCCGCTGGAAGGGTCCTGCTGGAGCCATGTGTGATGTTTCCCTCACACTCCTCCATTCATCTCCCTGCTTGTTCATCAAAAGCTCTTGAGCCCCATGGAAGGCAAACCCGTATGTCAGATGTTTGAAGAGCCCTTGGTTCTCATTCAGGATGGGCAAGACCTTCTGAGGTGTTGTGATTCCAGGCTCTGTAAGCACCTGGAGGAGCTTGGGTGGGATTTTTTCCCAAGGATTTCAAGTGGATCACACTTTATTAGGGACTATTGGGGTGTCTCTTGCCCAGAGAGCTCAGAAACCTTTGCTAATGTGCTGGAAATTTGTCTGGAGCCAGGAGCTGGTTTGGCCAAGGATGTGATAGCAATCCTGGGATTTGAGGAGCTCATCCATCCCAGGGGTCCTGTGCCAGTGGGAATGGGAATTGGGGCAGTGCAGGCAAGATAAGTGGCCCTAAGAAGCTTCCCTATGACTTGTCCTACCTGTTTGATGTCTCCAAAGGAAGGTTTGTCTCACCTGGTATCTGCACTCATCAGGAGGTGCAGACCACTAAAGTGAGGGCTCTGCCCATCTCTGCAGCGTGTGGGTGCCCAGACCTCTGGAGCAGGCACAATTCCTTGGGCAGACAGGAAAAGCTGCTGCCCTTTGCCTGTGGAAATAGAGCTGCTTGCAAAACAGGTTTGCCCTCAGAGGAAAATTTTCAATTTGAAAGCAAATCAGGAAGAACTGACAGTTTTCCCCCCTGTTTCCCAGGTCAATCAGAATATATATTATATATAAATATTTTTTTTCCTGGTAATGTCTAAAGGCATGATTTTGCCTGACCTTTTTGAGTTGAGCTCCATAATTAATACTTGGCTGGAGTCCTGAAATGAAAGGTACCTTTGCAAGAGCATCATTTTTTCATTTTCATGTGTCAGCAAAGATCTCCCCCCACGCCCCAGCCCTGAAACAGGGAGCTCGCTTGAATAATGATCTGATTCCAGCAAATTGACAGGTTTTCTGTGGAAAGGCTTCCATGGAAGCATTCCTGGTTATCTTCATTTTTTTTGATAGAGTCCTGAGTCTACAGCTTCGGACCCCCTGCTCTCCCCAGAGCCTTCAGCTCCACTGGGTGCAACTGGGAGCCAGATTAGCTCATTACTTTCCCAGCATCATTTCCCCACTCTGCAGCTGTTGGATTCCTCGAGGGTTTCATTCAAGTGTTGCTCCCAGTCCCGGAAAGCTTTTTCTCCCTGGGATCTTAAGATGGTTTTAACGTGATTATGAGGCCTCCTGCTGCGTCCAGGGCAATTTCCACTCCACACCAACCATCTCCAGAATAGCTCCATTATCAGCTGGATGGTGACAGACATTCCAGGGCAGCACGGCCAGGCCAATTTAGACATCATTCCATAAAGGTTATGACCCCTTTCCATTTTACCGTTCGCCCTTCCGATGATTTGTTTCTGTATTTTCCTTGCCCGTCTCCGTTTCACCCAAAGAAAAGCCAAATGGCACCTCCTGGATGGGCTCAGAGCTGGGATAGGCTGAGGGTTAGGCAGGCTCTGTCCCCAGGCTGCCTAAATGGGTCTCTAATTGCGTTAGATCTTGCTCTGAGTTAGATAAATTCGATCTGACCAGGCAGGTTGGCACCGGGCTTTGGCGGCTTCTTTGAGCATCATGCAAATTTCAGGAGGCTTCAGGGCACCTATGTGGAGTCAGCCCGCATTTTCCTGGATTTATTCATTAAATAGTGCCTCGGGAGCTGATGTCCATTTGAGGCTGGCTGCTCTGCTATCATTATTTGGGCAGGACTTGGAGACTGCCTCTGCTGACTGCAAGGTCAGCACTCGCTAATTGTCAGCGGAGCAGCCACTCAGGAGGGGAGCAGGTGCTTTTTGGGATGATACCTGGGTTTGGGAGCTGGCATTCCTTGTGTTCCTCTGCTTTTTTTCCTCTGGGTTCCTTCTCTGGTTTGTGAGCAGTGGAAGAGCTGAAGGGGTGTTGGGAGCTGGGGATGGACACAGGGATTTGTGAGCAGATGCAGGCACCACACGAGACCCCGTGAGCATCATGGACCAGAGAGGTCACCCCATGGCTGATGTGCCCTGTGGGACCCCAGTGGCTGTGGTGGAGGTGACCCCAGCAAGGCCAGGCTGGCAGATCACAAATTTGGGCCTCTATCTGTGCTCCAGAATTGTCAGGGTTCTTTGGGAGGGACAAAATCTTGGGAGGGCCTGAAGGAGTGTTTTGTATAAAAGAATGGGTCCCACAGGTGTGAGACCACAGATCTTGGCTTAGAGATGGGTCCATCCATGTCCCTCCCTTGTCCAAAGCAGCCCCTGGGACCTGATCCCAGCCCTTCCCTCAATTCCTTCATGTTGGGCACACAGGGAGCAATCCTGGGAATGCAGCTGGGTCTGCTCAGCCAACTGAATCCCTGGAGATGCTGTGGCAGGGCAGGGAGGGGCCCTTGGGGCAGACAGGAGCCCCAGGCCACTGAGGGCAGGAGCAGGAAGTGACACCAAGCCAGGGCAGTGCTTGCCTTGTCCCTTGTCCCTTGTCCCTTGTCCCTGTCCCTGTCCCTCAGGGTGCTGCTGTGCCAGGAAACGCCCTGAGCTCTTCCCATCACCTGCAGGGTGAGTGCAGAACAAGCAGGGAGGGCTCCTGGGGAGCTTCTCCTCCACAAATCAGTGCAGTGGGCACACAATGTGCTGCTGCAGGGTCATGGAACAGGATGGGAAGAGCTGTCTCAGCTCCATTCTCACCCCAGCAGGGCAGCAGAAGCTCTGGTGGCCCAGAGGAGCTGTAAAATGGTCGGCTCAGGGACGAGCTGTGTCCTGTTTCCTGGAGCTCGAGCGTTGCCCTGGGCGGTTTTGGCAATTCAGCTCCAGCTTTCCTCGAGGCCTGCCCTGGTTTCCATGGACGTAAAATTCCCCTCAGCCTCCTGCTCCCAGGGCTGAGCTGCACTGGAGCCCTGCTCCTCGCCAGGCAGAGCAAACAATTCCTAAGCCTCCACCCATGGAAAGCTGGCTCTGGGTCACCCAAAGCACAATCCCTGGGCTTATTCTCTCTTCCCCTCCATATCCAGGGATGGCTCCAGGTTGGTGTGTGAGGGAGAGGGGCTGATGAATCCATGCGGAGTTGGGTGGCTCCAGTGCCACAATGGCTCCCTTGTGGCTCAGTTTGATATTCCGGGCGCTGGCTCTGACATTGCCTTTCACTCCCGGCCCTGTGAGTTGCTGCATTGTGGCGGCTGCAGGGGAAGCAGCTCCCTTGGCAGCTGCCTGAAAGGAGCTTCTGGCGTGTGGGGAGGCACAGGAGGCCAGGGCAGCGTGGATGCTGCTTTGGGATCAGCAGTGAGCCAGTTAACAGGGGCTGGATTCTCCCCCCTGCACTCAGGGTGGCTCCTCTCCATCCCTGCCAGCAGGAAAAGGGTGCCTGGGGCGGATTTGGTGGTTTCCTTTGTGAACAATGGAATTCCTCCTGCTGCTCAGTCCCTGCCCTCTCCCTCTGCACAGGCAATGGTGCCAGTGGGTTTGTGGGGACATGGTGACATCCTGAATTCCTGTTGCCTCCTGGCACTGCTGCCACTTGGGCTGAGTTTGTTTTCGCTGGGTTTAGCAAGCAGAATCAGCCTGGTGCAGGTCGTGCTGGGAGCTGAGGATGTTTGAATGAGGGAGCAGAGGGGCTGAGGACTGCAGGTTTCCCTGACCCCCATCCACCATCCATGAGTGGGAATCCTCACAAAATCATTAAGGCTGGAAAAAAACCCTCCAAGATCATCAAGATTTGATGTCACCCAGCCCAGAGCATTCAATGTCACCTCCAGTCATTCCTTGAACACCTGCAGGGATGGTGGTTCCACCACCCTCCTTCCGATTCCTGACCTCCCAATATCCCATGAAGAAATATTTGAAGAAATGTCTCCCAATATCCCATGAAGAAATATTGGAAGAAATGTCTCCCAATATAATTTTTCCAAATGTGCCGTCATGGCAGATGGAATCAGCAGTCAGGGATTGGTGTTGGGGGGTTTGGGACGTGCAGCCAGGACCAGGCAGGTCGGGGACAGCCCACAAAAGCAAAGCTCCAAAAACAAAGTTCCTCACCAAAACAAAACTCCTGTTATTGCCAGATGAGCCCCAAAACTGGAGCTGTGGGTTTGGGGCTGGCTTCCCTGTGGCTGGAAAACTGGGGAAGAGCTGGAAGGGGCACAGGGACGGGCAGCAGGGATGGAAGGGGCACAGGGATGGGCAGCAGGGATGGAAGGGGCACAGTGAAGGGGAAATGGGATGGAACGGGCACAGAGAAGGGCAGATGGGATGGAAGGGGCACAGGGAAGGGCAGCAGGGATGGAATGAGCACAGAAAAGGGCAGATTGGGATGGAAGGGGCACAGGGAGGGGC
>JAWWEX010000042.1:1711557-1729930 GCA_035583215.1 Arremon brunneinucha | reverse complement strand
TGGGATGGAAGGGGCACAGGGAGGGGCAGCAGGGATGGAAGGGGCACAGGGATGGGCAGATGGGATGGAAGGGGCACAGGGATGGGCAGATGGGATGGAAGGGGCACAGGGAAGGGGAGATGGGATGGAAGAGGCACAGGGAAGGGGAGATGGGATGGAAGGGGCACAGAGAAGTGGCACGGGGAAGGGCAGCAGGCCTGGCCAGGGATGCCTGGTGTCCGCAGCAGGACCTGGCAGAGCCGGATGCAGCCTGGATTTGTGGAATTGGAAGGGGCAGAGCGAGGAGTAATTACTGCCGTTCCTCACAACCCTGCAGGTAGGAGAAGTTCAAGGCAGAACGAGCGGGCAGCAGAGGCAGGAGCAAAGGGAAGAACTTTTCCAGAGAGCACATGGGTTGGAGTTCACTGCTACCGGAATCTGCAGAGGCCGGAGCAGGCACGGCCTCAGAAAGGCAGGAGAGCACTTCACAGAGGATGGATGGGGTCAGCAGAGGGAGAGCTGCCAAGGATTCCTCCTCAGGAAAAATCCCTGAGCTGTGGCAGCACGGAACATGCAGGATTTCCATGAACATCCCCATCAGAGCATCCCTGCGGGAAGGGGGGACAGGGGCTCAGTTTGTCCCTGGTGCTGTCCCCATCAGGAATATCACAGTGAGCACTGGGGAACCCTGAAAATGCAGGTTTTTTATCCAAAGGCACAATTTCTCAGCTGAGAAAATAGACAGCTCTGCCCCAAATCCCATTCCAGCACAGTGGCAGCAGTTGGAAGTAGGAAACTAATAAATACTGGGGGTAAAAGGAGGGAGTTACAGCAATTAGGAGAAATGAGTCGTTCTGGAGTGTAGAAAATTAACAAGCAAAGCCAAAGACATTGGGGGAAAATCAATTATTACGAAGTCAACACAATAAGTACTTTAAAAAATGTGCCAGGAAGAGGTGGAATTCAGGAACTGTCAATTCCAAGTGGAGATTGCAAAATTGTTAATTATGGAGAAAAATGCAAAAGTATTGACTAAATAGATGGAGTAATTTGGGCTGAGACATAACAACGTAGGATGTGGGACCTGCCCATGTGTTGGGAACCAGGAAAAGCATTCAAAATAGAGATATTTGACATAATGGAATGGAATAATTTGCAGCAAAGAGTGGGATCTCTCTGCTCTGGAGCTGTCCATGGGGCTTGGGAGCATGGGGTGGGCAGGACTGGCAGGGCAGCGATGCCACGAGCAGCTGGAGGAGCTGTGCAGTGCTCACTGGCCTGGGCAGCCCCAGGGAACAGCTGGATTAATGGCTAAAGCAGGGAAGGGCTGATGGAAATAGCACTGACGTCAGTCACTGTGCCTGATGGCAGGGGACACTGGGCACTGGCATTACGTGACAGGTCTGGCTTTTAAACCTCTCCTTAGGCATGGTCCTGGCCTCTGTGAGGAACAAGGGCTGCTGCAGGCATTCCCACAGGGCTGCAGAGGCAGAGCTGGTTTGTGTTGGGCACAGAGCAGCTGGAGACTGATGGATGCTCCCAGCTGATAATGGGGATTTTATCACTATCATTATTATTGTTTTTATTGTTTTGCATGAACACTGCTCTGAGGTTGGACATCAGCAGGAATTTCTCCATGGAGGGGGTGGTCAGGCCTTGGGAGGAGCTGCCCAGGGAGGTTTGGGGTGCCCATCCCTGGAGGTGCCCAAGGAACATCTGGATGTGGCACTCGGGGCTGGGGATCAGGCACGGCTTGGCCTTGATGACCTTGGAGGGCTTTTCCAACCTGGGATTCTGGGATTCTGAGCACGGCATAGTGAGGCAGATCCGGTTTATCCAGAGCTTAGGGAAGGGAAGCTTGGCTGGGATCCCTCGTGGAGCCAGGTTCTCCTGGAGCTGCTCCTCAGCACTCACTGCCATTCACCGCTGCAATCAATGGTCTGGAAGGAAATCTGAAATCACTGCTGATAAACCCGTGCCTGCCACGGAGACTGGTGGAGTGGGAGATGGTGCTGGGGACGGAGCAGCCATGCAGAGCAATCCAGATTGCCTGGTAAACCGGGCCCATTTAAACAAAGTGCATTTTAACGCGGCCCAGCACGGAGGAACGGAGCTCTGGCTGATATCCTGGGAAGTGCTGGCTGTAAAATGGATTCAAGGGTCACGCTGCATGAGCAGCTCAGGGTTAAGAGGCTGGCACAGACCTCAGGTGGAAAAACCTGCGAGGTTGGAAGGGCAGGAAGGCGCTGCAGGAAGCCCTGGTGAGATGGCACCTGCAAAGGTCACCTCTGATGAGGAACGGGGAAAAACTGGGGCAAGCAGAGATGAGGGCCCCCAAACAGATTTGCTGTTTGCAGGTTGTGGCTCGGAGCTGCTGTGTTTGACTTCTCACACAGAAAAGGCTCTGCTGTGCCTGGACTCCCCTGCACAAGCAACTCCTTGTGCAGAGGGCACTGCCTGCTCCAAGGCTCTTTACCCTCCCCAGAAAGGTCACACCAAACCCAATTTCTGTGAGTCAGGGCCAGACAAATCAATTCCGTGCTTTTCCATGATTCCAGAGCCGGGCTGAGGGGGTGGAGAGCATCCCAGGGACCTGCTGGTGGGGCTGGGCACAGAGGGAGGGGGGCACTGCCCGTGCCAGTGCCACGCTGCCCTGTGGGCTGCAGGGACAGGGCTCGGAGCCCTGCAGCGAGAGGAGCCCTTTCCAGGGCTGCCTGGTGACATTTGCAGGAGGTGTTTTTCAGGTACAAGCGCTGCTGTTGGGATGCAGCCCCCGGGCTGGGGGGATGGTGGCTGTCACAGGCTGGCTGTGGGACGATGTTGGTTTGTGTTATCTCAGCACCTCGAGGAGCGGGGCTGGTGCAAGCAGGAGGGAAAGCAGGAGGGAAAGCAGGAGCTCGGGATGGGCCAGGCAAGGGAGGAAATTGGTGTCAGCTGGGTGGGCAGGGTGCAGGGGGAGGGCAGTGCCAGGCTCTACACGATGCCTGTGGGCTGAGAGGGGACTCCAGAGTGTCATTGTCACCTGGGCAGCGCTGCCTTGTCCTCAGCTCCTCCAGGACCCTCCCAGGAGGGGCTCAGCTGTGCCTTAGTGACAGGGCTTGCACCCTCTGCTCTGGCAGCCCCATTCTGTGCCCCCTGTGCTGTGCCCCATCCTGTGCCCCCTGTGCTGTGCCCCCTCTGCTGTGCCCCCTCTGCTGTGCCCATCCTGTGCCCCCTGTGCCGTGCCCATCCTGGCAGTGTCCAAGGTGAGCTGGACAGGGCTCAGAGACACCTGGGCTGGTGGAAGGTGCCTGCCCATGGCAGGGGTGGGATGAGATGAGCTTTAAGGCCCTTCCAGCTCAAACCCTGCCATGATTCTGTGATTACACCTGGGCAAAGCCACCACTGTGGGTTTTTGCCACAGTGATTAACCCGGTGTTCCCCGCTGCAGGTAGAGGTCACTCCTTGTCATCTGCCAAAGGTCCCAAGCAGAGGCTTTTCCTTTCCAGCCTTTGCCACCCTTAACCTTCTCTTCCCTGAACCAATTTCTCTCTTTTTTTGAAATATTTCATCATGGTTTCTGATGACTGCTTGTCTGTTCTTCTCTGCTGAAGTGGGGCACTCTCACAGCTCAGCCTCCTGGCACCCAGCAGAGCTGGCACATCCCAGCCCATTCACACATCCCAATATTGATGCATTTTTGGGTGGGAGGCTGGCAGCAGGGGTGGATCCCCATGATGTGCAGTGATCCTCAGCCAGCTGTGAGTGCTCCTCACGAGGGTGCAGATGTGACAGACCCATCCCACATCTGTCATGCCAGCAGCTCATGAAAGCACAGCCCAGCCACAGATTCGGGATGCAACCCAGAGCTTTCATTTGATCCATGATCGCAGCAGAAAAGGCTGTCTGCAGTAATTCCTTCGGGAATAACACTTTCCAAATGATTTGCACCCACATTACCCAGACAGGGATGTACCGTGCTGCACCTCTGCTGTTTGCTTGCATTACTTATGAGAAAATCAGCTAAAACAGTGTCAAAAAAAACTTCCTCAAGTCGAGCTAGAACATTTACTGCTCCTCCTCCCTCCACGAGGCCTGCTGTCTTTTCAAAGGAAGGAGTTCAATGGCTTGACATGTTTGTTTGTGACAAACCTACAGTGGCTGTTACTCATTTCCTTGTTATCTTGTAGGTACTTACAAAGAGTTCTTTTATCTGCTTCAGTATTTTTCCAGGAACTGAAATTAAGCTAACTGTTTTATAATTCTCCAGCTCTTCTTTTTTCTCATCATTAAAGACAGGCGCTATTTTAGCTCCCTTCCAGTCTTCTGGAAGCTCCCTGATTCTCTACAAATTCCTCAGGAAAAAAAAAGTCTTGGGAGAAAAAAAAAAAAGCAGCCCTAACAGCTCTGAAGTTACTTAAATCAGGTCTCTAAGCATCTGTGGTGAATTTAATCAGGTCCAACCAACCTTAAAGCAGCTCATCTAAATGCTCCCTCTGTGTTCCTTCCCTCTGTTCGTCTCAATTCCTTCCCCTTCCTGGCCGGTGCTGGCTGTGTGTGGGACGCCTGATTGCCACTGATTTGTAGGAAAGACACCAGCACAGAAAAAAGTATTCAGCCTAAACAGTGTGTTGGCTCCTCTCTCACCTCATCACCTTCAGATCCCCATCAAATAATTCCTGTCTTGGGCTTTTCCCCACGTTTCTGGTGGGGAAACATTGTGGTGGTTTTTTCTTGCTCTCGGTGGTTGTGTTTCATTCTCCTCTCTTGCCCCTTGAACTCTCCACTCCACTCCTCGGTAATCACACCAAAGAAGGATTTGGTGGAAGGATTTGGAGCGGGATAATGATGTGGCTTAATGGCTGCTGGCAGGGAGCTGCTCTGAGCGTGAGGCAGAGCTGGGGAGGGAGAGTGTGAACTGGGGTCTTGGAAAGGCTTAACGAGGTGAGTCCTGAGGATGGGAGCTGGGTCAGGCCAGGGGCTGGCAGGGGAGGGAGGATGTGGCTCTGTGCTGGGCAGGGATGCCATCAGAGAGACTTTGGGGTGGCCTTGGCCACGCGAGACTCTGGGGTTGTGTTGGGAACCGGCCAAGTGGGGATCCCTGGTCAAGGGTGGGGACCTCTGGTCAAGGGTGGGGACAGTGATTCAGGAGGCTGTGCTGATGGGGGGGGCCTTTCCAGAGCTGTCCTGCTGTGGTAGGGGGACACCTGGGTGACAGACGAGGCTGGGACAGAGCTGTGGGGTGAGTGATGGGTTGGGGCAGCACAGAGACCGTACGAAGTGTGCTCCCTACATGTGATGGGGAGCTCTTGGCTGGGATGGAGCCTGGTGCTGAGTGTGCCAGGATGGCTCTGGGGGCTGAGGATGGGGTCAGGTTGGATGTCCCCACCCTTTGCTTTCACCTGTCAGGTGGGTGATGCAACATCTTCTCTCTTGCCTGCAGTTACCTCATCGCCGAGTGACGTTCTCTGCAGCCAGCCAGGCTCAGGACCTGCAGGACCCCTCCCAGCACAGCTACTACGACAGCGGGCTGGAGGAATCCGAGACCCCCAGCAGCAAATCTTCATCAGGGCCCCGCATCGGACCCCTGGCCCTGCCCGAGGACCACTACGAGCGCACCACGCCCGATGGCAGCATCGGGGAGATGGAGCACCCCGAGAATGGTACGTGCCCGCCCTCGGCCTGTCCCCTCCCTGACACTGTCCCCGAGGCTTCTGGTTCTCCATGATCCCTGTCCCCGGTGTGGGTGACGTGGGAGCTTGGCTGGGACACGCTCGGCTTGGTGGGGATGAGGATGGAGAAGAGGGAAGGCTCAGAGCAAGGGAGCAGCAAGAGGGGTGGGGAGGGGACAGGTGGGTGAGGGAGGGGAGGTCTGGTTGAGCTGGGGGAAGGGAGGAGTCAAGGAGACAGGTCGGTGGGGCAGAGGACAGGTGGGTGGGGCAGGAGATGGGTGTGGCCAGAGATGGGTGTGGTGGAGATGGGTGTGGCAGGAAGCAGGTGGGTGGGGCAGGAGATGGGTGTGGCAGGAAGCAGGTGGGTGTGGCAGGGGACAGGTGGATTTGGCCCGACATGGTGGTCTGAGGTGGCAGCACCACTACTGAGCAGAAGGGCTGTATGCCAGCCTGTGAGGAGCTCACCTGCTGCACTCAGGGGTCCCCTGGTTGCCTGTCCCCACCTCAGGGGGATTGGGGTGTGCTGGAGCTCCCCGTGTGTGTTTGAGGTTGGAGCTATGGGAGGTTCCAGGGGGCAGAGCAGGTTTAGTGGCACAGGCTGGGCTCAGGAGATCCATGGAGCGGAGGCTCATCGAGCGTGGTGGTGATGGTGGCAAACCTCAGGGAGACATTTCCCTTCACCCTGCCCCTCAGGTCACCTCCCAGCAGGGTCCAGCTTTCCCTGGGTACCCCAGGGGTGTCTGTGGTGTCACCACCAGAGAGCTGCTTCCCGCGGTCGTGCTGCTCGTGCTGCCCCATGCTGCCCCCCTGGCTGCAGCCCACCCACCCCCCCGGCTGTCTTCTCCGGCCAGCTCCCGTTGCTTCCTTGGATTTGGCTCTGGCTGTGCACATAACATCTTCTCTCCTGTACCTGCTGCCCTCTGTGCCTGTGTCCCCAGGGGAGGTGGCTGTGGAGGTGGCAGGGTCAAAGAAACTTCTGGGAGGGAAGAGGAGCAGGGGGCAGAGGGTTCTGCTGAAGTCTCCTCCTGTTTCTGGGAGCATCCTTGGCTTTGGGACAGGTGTGTGTGTGTGGTGGGAAGATGGCTGAGAGTGTGTTCAGATGGTTTTTAGGGAGCTGCAAACCTGCTGGGTCCCGCTGTTGTGGAAATGGACATCCCTTCCATAGTGGAACATCCCTTCCCAATTCCCAGGTTATTCCTGGAGTAACCTTGAGTTCTCTGTGTTACAACCACAGAGCGAGGCGTGGTGGGGTTCTCAAATCCATCTGTTACACCCTCCTGTCCATGAGTGTTGTGCAGATGACTTTCTCCCCAAAAGTGCCAGTCAGTCACCTGGGAAGAGCAGTTTGGAGCAGTTCCTGGAGCCCTGGCACATGGTAGCAGTACTCGGAAAAGAGGCTGGAAGGGTGGTGAGCAAGGAGATGTTCCATGGATGAGCTGATGGACACAGTGAGGTAGTGTGGGTGATGGACCTGGAAGAGGAAAGGTGAGCCCCGGAATGTGACAGGAAACTAAGGGATGATGAGAGAGGAGCAGGGCTAAAAGTAGAAAGAGGGGAGAGAGAGGAGCACCTGGGAGGTGGAGGGCAGAGAGGGTTGTCTTGGGATTTTCCTTGGAATGTTCGTTGTGTGCCCGGATGGATGGGCAGAGCTGAGGAAGGCCAAGGGACACTGCCTGGAACAACCAGGGATGGCTCCCTGCCCACAGCATCACAAACCTGCCCTGCAAACCAGCTCCTTGTCTTGGCACAGGGTGCCCAGTGTGTGCTCACCTCCCAGGAGAGCGGGAATCACCCCACACCCAGATCCCTGTGTGGTACAGACCCTGCAGAGGCTCCCAGGAATAACCACAACCCTGCTCCGCTCTCCATCCCCCAGAATGTCCTGCCTTGGCTCCCTTCCCATGGCAGGGGTTGGGAATCAGGCTCCAGGGGCTCCTGTATCTGTCCTGATGCTGGAGGACATCCTGTGCTGGGTGCAGAGGCCGTGGCAGGGCAAGGCTCTTGGGATCCCCCGGCATTATCCCGAGCTGGTCCTGGTGCTGGGCAGGTAATCTGGCACGGCAGTTCAGGGGGGACCTGAGGAGCTGGGCTCAGGGTCGTGATCCTCTGAGCAGACTGTGAGGGCATCCTGGCACTGGGACAGGCGGTTTGGGGATTAGGAGGCACTGGGGTGTTAGAGCAGCTCACCAGAGTTGTGTTTGCTCTGTCCCCTGCCCAAGGTGGGGCACATCCACACCTGTGCTTCCAGCCAGGCCTCGTTAGCCCCGAGAAGGATCATGGCTTGTTCCTGCAAAGGCTCTCCAGTGGTGTGGGACCATCATGACCTCTTGGGGACCGTCCCACCATGTCCTTGCCTTGGCTCCATCAGCAGCCCCAGCCCCTCAGAGGGGTCAGATGTTGGGTTTTTGGGCAGACTGAGCTGTTCCTGACCTTCTGTTAAACCGCGGAGCCGCGCTGATCCCGCACCCCCATCCCACGGCACGAGCGCCAGGCTGACACCACTGTGCATTTTCTCAGCTTTCATCTGGTTATAAATATCCAACATAACAGGGCTTCCATTGCTTTCTCCAGGAGATTATCCCTGCAGCCGAACCAATCTGATAAGCAAGTATGCAAGGCTATTTATAGCGTTTCAACTGGAAGACAGATCCATGCCTTTTCTTTGTAGATGGTTCTTCACTTGATTAACACACATCTCAGTGTCCTCCTTTTTTGGACCCTTTCTGCTGTGCAGACTGCAGTGAAATGCTGTATTGCAGGGGCTGAGCCAGGCCCTTTGCAGGAGGAATTACGCTGGTTCTGGTGAAGACTTCTCCGGGAGCTTGGCACTGACGTGGCAGCTCCTCAGTCATCCCAGGCGTTTGTCATCCCTGCTATTTTCCCTCTCTGCCCACTGTTTCCTCCCCAACATTTCCCTGCGCTGTTCCCCACCTTGGTGGGGCCTGCTGAGCTGGGAATGAAGCTCAGGCTCCCACTTGGCCACCCGGTGCTTTTCCCAAAGACATCTGTTCCCCCTGGATCCCAGATTTGCTTTGGCTGGAAGGAGCCTGGGAATGCTGGTGCTCCATGGGGGCTCTGCCCTGCCATAATGCACAGAGGGCTTGGATGGGGACAGTGGCAGTCACTCTCCATCAGCCATCGAGGGAATTTAACAGGATTTCAGGACCAAAGATGAGAAATTTGGGAGTTGTTACATGGAGCTTGTTTTCCTTCCATCCCTGTGTGGTGCAAGTGTATCTGAGATTGTGTTTTATTGGATGAGGCATTTCTGATTCATGTTTTTCCACCCCCAAAATCTGTTTTATGGCTGTTATTTAAAGTGGAGACCCCATGCCATTTTTAATGCATGCAGTTACAACTGTGCTCTGACTATGGAATTATCAACCACCTCATGAGCTTTCCCAACACTCTCAGTGCCGTAGGATCTGCTCTTCCCAGATGTTCATGAGTTTATCCTCACAGTTCCAGGGAAGAAACTCCGCCATAGGTGGGGAATGAAATAGGAAATTGCAATTTGCATTTTTCTGAGGTGGCTGCTCGCTCTGGGTGACCCTGCATGAGCTGGCAGCCTCTCCCTCCCTGTGTTGGGATCCTGGTGTTCCAGAGGCAGGAATCTGGCTGTTCCCAGGTGCCAGAGCACAGCCTGCTGCTGACATCCGAGGTGGGAGCAGAGCTTGGCTTTGGGGCTTTGTGGCAGAGCTGGTTTCAAGCCTGGTTCAGGCTTTGCTAAGCCCAGCCTTGTCCTGGTGCTGTCCGAGCCCCTCCCAGCACCTTGGCACAGCTGGAGTGGATGGATGGAGATTCAACTTCCCAGGTTTGGCTGCTGCGCTCAATAAAACACCCCCAGTCCAGGTTTTGCTTTGTTTCAGGGAAGATTTAGAGGGATGCATTGCAGAGGAAGAAGGAGCAGCTTGTCTTACCCGTGTGTGGCACGGCCATGAAATCCCAGCCTGTGATTCTGCTGGGAGCATCCCTTTAGGAATTTCCCACTTGGTTAGCACAGTGTGTGAGACCCCAGGTGAGCCCTCCCAGTGGAAGGTCCTCTGTGCCCCCAGTTTCACCAGTCTACACTTAAACTCTCCCTCAGCTCCTCCCATTTCTTCCCACCGAGTCCCACAACACCAGAATTCCCTCTCCTGGTGCGTACTCGGAGATCCCATTCAGGCAACTCAACATTTAAAGATCTCTTTGAAAGAAAACTGAGTCAAGTCCCTCCCTGTGAGCAGAGCCAAGGCAAGGGATTTTGGCAGCTGGGTGTCTCTTCCTCCCTCCCACCCTTCCTCGCGCTCCTCCCAGCCATTGCCATCTGCTCCTGCCACCACCACAGACCTGCAGCCTCCTTCCTGGGCAGCAGCAACATCTGGCACATCTTGCATGTGTGTGGTGCTTTTTGGCAACCCTTGCAGAGGCAGCCTGGGGAGAAGTTTCCCTCCTCCTCTTTGCTAATTTCTGATTATAGTTCAAGCCTTCAATTCCTTCGGCTCATTTTCCTCTCTGCATGGTCTCCAATTTGCCCACAAGCTTTTGGTGGGCTGGATGTGTCCAGGTGATGTCCCACAGCCCCCCAGCAGCACTTGGAGACATCCAAAGCAGCTCCAGGTGCAGGGCTGATGTGTCTGGGAGTGTTTGTGTTCACAGTGTGACCATGGCATGGAAATGTGGCTGCAGCTGGCTGTGTGTGCACCCTGCAGTGCCAGGGATCAGGGAATGGTTTGGATGGAGAGGACCTTAAAGCCCATCCCATCCCACCTGCCATGGGCAAGGACACCTTTCCCTATCCCAGATTGCTCCAGCCTGGCCTTGGGCACTGCCAGGGATCCAGGGACAGCCCCAGCTGCTCTGGGCACCCTGTGCCAGGGCCTGCCCACCCTCCCAGGGAACAATTCCTCATTCCCAATATCCCATCCATCCCTGCCCTCTGGCAGTGGGGAGCCATCCCCTGTGTCCTGTCCCTCCATCCCCTGTCCCCAGTCCCTCTCCAGCTCTCCTGGAAGGCCCTGGAAGGGCTCTGAGCTCTCCCTGGAGTTTTCAATGCTGAGCACCCCCAGTTTTGTGCTCCTTGAGAAGGTGGATGGCTCAGAGTACTCCCGAACCAACCATCCTCTTTTCCTGCTCACCACAAGGATGGATGTGCAGCCCTGGGCAGTCATTGCCTCCTGCCTCTGCTTTAGTGCCAGTCATGAGCTGCTTTTTAAGGTTCTCACTGCGATTGTTGTTCAATTCCTCGCAGCCAACAGATGGGACAAAAAAATTACATTCTGTCTCCTTCCCTGGCACAGAGACTCCTCTAGATCTTAAAATCTATTCTCTTTTTCCTACATTATCTCTAAATGTCCCTTTTGTCTTGCAGAAAGAGTTCCAGGCACATTTGCAGTCTGTGGAGTTGGGGTTTTTTTCAAATGTACCATGCAGCACTTCTGCTTTGTTGCAGAGGCTGAGGGATGCCTTGGGGTAGGCTTTGTCTGGGATGTGGAATTCCAGCTAGATCTGTGCCATTCCTGGTGTTTGCTGACTGGGATCCAGCAGGTCACACAGCTGGGCTGGGTCTGGCTGCTCCTTAGGCTCCTCTCTAGCTGAGACATTGTGGGTTTGGGGTTTTTGTTACTGATCTTCAGCCCTTTTTAACACTTCAGGGCTGGAATTCCTTTTATCCTGACCAGCAGCTCCCACTGCTGCCTGGGTTTAGGGTGTCCACATTCTTTGTGACCATGTTCTGCTCGTCATCTGCCTCTGGAAATTCTTTCTGTGTCCCTCAGTGATCCTCTTCTTCTGCAGAAGAAATCGGGAGCTTCTCTCCTTTCCACACTTAATGTTGGTTCATCCCCAAAACCAGCTCCTGGTTTGCTTAATCACTGCTGGGAAAAGATTTTTATCAGTACAGACAATATCCAGCAGATTGCAAATGGCCCTGGATTACCCCATCCCAGTTTCAACATTTCTGCCTGAGCTGTAATTCCAGCCCTATTTCCTTATTTTCCATGTTTTCCAGTGGCTGTGTCTGGGCAGACTGTGACGCCAGAGCTGCTCAGGTCAGGGCATTGTCCTGCCATGCCAGCCAGGTGACCTTCCTTAATTGTCCCCAGAGCCCGGGGTAAGCAGGGGACGCTGTTCCCCTGCCCCAGGAGCAAGCACATTGCTCACAGCTCCAGACACTGCCTTTAATCCTCTCAAGACCTTCTAAGAAGGCTGCTCCTCGCTTCAGACGTTGTCCAAAATAGCTGCAATAATATATCTGCCTCTCCTGCCTCACAGGATTATGTGGTAGCACACACACAAGGTTGTCCTCGAGTTCTCCAAAGATCCTTGGCAGATCCTGGACATCTTTAGAGGAGTTATTTGTAGAACCCAAATTTCCCTGTTGGATTCTGGTTGCTTTTTACCCCTTTTCTGTCCCTGAGCCCACGTGGTGTGATTGTGAAAGGTCCAGGCAGTGCAGTCACTCGGAGTCAACGCCCAAGACACAAACTCCGTATTTCAGTGGAAAGGTGCCTTCTCTTGGAGCATACCCAGGTCCCCATGGCTCTGTGTGTGCCTGCTGCATTCAGGGTTGGATTTTGGGAGTTTCTTGCTGGTCCTTCCCATCCTGAGCTGGGCTGGGATCTCTTCCATCCCCTCTTGCAGTCTGTGGCAAGCTGGTGGAAATCCACAAATGCCCTCTCGCTTGTGTTATGTCCATCACATTCCTCCTGCTCTGAATTTACTGGGATGAGATAATTCCATCAATTCTCCTGCTCTTTATTCCTCTTTCCCTCTGGAAACCCTCCCCAGGATGCTGCTGTCCCTGTGTGTGGCGAGGTGACCCTGCCCTCACTGTGTGGGATTTTCTGGGCAATCCTACAGAGACCCCAGGCCTGGGGAGCAGCTGGGAGCTGCTGACCCCAAGCTCACCCTGTTCCTTGGAACCACTCTTGGGCTTGGTCAGCTCCATGGCAAACTTTGAGACTTTCCTTAAGGGAATCAGCTACAAGCAGATGGGAATGTGGAAGTTTTTAGCTAAGAATTATAAATGAACTCGCTGAGGGAAGGCGCCTTCTTCTGTCCCAGGGAAGGGAGGATTTCCCATCTTCCCAACAAGGGAGGCCAAACTGTGTCATGGAACTCCTCCAGTCCAAGGCAGGAACGTTTTCCATCACATTCCACCTCTGCAGGCCTGGGAAAAGGTTCTCACCTGGCAGAACATGACCCCAGTGGCGTTCAAACAGGAACCCAACCCACACAGGACTTGGTATTTTCCTTTTCCCTGGCAATGGTTGCAAATTCCGATGCAAATGCCCATGCAAATGGTCATGCACAGCTATTCTTATCTCTGGGCCAAATCTCAACATCCCTTCTTTGGTAGAAAGTCGATTTTCCAAAAATAGTTTACGTCAGCCTCCAACTATTCATGTCTTCAGCTCGAGTTCGTTAAACCCGGCTCCAGGAAGAGTTTTCCGAATTAGATCTGCAATGGGAACGGGAGGGTGGGGCCCTTCTTTGCTTGTCCCACGTTCTTCTCCAGGGAGGACATTTCCTTGGAGTCAGGGGTTGGGTGAAGCTGCTTCAGGCTCTTCTTTTGTGTTTCCCAGATTATTTTAAAATGAACACTTGAACTTGGGACTTGCTGCCATTTCTTTGGACAGATGGGGACAGCCAGGAATGGGAATGATGATTTCTCCTGAGCCACAACGCTCTGTGTGTTTTGGGAGCAGAATAGGCATGTCCCTCCTGTCCCTCTTGGCTGGCTCACCCCTGTCCCTGCGCCATCCTGCTGTCCCAGCACAGCTCCATGGTCAGCTGGACAGGGGAGTGACCAGGCTGAGGTTTTGCTGGGTCACATTTTTTTGGCCAGTTTTGCTCTCCAGACAGAGCAGTTTCCCCACCCTGCCTGCTCTGTGGCTCCACAAAGAGCTGAAGTTGCAGGAAGCCGGGATTCTGCGGGAGGCAGGGATTCTGAGCTTGGCATTCAGCTTTAGAACACGTCTAAACCAGAAAAAGCCATCGAGTGTAAAAGCAACAGACAGGCAGGATCCCTCAGCAGCCCCAGACTATTTGTTGTTTTCAAAGACCTGCTTCCTTAGAAAGCTCCTTTTGAAGTAATTTGACGTGCCATTTCCAGCTCCTGTGTGATCTACCGCAGTTATTCCCCTTTATCTGCCTCCCAATGCTCCGGAATGTCTCCATAAACCTGCCTGGCACTGCCTCTGCCCGTGCAAGGCACCTGCATTAGCGTGGGATTTAAACTTAATGCCAGAGGAGCTTACAAACTCTCCCATTTGAGCTTCTCGTGGACTCCACACCACGGTTTCTTTCTCATAAAAATAGCAGGTGGCTGAGTTTGAAGGATCGGTCAGGTGTGGATCCCTCACATGGAAAATCCCTCTCGCCGGCAGGAGATAGAGGATAAGGGATTCATCCCTGTCCCCGCTGAAATCAATGGGAGCTTTGCTGTTGAGACAGGTCAGGTGTCAGTCTCAGTTGTTGGCTCTTCCCCGGGATTTGCTCCTTTGTGCTGTCACCATTAAAGAATCTCTCTTCCTGTCTCTTCCCACGGGCTCTCATCCATCCTGGTTTGAAGTCCCCTCCGTTAAGTGGCTGGAACGCCGGCGCTCCGCTTCCCCGGCGGAGAGGACACTCCATAAATCTGCCATTAGTCATGGATGTGCTGAGCCATCCAGGGCCAGGCTGCTGTGCCTCAGAGGTTATCAAACCGTGGCAGCCCCTGCGTTTGCCTCTCCTTCCCCAGGGCTCCGTTCCCTGCCAGCATCCAGGGCTCGTTTCCCGGGAGCTGAGGCAGCCATGCTTTGCTCAGGGACACCACAGCGGCCATGTGGGGCTCAGTTCTTGTTCCCTGGCCAGTGTGGCTGGAGCTGGGCTCCCTTTCCAGCTCCTCTGAGCAGGACAAGAAGCTTCCAATGAGTAGGAATGGGGGAATTTATGTGTTGGTGGCCGGAAGGATCCATTTTCCCAGCAGACACATGCAAGGACATTGTCTGTGTGTGTTGTCTCCAGCAGGGTGGAGAGGGGGTTGTGCCTCTGAACGGGGTACAAGGCTCCCAAATGATCCCTGTGAGACATTTCAGTCTCAATCCTGAGGGCTGAACCTCACTGGTGGGAGTGTGGAACTTCCCAGGGTGTTACGGACACCAAGTCCTACCTGAATGCTCCTTCCAGGGCTGTATTCCCAAAAACAAACATCCAGACCTCATTCCTGGACTTGGGGAACAAGAACAGGGAAGGATCCCCTCAAAGTGCTCTGTTCCAGGACTCTTGTCTGGCAGGGAGCTCACGTCAGAATGAGCTGATGATGAGGACTCTGCTCGTGGTAGCTCTTGGACATGCTTGGATTTACACTTGGCACCTTTACTCTGGTGTGAGACTGGTGTTGGGCTAAAATAACACAATTTTTTCCAATAATCTGGGGGAGACTGGCAGGGATGCTGTGAATCAGGAAGAAATCAGCTCAGGTGGCCCATGGGTGAAACCTGTGACTCTCCTGCAGTCTGTGTTCTGTATCACTCAGGTATAAAATGTTCTTGCAGGGATGAACCCTCTGGACAAGGAGCATGGGAGAGGCTGGGGGAGGGATGCAGCAGGGAAGAGCAGGGTGCTGGAATGCACAGGTTCCTGGGAACAGCAGTTCTCAGTCAGCTGTGTGTGTCTGGGTTGGTACAACCTGCCTGGACGTGAGGAAACAAGGAGGAGGAGGAGGAGGGGGTCAGGATGTGATCCCTGCTCAGGGATGTCGGAATGGCTGTCGTGTTGTTTTATCGCTGCCGAGGAAAGAGAAAATGGAGCAGGGAATGCAAAATGACAGAGAGTGAGGAGATGTGATATTTGCCTGATGTATTTTGCTGGTAATTAGTGTAATGCCAATTAGACAGAAGTAATCTTTTTTTTTTCCCCCTTCTTCAGCTGTATAAATTATTGCTGGAATATATGCCAGCTCAAACTGAGATATTAAACTCGGAGTGATGTGGAGATCTGTGCTCCTTGAGGATCTCTAGATGAAATTACCCAGACAACAGGGATCTTGACAAAAGTAAGGCTGACTCTATCCAGAAAGAAAACGAATCAAAGCCAAAGGAATTTTTGTATTCCACGTCTGGCATCTTGCTGCTTATTAGCCACACAGGAAGGGGCCCCCACAGAGATGCAGCAACATCAGTGAGAAAAGGCAAATATCTCGCCTTTCCTGCAAACAATGCCACTTGCAGGCTATTGTTCCGCTATCAGCCTCCCTGAGGAGCAGATCCCGAGCCCTTCCCGTGCTGGGGCTGCAGGTAAACCCAGCCGCCCCCGCGCATCCCATTTGTCATTCCCCGAGCCCTGTTTGCTCCCGCACCGGGACAGCAGCGCCGGGGCTGTTTCGCCTCCGGGTCCCCCGGGATGTGGAGCTCTTTAATGATGATGTACGGCTTCCTTCAAAGGGTCAATTGCTGGCCGGGACCTCTCCAATCGTGGATCCCTCTGAGCTCTGTACCTGGGCACAGACGCTGCTTTGCTCTGTGCCTCCTCGCATGAGGAGCAGACCCGCTCTTGCCGTCTCCTCCCTTTGGAAAAATAACTGCAAAAAATGATGCCCGTGGACCAATTCTGGAAATTTTCATCCATCTCTGTTTTATTGTGAAACCCAAATCTTCTCATGCTCATCCTGCTGCTCCCTGGTGCTGTGCTCTGAGCACATCTCCCTCTGACATGGAGGGGATGATGTATCCCGCTTGTCCCGCCTGGGCTTCAGGATTTTGTAATCCTCGCTGGCTCTTTAAAGCGTGTTTTATTCATGGCAGCCTTTAGGACTGCCTCTGGCAGGCCTCCCTCGAGTGGTGCAAACTTTATTGCATCTCTCCTCCAGCAGCCTGTAAACTGCAGCACCCAGGGGTAGCTGGAGGTTGATATTCCCTATCGGAAGCGATTTTCTGTCTTTTCCCTGCTTTCCCGCAAGGGCTTCTTGCTGCCATCCTCAAAACAAACACAGGGCACAGCAAAATTCATCAGGATCAGGGTTTTTTCCCAAATGAGCCGTCACCAGGCTGTCCTGTTCCTAAACATCCCCATGTCCCGTGTTTGCTCCTTCTGCTGAATGCTTTGGCATGATCCCTCCTGCTTTTCCAGGAGAGGGGGATTTCTCCTCAATCCTGGCCATCTGAGAAGGGGATTTCTCCCTTATCCTGGCCATTTTGAGAAGGGGACTTCTCCCTTATCCTGGCCATTAGAGAAGGGGGTTTCTCCCCGATCCTAGCCATTAGAGAGGGGGATTTCTCCCCAGTTCTGGCCATTTGAGAAGGGGATTTCTCCCCAGTTCTGGCCATTAGGGCAGTAGATCCTTTCAGTGCTTGGTGGGGAATCACATTAGGAGGGCAAATGCTGCAATTCAAGCCCCGGGGTTGATTCCTTGGGGTGAATTTTGCCCGCACCACAGAAGGATGTGACCGGTGCTGCTCCTGCCACGTGCCAGCCACAAACCCTCTCCCCGTGGTGCTCCCACTGCAGATTTTCAGCCTTGCAGTCTGTGGGCGTTGGAGGCGTCAATAAGGAGCGTTTTCAGCTGCTTTGTGGCACGGCTGCACTGCAGAGAAAGGGGCTGGGCAGCCCGGGGGTTCGGGCTCTGGATCTCAGAGCCATCGGCAGAGAAACGGCCCCATTTGATGGGGGATCATTCCCTGGCTGTATCCCTGCTCTAACACTCCCAGGAGAGCTGTGTGATGGATTTCAGGTGGGTTTGGCTCCCCAGGGCTGGGTTTGGGATCCAGGGCTGTGTGTGCCTCCTGCAGGGACAGCACAGCCCAAGAGCCTCACCCTGCACTGAGTGTCCCCTGATCCTTCCCACAGCCACCAAAAATTCCAGCAGGGATCTGCCTCTTCCCCCTGGGTGTCTGCAGGACAGGCTGTAAGGGAGCTGCAGTGATCTGGGGGTGCTCCGCTTCCCAGGAAAGATCCGTGGCAAGGAAACAAAGCGTCCACATGCAAATCCACGCTGTCATTTCCTCTGCCCGTTTCCTTGGGGTTTGGCTTGATTCTCTTCCAAGGGCTCTTCCTTCTCCCTGCTCTGCTTCCCTCTGAGTGGTCTCAGTTCCCTTTGTTTGCAGATCCCCTCCTCGAGAGGAGCCCTTTTCATAAACTTGTGGGTTTTTTGTCACTTAAACACCTTCCTGACTTCAAAGGCCGGGAACAGCACTTGGCTCTGCGGCTCCCGGCCCCCCTGCGCCCACCATTTCCCCCCATCCATTGTCCTGCCAGGGAAGGATTATTAAATTGTTGATGGAGCTGAACAATGGTTTTGTTCAAAGGCAGACATGCGAACGCCACTTCTTTTCTCCTTGACACAAGAGCTTTAATACCCGGGAACAATGAGAGGCAGCCACCAAGGAGCAAACACTGGAGAGGACTCACAAAGCCAGGCTGGGATTCCCAAATCCCTGTTTGCATGAACTGGTGCTCCTTGGAGTGCTGTAGGTGAGGTGAGAGGCCTGGCCGTGCTGAAAATTAATTAAAAATAATCCAATTATTGCCTGTTAATACTAGCTTGTGTGATTAGGACATGAGCAGGGGGTGGGAGAGGACCACCCTTTGCACAGAATTACGGAATTAAGGTTGGAAATCTGAGATCATCAAGTCCAACCATTCCCCTAGCAGTGCCAAGGCCACCACTAACCCCTGTCCCCAAGTGCCACATCCACATGTGTGACCGTGTTCACAGGGGTCCAAGGATGAGGGAAGAGATGAGGATCTGACTCCATGTTTCAGAAGGCTTGATTTATTATTTT
>JAWWEX010000042.1:1600910-1620699 GCA_035583215.1 Arremon brunneinucha | reverse complement strand
GTGTGGTGTGGCAGTGCCATACAGGTGGCACTGTCCCCTCTGTGCCACTCTGCCGTGCAGGGTGGGGGAAGCACAAAACAGGAGAAGCACCAGGGGAGCTTTGGATTGGATATTAGGAGCAATTTCTTCTCCAAAGGGTTTGTCCAGCACTGGAACAGGCTGCCCAGGGATTTAAAAGGAGTGTGGATGTGGCACTTGGGGACATGGTCAGTGGTGGCCCTGAGTGGGGTCAGGTTCTGCCACAGTAATGAGTGACCCTCCCAAATGTCCCAAACCCAGAGCACCCTGATAACAACACAAGGGGGTAAAACACAACTATAAATCTATAGAATTTCTCTTTATACATATATATATATATATATAATATTTGCCTTTTAATTGTGAGAGTCAGCCATGGCATTACCCATCTGTCACAAACCCTTCCCTGGCCCTTCCCAGCTCCAGCTGGCAGCCGAGCCAAGGGCAGGAGGCATCCTGGCTGTTCCTGGAGCAGGATCCCAGGGGAGATGGAGGTGCAGATAGGACAGAGTGAGGTGAGGGCGGGGTGTCTCAGCCAGCAGAGAACAATGCTCAGATATCTCAGATCAACAGAGCTCCAGGCTCAGGAATAACCCCCGGGACTGGCAGGGAATGTGGAGCCTTCCTGCCCCTGCTCCTGTTCCCAGGGAGGGCTCTGAGGCTCATTTTGTGTGAGATGCCACTTGCAGGTCACCCAAACTTCCTCTGGAGCTGCATGTGCAGAGCGAGGCGAGGCAAGGCAGAGTTATCTCCTGCCAGAGTAATTACTCCTTGTTTTCCCAGATAATACTCGGGGAATTTGAATATGGCCATTTTTCCTGCTCCTGCTGCAGCTCTGAAGATTGTGCTGCTGTCATCTGTGAGTTCTTATCGCTTATCTCTGCTCTTTTATCTTTGCCACTCATTTCAATGTGTTTAAGGCTCCTGCAGAGCCTTGTCTCTGCTCCAGGGAGCCTCTGCACAGCTCCCAGGAGCTCTGGGCCCCTGACGGGTCTCAGCATCCACTCCAAGGTGCCAAAACTCTGCCCTGAACCTGGAATGTGCTCCAAGACCTTCAGCAACTTTCTTATCCAACAGGAAATAGCCTCAATCCTTCCTTTCTGGGTTTTCCCTCAGAGATTTGCTCTCTGAGCTCTGGCAGCTGAACTTTGCACCAAGGCAGGCCCTGGGCCCTGCTGGGCCTGGGCCTGGCACCTGGTGCTGGAGCTCTGCTGGTCCTGGGAGATGGAAAATGAGGATTTTGAGGGGCAGGGGCTCAGCCCAGGGTGTTTGTAGGGTCAGAGGAGTGTTTGAAATGGCAGGAGAGGGAAAGGTGGGACTGGGGGGGCTGGCAAAGGGGGCCAAGCCCACCTGAGAGCCCCATGGAGCTGCAGCTCCAGAGGTGGCTCCTGCCCTCCCACACTCCATCCCCTCACCCTGCACACCTAAACCTCTAGATAAACAACACCTTTATTTATCTCTGGAATTTGTTCTTGTTCCCTTTTTCTGTGGGATCAGTGCTGGGACCTGGGGGTGTGAGGGGAGGCCCAGCTGTAGAATCCCATGTGGGGTGTGAGGGGAGGCCCAGCTGTAGAATCCCATGGCTAAACCGCCTCGCCATCAGGAGATGCAGCTGCAGGCTCTGTGCCAGGCTCTTCTCCCCCAGACAGCTCCAGGATGTGCTCCCAGAGCTCTGGGGGGGCTCTTCCAGCTCGGGCTCCCCGCGTCAGGTCGGATTTCTCAGTGGGAAGCCGGGAGCAGTTCCATGGAGCGGGATCATTACCCACTAACACACAAAGCCTGCCTCACCAGTGCTCCCAGTATCCCGGCGGGGCTGGGGGCTGGAGCCCACGCTGGGAAGGGATTGCAGCACACTCTGCCTTCGGAGCAGGATGTTCCATCCTTCCTTCAAATTAAAAAAATCTCCTGTGCATCCATCTCCTCGGCCACGGGAGGCATTTCCCAGCCGCCATCGCGGATTTGGAGCCGGGACCCAGGAGATAAAATAATTTACTAATTGGAAGTGGCACCAAACATTTTGCCTCTTGCCCTGGCTGTGATCCCGGGGGCAAGTGGCTGGCAGCTCTCCAGGAGACAAAGCCAAGGCAGCGCCGAGGTGGCCGCGGTGCCACTCCGGGAGCCCCACCCCGTTTGTCCCCAGCGCTCTGTCACCTTTCATTACACCCAGAGACGCCCATCAAAGGCAGAGCCGGCTGCAAGGCTGAGGAGGAGTGACAGGGCTGGTGCAGAGGAATTTCACACAACAGCCCAGGCATTTTCTAGCTCACTGACTCGTTTTCCCTGTTTTCTTTTTTTCTTTTTTTCTTTTTTTCTTTTTTTTTTTTCCGGATGGCTTTGCACTTGGCAGCCCTGGGCAGGCTGGGGGAGAGCACGGCTTTCTCCAGAGCCAGGAGAAGCCAAAACTCCTCATTCACTCATCTCCTCATTCATTCCCTCCACAACATCTGTGTATTCACCAGGATGCTCCACCCGGCTCGGAGCTGTGCCCACAACAGCTTGGTGGCACTGGGGGGCTCCCAGGTGGTGGCACTGGGTGGCTTTCAGGTGGTGGCACTGGGGGGGCTCCCAGGTGGTGGCACTGGGTCCCTGCTCCCATGTGGTGGCACTGGGGGGCTCTCAGGTGGTGGCCCCAGGCCAGCATGGCAGTCCTGGGCACCTGGGGGGTGACACCTTGAGCTGGGACTGCCTTTTTGCAGCTGGACAACATCTGGCACTGTCTCCACCACCCTGTCCCCACAGAGAGGCTGCCCAGAGTCTGTCACCTGCTGCTCAGGGAGGGCATGGATCCCTCTGATCCCTCAATTCCCTGTAAGGATCTCTCTGATCCCTGAGCTCCCAGTGAGGATCCCTCTGATCCCTGAACACCCTCTGATCCCTGAATTCCCAGTGAGGATCCCTCTGATCCCTCAATTCCCTGTGAGGATTCCTCTGATCCCTCAATTCCCAGTGAGAATCCCTCTGATCCCTCAATTCCCAGTCAGGACCTGCGCAAACCTCATCATTTGAGCAGTGGCCTCAAGGCTGTTGCTCTGTAGATCCAGGGTCTGCCTGGAAAAACCAGCTGTGCCCCATTTTCCAGACATTTCTGCTCCAAAGTGGAGCCCCACAATCCATCCTGTGGGATCCTCAGCTCAGGGAAGGGCAGGATGGGGATGAGCAGGAGAGGAAGGAACGGGTGGTAGAGCAAGGGGAGGCTGTGCCAGCAGGGATGAAGTCAGGAAGCCCCATGGGACCTGCCATGGGACAAGGGGACACCTCATACCTCCCACTGCCTGCAGGAGCCAGGGCTGGAATGTGGGGGCAGCTCTTGGAAGTGCAGAGCAGGAGCACAGCCAGCTCTGGATCTCAGAAACATCCAGAGGAACAGGCAGGAACTGATCCCAGCAATCCCCCTGCACAGGAGGCAGAACTCCTGCCCTGGGCAGTGCCCAGAGAGGCTGTGGAGTGTCCCTGCCTGGGGATATTCCAGACATCCCTGAGCCCTGGGACAGCCCTGCTGGAGCAGGGAGGTGGCACCAGGTGAGCCCCAGTCTGGGATTCCCTGATCCCGAGATTTCCCACTCCCTGAGTGAACACAACAAAGACACCAGCGGGGTTTGTGGCTCTGTGACATCCCCAGCACAGCAAAACGGGCAGAGGCTCAGAGAAACCCTCCCAGAAGGTTTCCCCCAGCCTGGCTCTGCTCTAGTCCCTGCAACACCGGGGGGAGTTCAGCAGAATTGGGACCCTGCCGTGTCACTGACACCTTTTATGAAAATCCTTTCACTAGGATTTTTCTCCTGAGAAGCTGAGAGGCCTCAGGAACAAAATGTAAACGATAATTATCTGATTGCTTGGAATGTGGTCTGGAGATGGTTTACCAACAGGTGCATCTTTGATTGGTTGCATGTGAATTGTTTTTAATTAATGGCCAGTGACAGCCAGCTGTGTCAGACTCTGGTCAGTCACAAGATTTTATTATTCATTCCTTTCCTTTCTAGCTTTCTGATGTCTCCTTTCTCTTTCTTTGGTATAGTTTTAGTATAGCATATAGAATAGAATAGAATAGAATAGAATAGAATAGAATAGAATAGAATAGAATAGAATAGAATAGAATAGAATAGAATATCAGCCTTCTGAAACATGGAGTCAAGATTCTCATCTCTCACCTGGTCCTGGGGACCCTCAAACACCACTCCACTGCCCTGTGACCCTTAAATACCACCCCACTGCCCTGCCCCATGGCAGCCCCTGTGCCAGCCGGGCTCACAGCCATTCCCTGGATGAAGCCTTGTCTGAAGTTGCCATCTAGGGGAGCAAAGCCTGCCAGGGAGGTGAGGAACCGAGCACACCCAATGCCTCCAGGGGCTTTGTGCTTCCAGAGACAGCAACAAAGAATGGAAATAAAGCGACTTAAACACCCCAAACACAGCTCGGTAATGACAAACACATGGCTTGGAGAGCCTGAGAACAGAGGGAACCGAGTGTTTATAAACTCGAGAGATTCGCTGGTGGTGTGAGGGGGAAGCTCCAGGCAGGGATTTCCCCCAGGAGAGGATTTAGGTTCCAATCCTGGGAAATATTTGTATGTTGGGATAGAAACTGCTCTGAGCTCTCTGCTGGGATTTGCCCCTTGACTCCCAGGCTTGTTAGGGGAGTACTGGGGTGGCTGGGCTCCCTGCTGCTGCCCAATTTCCCGGGAGAGCCTTTCCCAAATGGCCCCTGGCACATTCAGCTCCTCTGGGATCAGCCAGGATCAGCTCAGTTCCTCCAGCATCACCCCTGTTCACACAGGATGCCTATACCCCGGTTTTGCGGGGACATAAAGGGGAGATAAAAGAAGAGATGGGGTCAGTGGTGGCAAAAGGGGGAGATAAAAGAAGAGATGGGGTCAGTGTGAGCTCTCCAGCGAGGCTGAATCCAGTTAAATCCAGAAGATGGAAACAAGCTCAGTGGGATTCAGGGAGCAGAGGGGAGCACACAGGGAAGGAGCGGAGAGCAGGGGAAGGTGGGTGAGGGTGGATGGGGGCACAGTGGGTGGCACATCCCCAGTGGCACATCCCTGGTGGCACATCCCTGGTGGCACAGCCACTCTGGATCATTCCCCAGGTGCCAGCTCACCCAGCAGGCTGCAGCTCTGGCAGCTCTGCAGACAAAAGGTTCCCCATATCTGCATTTCTGAGGCGCTTATCACCACGGAGTCTCGCTGCTCGCAGCCCTTTCCTCCACAAGGGCAGAGTGTTCCTATTGTTGTTACACAAATCGCTTCCCCTGCCGGTTCCTTCCCTTCCAGGCTACTGAGTAGAGCTTGGCTCGGCTCCCTCTGGACTAATTTGATGAGAGATAATTATCTTGTTAATATCATCTTATTTTCTTAAGTCCCAGCCTCTCTTTTATTAATTCTGTCAGTCGCGGGTTGTGTTGCTCTTAGGTCCGTGGCTTTTCAAAACACTCTAACAGGCACTTCTGGGAGAAAGTCGGGAAAAGAACAACTTCACCAGGAGAATGTAAATATTGACATTTTTTCACAATGGAGGTTTTTAATCGGCTCCTCCTCGCAGGATTGGCCGCCGTGGGAACCACTTGGCCACCGTGGCTGCGGGTGGGATGCGGCTGCAGCGGGAGATGCTCGGGATCTGCTGCTCCTGAGGGAAGGGCAGCAGAGGAGCAGGGGCAGGAGGGAACAGCAGCAGAGGAGCAGGGGCAGGAATTCTGCCTGGAGGGAGCAGGAGGTGACCCAGGACATGTGAAATGAGGCTGTGGCCTGTCCCTGTGCTGAATCCACTGAATGCATCAGGAAAGGGATGGGAATTGAAAAAGGAGCGTGGATATGGGGTGGTTTGCAGGGAAAGGCTCCATTCCCACTATCCAAGAACTGCCCATCCTTGTTCTGAATCCAGTAGGAAAGGGATGGAATTTGCGAAAGAAGAGTGGGGTGGTTTGCAGGGAAAGGCTCCATTCCCACTATCCAAGAACTGCCCATCCTTGTTCTGAATCCACTGAATCCAGCAGGAAAGGGATGGGAATTGGGAAAGGAGCATGGATGTGGGGAGGTTTGCAGGGAAAAACTCTGCTCCCACTATCTTAGAACTGCCCACTCTTACTCTGAATACACTGAATACAGCAGGAAAGGGATGGATTTTGGGAAAGGAGTGTGGATGTGGGGTGGTTTGCAGGGAAAGCTTCCATCCCCTTATCCAAGAACTGCCCATCCTTGTTCTGAATCCACCAAATCCAGCAGGAAAGGGATGGGAATTGAAAAAGGAGTGTGGGTGTGGGGTGGTTTGCAGGGAACAACTCCATTTCCACTATCCAAGAAGTACACATCCTTGTTCTGATTATGCTGAATCCAGCAGGAAAGGGTATGAAATTGGGAAAAGAGAGTGGATGTGGGGTGGTTTGCAGGGAAAGGCTCTGTTCCCCCATCCACTCTGGGGGATATGGGGATGTGGCTGACCTGAGCCTGTGCAGGGGACAGGGATTCCACAAAACATTTCTGAGCCTTTCAGAGCTCATTATCCTTTGCAAGAACATTTATGGCTGTTGTTAACATTAACAGTGGGATTGTGTTATCCCAAATAATCCCACACAGGGCTCATTATGGAGCCACACCTGGAAGTGCAGCCCCCAGCACTTGTCCTGTGCTTCCCAGCAGGAATGCCAGGCAGGATCCCACCTTCCCTGGCATCACATCTTCCCTGCACCCTTCATCACCAAGGGAAGAGTTTGGCTGCAGAGGGATACAAAGGATGCCCTGATCCTGCTGCATGCCCCAGCACTGCCCTGGGGCAGCTGAGGGCACTCAGCTCCACAGGGATGAGGAGATTTTGGGATTTGTCAGGGAAAAGAAGCCATTTTAGCATCAGCTGAAGGGGTAGAGAAACCTTCCTGCTCAGGGCAACTTGAAGGAGGATTTTGTATGAGAAATGCAATCTTTTTTCCAGCACCACTCCAGATCTGCACAGGATCTTTTCCCCTTGGATCAGAGCCTGAATCCCTCTAAAACAAAGCAGGAGTGGGAATGTGAGCTTGGGAGTGAAGTGTGTTCTCAAGCAATTTTCTGAATCAGGATGGGAATGCAAACCTCTTCTCTTTGACTCGAGGGTTTGATTTTCATTTTTTTTCCTTTTCCCTTTTCAATAACACAGATCTCAAACTCATTCAAGGCAGGGAAAATGAGGGGGTCGGGCTGCCTTCCTCTCTGCCAGGAACAGAATTCCATTAAGCTGCTCCTGCCTGCTTGCAGGAAGGAGCTGTTTGCTCCCAGTTTGTGCTCATGCTGTGCCTGGTGCTGGAGCATCCAAGAGCTTCCCAGGGCTGCATGAAACAATGGGATTTAATATCTGCAGCATGCTCCAAAGCTGTGGATTCCCACTCATTTATTGCAGGGGCTGAACTCATTCACTGGCAGGGCAGGGAAGTGTTTTCTGCAGTGGCAGATGGACTTCAAGGAGAATCAAGAATTTAATCAAGGAGAATCCCATTTTTTCAGCTGATGTGGAGGGTCCTTTTAGAGTCCTACATGGTCTGGAGTCACCCCACAGGCTCCACTAAGCAGAGGGAAACTGATAAATTAGAGATAAAATAATTAAAATAATTCAGGTCTTATTAGGGGGGGTTGAAGCAGAGTCTCTGATTTGGTCATCTCCATGGAGAAAAAAGGGAAAGAGGGAAAGAGAGATGCAGGGAGGGACAGGGAGATGATGGGTGAGAGAGAGCAGAGTGGAAGGGGTGAGAAGGGAAAGGTGGATGTTCTCCCCAGCTCCCCTGGGAATGGCAGCCTGGCTGCTCCTCCCTGCAGGCAGCTCTGGGGGAAGCTTTGCTCTCCTTGCATGCCAAGCTGCCCTCCTGGGACACAGCTCAGCTCCAGCAGCTCCACAGGCTCAGATCCAACAGGAAACGAGGGCTGCACCTGCATTAGGCCTAGAAAAGCAAGTGATAAAAACGAGAGCAGATTCCTGGTAGTAAAGTGATTTCAGTGTTTATTATAATAAAAAGAAAGCAGGGGGCCCCAGACCGAGCAGGAGCGTTCCCGCTGCGGATGGAGCAGCGCCGGCGCTGGGGCTGCTCAGCAGCGATGGCCCTGATGCTCCAGGGGAACAGCACAGCTGCTTCCCTGGATCAGATACCCCTTTTTATCCTGTTTTTTGTCCTTTTGGATTGGTTTCTGCTGGGATCCTTCATTTGCATGAAGGTTTAAGGTGCTTGATTGGCCCAATACATCTCTGTCTAGGCTGGCTCCTTTCGCTGGGGGGGTGCTGCACTTTACTGAGGTGTAATTTCTTTTAAGTACCCTTTTAACCCCTTTTACCATAACCAAACTAACAGCACATGTTAGAAACAAGAGCAGGCTCCTGGTACTAAAGTGATTTCAGCATTTATTGTAATAAAAGAAAGGCCCAAAGCAGGGGGCCCGGGCCGAGCAGGAGCGTTCCCTCAAGGCTGCTGCAGCGCCAGCGCTGGGGCTGCTCAGCAGTGATGGCCCCGATGGTCCAGGGGAACAGCACAGCTTCCCTGGGTCAGATGCCCCTTTTTATCCTGTTTTTTGTCCTTTTGGATTGGTTTCTGTTTGGATCTTTCATTTACATGAAGGTTTAAGGCCTTGATTGGCCCATGACAGTTCTGTCCAGGCTGGCTGTGGTGCACTTTACTGAGGTGTGTTATGGTACCCTGAGTACCTTATTTCTTATAACTGCCCTTTTAACCCCTTTTACAATGTAACAACCAAGCTATCAGTACAAGCTTAACGATCTATCAACTATTTACAACAGTTTCTGACCTATTCTTAACACAAGGATACATGGATATATTATAGCAGCTTCATGCACATTTATTGTATTTACCAAGATATTTCATTGCTCAAGAACGCACAGCCCCTCTGTCCTCTGCTCAGATTGACCCTTTTCCACAAAAACAATAAATCCTGAGAGCTCCAAAGTGAGGGAAGGCGGCTCCAGGCTGGCCAAGCATCAATCAGCTCACCCCATTCCCAGTGCTGCCCTGCAGGGAGATGAGGCTTGTCCTGCTCTGCCCATTCCAGGCCAGGGATGCAGCTGGGATCAGGCAGGATTTCGCTGCTGCCATCAAGGCAAACCCACCCTAAATAAGGAGCAAAGCCCATGAGGAGCAGGCAGGCTCCAAACCAGCTCAAAACCCGTCTGCCTGCAGGGGTGGAGCTCCTGAGTGAGCTCCTATTTTTGGTTTTTTCCTCATTTTCTGCCATGCAGCAACTGCTTTATTTACTGTCCCAGGCTGCAGCCAGCCCAGAAATGGGAATGTCCTCACCTGCTCCTCTCCCAAACCCCTCACTCTGGGATCCTCAGGAGCTCATTTGCACAGGGCTCTGCATTCTGAAGGGCTTTATGGAAATTGAATGGATCCATTAAGAGTGACATACCCAGCTCCAGCCTCCAGGCACCTGGGCCCTGTTTAGTTTTTCTTTCATGTTATTTGTGGGTTTCCTTTCTTTCTTTCTTTTTTTTTTTTCTTTTTTTTTTGGGGGGGGGAGTATTTGTTGTTGTGGTGCCTTTTTTTTGTTTTTTGATGGTTTGGTTTTGGTTTTTTTTGGGTTTTTTTTGTGAAAACTTTCCTAATGAGAGTTCATTACTTCAGAGCAAAGCGCCCAGTGACTCCACAGCCCTCAGCCCTCAGCAATTCCAGGTCTCAGGAGATGAGGAACCCTCAAAAATCAGCAGTGAAATACTCAGTGTTCAACAATTCCTGGCTATAGGTGAGAGAGCTGCAGCAGGGACACAAGCACAAGGACAGGGAAATGTGGTTTTCCAGTCTGGCACCAAATCTTTTAAATCTTTCCCACAAAGATTCACCTGCTTTCCTAAGACTTTCCTAGTTTTTCCAGGAATGGAGGGTCCAGCAGGACAAGCCCTGGCTGACTCCACACCAATTCTCAGTGGGCTGGATCTGGAAAAGAAAGGAAATTATGACCATAAAACCAGAAATACAAACTCAGGGGGTGCAGATTGCTGCTGTTGCAACAATTACTCAAAATAAGGCACTTATATACACTTAAGAGTAAAGTCTTCATTTTTGTGGCTGGTGCTGTCTGTGGTCTTAAAAAAAGAATGAACAAAGGAAAACTCAATCATGAACCACCAGATTCACCCCCCTGGCTCATCTCTGGACTTCCCCATGTGCCACCCGGTGCTGGCTGCTCCTCCTGGTCCCTGGACAGCAGCTGCCCCTCAGGGCTCTGCCACATGCTCGGGCATTCCCGTGGCATTCCCAGAGCCTGCAAACAGGGCTGGGATTAATTCCAGGCAATTTGTCACCAGGGCAGCTCGGCAGGTGGCAGGGTGGCAGTGATCAGAGGGCACCGGGTGGCCCTGGCAGGTGGCAAGGTGGCAGTGATCAAAGGACACCCGGTGGCCCTGGTAGGTGGCAGGGTGGCAGTGATCAAAGGGCACCGGGTGCCTCTCCACGTGCCAGCATCAGGAATGCTCAGCCTTGAGAGTTCCCGTGCAGGGCATCCATCATTTTCCTGTTGGTTATCATTTTCCATCATGCGTCTCCTGTGCATTTTTAATTGGTTAATTACTTTATTCATATACTAAGCACACCCTCAAGCTCCAATTATTATCAGCATTAAGTGCTCTGTTCGTGCCATCTATCTTCCCCCAGCTCTCCGTGGCCGTTTCCTGGCCCAGCTTCCTCCCTGTGCGACACCTGCAGTTTCCTCAGCCCCTCCTCAGCCTCACTCCGGCCCTCCTCTCATTAGTTTATTATCTCTGCCTGGTAATCAGCCCCTCTCCCCAGCTCCTCGTTACTGCTGCTGCAATTACGAGCCCGGCAGCATCGTCCCGGTGCAGCTCCCACAGCAATTCCAGGTTGGGAAGGATGAAAGTTTGACAAGGAAGTCTCACAGATAGGTGTGCTTGGCAGAAAGGTTTTTAAATGTAGAATCTGAAGAAGGAATAGAAATGGAAGCAAGTTTTGATATAGAAGTCTCAGGTTGCTGTTGTTAGTTGCTGCCCCGAGATGTGCAGGATGTCTCTGTTTTGGCCCGCGCGGCTGAGGAACGTGTCTGGACTCTTCACTTTTCGGTCTTGAGGTTGTTTATTAATTCTTATCTGTAAAATTTTCTTTCTGCCCAGCCAAGATCTGCTCAGCAGGGCAGCCACAGGCACTCTGACCACCCCCAAGGCGGTGTTGTCTTTTTATACTACAAACTACATATAACATATTTACACTTAATTCCCAATACCCATCACCTACGTTAGACAGTGCACTTCTATTCTAAACCAATCCCAAAGTGCCAACATCACTGCAGAAAATGGAGAACAAGAAGAAGAAAGAAGGATTAGACGCACCCAGATTCCTCCATCTTGCCCCCAAAACCGCCGTACCAAAAATCCTAAAATCTACATTTTCACCCTGTCATAATTTTGTTATTACACCATTCAAACCTGTGTGACTTTCACGTCCTCATACAAAGCTGGCAACTTGCTCCAGGGGTCAAAATCAAATCTGCAGGTGCTCTGGGCTGTGTGCCAGGGTCTCTGAGCCCCCCGGCTGGGTCCTCAGTAACTCTGGACACCCAGAGGGATGGGCTGAGTTCTGACATAGAAGAAAAGAATTTCTGAGCCAGTCTTACTGGATAACCAAGGAGGCAAAGGGTGTATTAGTTAGAAGGAGTTTTTATGACTTAGAGAAAAGGATAAACCCACCCCAAACATGAAGATGTTTTTACCATGTAGAAAAATAGCACAGGCAAACAAGTCAGCAAATGTAGCAAGTAGAAAAAAGGTCTCAGAATTTTCCACTGCAAGAATACTGAAAAAACAACTTCTAGCTTAAACTGTAATGTACTAACTTTTAGTGACTGGAGAACAGTAACAGGAATATGGTAATTACAGTAGTTATGATAGGCTATAGATAAATGTTAAGGTATAGATTGGTTCTAATGTATTAAGAAGCTCAACAAAGAAAAGTATAAAATGCATTGTAACCAAAACCAAAGGGTCTCCAGGCCTGCCTGCAGCTGGAGCTGACAGCGGTAGGCACAGCTCTGTCACTCACGACCCTGGGCTGCTGTAACTCTTGGATACAATAAACTGCATTTGGAATAGCCCCTGGAGTCCCCCATCTCTCATTCAGGCTCTTACACTTCCAGGGAGCAGCTCCCGCAGCCCTGCCCGTTGTTAATGATCAGCCGAGCTGTTTGTTCACACCTCACACCGGGGACTCTGTGTGCTGGCTCGGTTTAAAAACTCCGCCTGTGCCCCGGGGAGGAAATCCAAACTCTTCCCTCATCGCTGCTGCGGTTTGGGAAGGGATGGGAATGGGCTGGAGGGGGGGGAGGATCCAGGGGCAGGATGGGCAAGGGAGCAGCAGGGACAGGGCTGGGATCAATCCGGGCTGGAGCAGCCCTGGGGAAGGATTTGGGGCGTTGGTGGAAAAGAGCCGGACGAGAACCCACCGTGGGCGGCAGGGCAGGTGAGACCCCACCTGCAGAGCTGCCCCATCCCTGGCCCAGCACAGGCAGGAGCTGGAGCTGCTGGGGCCAGGCCAGAGGAGGCTCCAGGATGATCCCAGGGATGGAGCAGCTCTGCTGGGAGGAAAGGCTGGCACAGCTGGCATTGTTCACTGCACAGGAGGACAAGTGCAGGAGTGCTGACCCTGCCCTGCTCGGGGATTTATCTGCAAGAACAGACTCAAACTCCCCAGAGACCCCCAAACACTCCTTGGAGGGACTTTTCCAATACTCCCATCTTCTTTCCCCCTTCCTGGAAATCTCCCAAAGGCACCAAAATGCCCCCCAGCTTGCTCCCCTCACTGGCAGGACACATCCCAGAGAGGTTTTTGCCATCCCACTTTTCCTCCCTGCTGGGGAGCTCAGCCCCCCCTGCTCCTTCCCGTGGCTGTGTGTCCCCAATCCAAACCTCCTGGCAGGAACAGGGTCAGCTGGAGCATGGCTGGAGGTGCCCTGCCCTTTCCCATGGCTCTGTGATCCCAAAATACCAGGATCCCCACCCAGCTGGGAGAGCAGGCTCCCACACTGGGGCACTTTGTGCATTTAAAGCTCTGCCTGTGCTGTAATTCCGTGTGCAACATTAATTATCCAGCTCCCACTGTTGCCATGACACTCCTTAAAGCCATCAAAGCCATCAGGAGCCCGTCCTACCCCCCGCCCAGCCTCTTGCTCTCTCCTGGGCTCCAGCCCAGCCCCAGGGCTGCTGTTCTGGGGGTCACCTGCCCCTCTGCCCAGCACTGAGGCCACATTTGGACTTTGGGAAGTTGTGTCTCATTCCCAGGCTGCATTCCAAGAAGTGCCTGACTCCAAACATGCCCATTTTTAGGTCAAATTGCAGAATTACTGTTTCCTTAGCACAACATTGCCCTATCTTTAGAAGCTAAAAGGGATGTTTAGAGTTAGAAGGAGAAAGGAAAAAAGAAATGAAGGGGGTTGGGGTGAATAAACACATCACGAGCCCTGGAAAACACACAAATATGAGATCAAAAGGGAATGAGCCAAATTGTGAATAACCTGATGTCTGCAGCATTTACATCCCTCAGAGCTGACACCTGAGACACCCCACAGGCAGTGACAGAACAGAGCTGGGAGCTTCTCCCTCCTGCCCCCAGCACAGCCCAAATACTGCAGGGAAGCATTTTACACCTCCCCAGACTGCCAGGAGGTCAGTTCTGCTTCACCTGCAGTAAGAAACAAGGATTTGTGCTGGGGAAAGCTTTTCCCAGAACCCCAGAGGGATTTTCCCTCTGTGACAGCACCTCTGGGTCCCTGCAGGGTGTGGGGCTCTCATTTGTGGGGTCTGTGCTCAGTCCAGGGCACAGCAGCACCTCCAGGGTTGGGTTTAGCCCTAAAATGCTTCCAGTCCCTCCCATGTTGGGAATGGGGCAGCTCTGCCATGGGGAGAGGCTGGGAGGGCTGGGATTGTTCACCTGGAGGAGAAAAGCTTTAGGGTGACCTCATGGTGGCCTTGCAGGACCTGAAGGAGCCAAAAGAAGATGAAGAGAGGTGATTTACAAGGATCAGGACAAGGGGGAATGGCTTCACTGCCAGAGCATGAGTTTAGATTGAATATTAGGGGGAAAAAAAATCTTCAGTGTGACCTTTTACATGGACGGACAGTGCTGGGGCACGGGGCAATGGTTTTAAAGTAAGAGAGGAGAGATATTGGGATATTGGGAAGGAATTCCTCCCTGGGAGGGTGGGCAGGCCCTGGCACAGGGTGCCCAGAGCAGCTGTGGCTGCCCCTGGATCCCTGGCAGTGCCCAAGGCCCAGCTGGAGCAGCCTGGGACAGTGGGAGGTGTCCCTGCCATGGCAGGGGTGAAAGAACTTCCCAAATCTCTCCTCTTTGCTTCCAAACCATTCCCCTTTGTTACAGATGAGATGCTGCCCCTGAGGGCTGAGCCCTTTCCCATTCCCTGGAGTTTTCCCTTTCCTGCCCTCCTGCCTCTGGCCCCAGCTGGGAGCTGTAGAGCAGAAAACTGAGTTTGCTGAGGAGGGAGATGGAAGCAGAGCTGGAACTTCTGCTCCTGAAATGCCATTGCTGACAGCGTTCACACCTAGAGCAGCTGGCACCCTTCTCCCTGTGCCAGGGGCTGTGCTGGGAACCAGCTCCTGCCTGCAAGCAGCTCCCAGCTCTGCTCAGAGGCTGTGCCAAGAGCCAGGCAGGATCTGTCCCAATATTATTGGTGCTGAAGGAGCCTCCTGTGTGAGAGGCAGGTCCACTTCCAATGCATCTGTATCTATATCTAAAAAAGGCTCCATTTTCCCCAGCCCAGGATGAATTGCTGCCATAGCTTAGCTCAACTCCATTACAGCCCATTCAAATCCCCTTCATTATCCCAAGGAGCAAGGTGACACCAAAAGCTTGTCTCAGGGAATTTATGGCACAGTGGAGACTCTTAGATCCACTCAACCCCATTAAAAGCTTCTCCCCTATAAAACATGCACCTTATTAGGCACCTCAGCAGCAGCCTGGCCCTGCTTCCCCAGGAGGGAGCACATTCCAAGGGTTCTGTCCCTCCCTGCTCCTGGCTTTGCTGATAGGGAGAGCTTTGTGCAGCCCTTTATTCCCAGGATAAAACCAAACACACCCCACTGGCCAAAGCCAGCCTTTTATTCAGGTCTCTTCCTGCCACAAAGCCTGGAAAAAGGGATTTGGGGTGGGATTGTTGTGAAATACACAATGAAACACCGTGTTTGAGTTTGTTTAAGGGCATTGAATTAAAACAAATTTACTCTCAAAATCTCTTTAAAAAAACGTGACCTGGGATCCAACAGCCTGTGCTGAGTCCCTGACCCTTTCTCCAAGCTGCTCCCTGCTCACAGATGTGCTCAGTCTTCATCCCAGAGAGGAATTTCTGTTCCCATCACAGTTCCCACTGTTCCTTCTGGAGCTGGGGAAGCAGGAGAGGATGAGGAGGTGCTGGGGAAGGATCTGCCAAGGCTGCCCTGCACATTCCCACCTCCGTCCCCTCTCCAGATCCACCTCCCTGCAGCTGGGCCCAGCCTCATCCCTCACCTGAGCAGCCCAGGGGATGTTCCTGGGGCAGACAGCCCTTCCCAGCTGGGAAGAGCTGGAATATCTCATCCCTAAGGAAGTGATTCTGCTTTTCTCCCATATTTCCCTCCTGCTTTTCACCTCCCAGTCTCCCCCAGCTCCAGTCTGTGCCCTTCAGGAGTGCAGGTGGCACCTCTGAGAGCTGCTGGTTATTTCAGCTAAATCTGTTTGTGCTTTTGCCCCTCATTTAGTCCCATCTCACTGCTGTTTGCTGAGCTGGATCATGCAAATCCAAACAAAACCAGTACTGGAGCCAGGAAGGTCAGCAGAGCCCACAGCCACCCTTGCTGCATCACCTCTGTGCCACTCTGAGCCCACACTGGGCTGGCTTTGTCCCTTCCCTGTCCTGGGAGGGCTCCAGCCCCTGCAGGAGGGACAGGCCCTGTGTGGGGCCACATTCAGCTCTGTCCTGCCCTCATCCCAAGGATCCCACACCCCTGGGGCATGCAGGACCCTGAAGAGGGGGAATTGCCCTGGGGAACTGGGGTAACTCTGCTTTGGGATAAGAGGGATAAGAGTGCCGAAGCAGGAAAGTGAAATCCCAGAAAAAAGCTGAACAGGGAGAAGCAGAGATCTGTCTGGATCACACAGGCATCCCTGGAACTGGAGAACTGGGGAATTGCAGAGCCAGTCCCTGCAGGGGAGGAGGATGTGAAACCCTCAGGGTAACTCAGTGGCTCCTGAGGCCATGGAGATCAGTGGAGATCAGGGTGATCCCATGTCCTGTGCAGGAGGTCAGGGATCAGTGATCCCCAAGCAGCTCTGTCCTACTTATCCCAAGGCCAGAGACCTTCCCCAGCTCGTGCCCATGTCCACCTCACAGTTCCCAGCTGGTTAAGGCAGCTCCTTCCAAAACTCATCCAACTTCAAGGGAGAACTCCCAGCAAGAGAGGATCGCCCAGCTCCTCCACGGGTTGTTTATGACTAATTCTTTTCCCTTCTGGAATGTGTCTCCTTTGCAGGTGGAATTTGTCTAATTTCAGCTTCCAGCCACCACATCTTGTTACACCTTTGATCGCCAGATTAAAGAGCTCTCGAGTCTCAAATAAATTCTCTTCTGCTGGGGACTCCCAGCCTTGTGCCAAGCAAGGATTCAAAGTGTTTTTCGTTAAGCCTTTCATTAGAAAAGGAGGTGTTTGGCTTGGTGTCTTTTTAAAATTTCATTGACTTTTATGCCTCTTTCCTGGATTCTTTCCAAGTTTTCATTAGGTGTGACCCTGGAGCTGGACACTGAGCACACTCAGAGCCCTCCTTAAAGCAATGCATGGTCCCACAGACCTGGGAAGTTCTTTTCTTTAGGATCTTCCAGTTCAGAAGGTCCCACCTGCTTCCTCACACTTCCCTAATCCATGTTCAGCAGTGTGTGGATATCTTTGTTCCTCGAAGTGAGGATCTTCAGTGCATTGACCCAAAATTCAGGCTCCTGGAACAAATTCAGCCTCCAAGTGATTCATGCTGCCCTGGCCACATTTATCTTCCTGCTGGGCTTTGTATCCTCTTTAATTCTTATCTCTCCAGACTTGCACTCCCCTTCAGGTCATGGATAAATACTCTTGGCTCTCCTCAGGAAAACCTGGCACTGATCTGATGATTTGGCCTGGAAACTGCTGAGGATGATCCTCCCAGCCCTGAGGAACAGGGAATTCCCTCCACCCCAGCAGCACCTCACACACCATCAGCACTTCCACCCGCCAGGAATCCCCCAGCTCCTGCCTGGACCAAGAGCCCTGCAGGGAATGGGCAGCAGGGTTGGGACAGCTGGGATGGTGTATGTGTGTCCTGCTGGAGCAGGGAGCTGAGCCTGTGCACCTGGAAGCTGCTGCCAGGCTGGGTGGGACAGCTGCAGGGTTTAATCCCCATCCAGGAGGAGGTGGAGGCTCCAGGGCAGGGCAGGAGGGGCAGAAAAAGGAGGGCTGATGAGTGTGGCTGGAAAAGAACCAGCTCCATGGCAGTGAATGGCTCCATGAACGGCTCCATGGAAGTCAGCTTTTCCGGGTTAAACCTGGGCACGGCGCTGTGCCCGAGGGAGGAAGAGGATGGTGAGGAGCACCAGCCCCACACAGGGCTGGGCATCCAGGGGTTCTGGGGGCAGCCAGCAGCCAGGCAGGGACCTCCAGGGCAGCTCCAGAAGTGGGAAATCCCAACAGTGGAGAGTCAAATCTCTCCTTTAAGATGGCCAGGAAAGCTCTGTGCTTCTGGAAGTCCTCCCATCTATTTGGTGTCATGTTTTGGGATCCCTCCAGCATGGCAAGATGGGAGATGATTCCCTTGGAAAACTCTTCTTTAATTACTTTTGCTGCTAAAGCAGCAGCTGAACACCTCTTGGTGCAGCAGCAGAAATAAAATGCAGCCCCGGAGAGCCACTGAAACCTTGTGGGGTGATGGAGAAGGTGGAGAAAGGCTCCTCTGGAAATTCCCAGGAGGTAGCAGGCACAAACACAACGGCAATGCCATAAAGCATGAGGAGAAGGTTCTTCCCACAGGGCAGGCCAAGCACCAGGCCAATGGCCCAAAGAAGTGGGAGCATCTTCATCCTGTCAGATCTTCATTTTCCAGCTTTAGGATCTTCATCATTCCATATCTTCATCCTTCAAGACCATCATCTTTCATCCTTCAAGGTCTTCATCAATGCTTCAGGATCCTCATCATCCTTCAAGATCTTCATCCTCCATCCCTCAAGATCTTCACCCTTAATCCCTCAAGATATTCGTCCTTCATCCTTCAACATCTTCATCCTTCAACATCTTAATCCTTCATTCTTCAACATCTTCATCCTTTGAGATCTTCATCCTTCACACTTCAACATCTTCATCCTTCACCCTTCAACATCTTCATCCTTCATCCTTTGAGAATTTCATCCTCTGAAGTCCAACAGCAATGCCCCGAGCAACCTGAGCTGAGTTTGAACCTGGCTCTGCTTGGAGCAGAAAGCAGAACTGGAAACCTCTTGAAGGCTCTTAAACTCCATAATATTGTGATTCCCCAGAAGCTCCAGGAGCAGTTTATCCAGCACTTTTGGAGCAGTGGCACCATTCAGACCAACAATGTAAACTGGATTTCTCTGGATATTCATGACATATTCCTTCAGGAATATTCAGATCCTGTGCCTCCGCAGGAACAGACTGAAGGATGGACTCCAGACTGTCCTGACTCCACTTGCTTCTTCAGTCCCTCCAAACTGCACCCTCTGTTAGTTTTTAAACTCATTCAAAAATGCAAACACCAAATTTGAGGCGGAAATTTTATATTTCTGGGTGAAAAATTATAACCTAAGTTTCTGATTTTTTTTTTCTTTGCTCAATCTTTTTGCCACTCCATACCTCCCAGGTAAAAGTCACTGGGTCACCTCAGCACTGCCCCGAAGAGCTGGAGGAGCTCAGCTGCCCTCAGGAAGTACAGGAAGGAGCCTTGTAACAAAAACCTGGACCCCCAGAAGCTGGAGATTCCCTGGAATGGCTGCTGGGGCTGAAAGTTAATTTGTCATTGTTCTACTGCAGTGTCTGCAGCCCTTGAGGTGAAAATAAGAATTTCAAGGTAAGCCCCCAGACAAAGCTGGTTCTGATTCCAAACTGTTGCTGCAATGTAAAGATTAAAACAATAACATTTAAGCCTGGGAGCTTCAAATGGGAAGGAGCAGTGCGGGGAGGCTCGGCAGCAGCGCCGGAAGCCCTGCTAATGACGGCAGTAAATTGGATCAGAAGGATTCGCTCATTTTGGCAAGAGACATGGAATAGCTGGGGCTATTCTCACTGGCACTAAACTCATTACGTTGTTTACACTGCACCTTCCTGCTCCACACTGGAAATCGGACCTTGCCTGGGCAGGAAGAGCAGGGAGAAGTCAAAGATTCACGGTGATGTTTGATCCCTGCCAGGGTAGGTTTGGGTTTTTTTTCATATGGGGGTTGTGGGGAAAATGCTGGGTGCAGAGAAGGGTGTTGGGATGGTCAGTGCTGGGTGACAGAGCTGAGAACAAAGGCTGATGGGCAAAAGGAGAGGAAAGGTGTGTTAGATGTGTGATGCCATGGGAAGAGAAAATCCCAGGATCACTGAGTCGGAAAAGCTGTCCCAGACCATGGAATCCAAGCTGTGCCCAATCCCCTCCTTGTCCCCAGCCCAGAGCACTCAGTGCCACCTTCAGGCCTTCCTTGGATGGGGACTCCAAACCCCCCCTGGGCAGCCCCTCCCAATCCCTGAGCCCCCTTTCCATGGGGAAATTCCTGCTGTGCCCACCCTGAGCCTGC
>JAWWEX010000042.1:1533191-1545328 GCA_035583215.1 Arremon brunneinucha | reverse complement strand
ATCCCTGGCAGTGCCCAAGGCCAGGCTGGACACTGGGGCTGGAGCAGCCTGGGACAGTGGGAGGTGTCCCTGCCATGTCAGGGCGTTGGAATGGGATGAGGCTTAAATTCCCTCTCAACCCAAACCATTCTGGGATTCTCTGACCAGGATTTCTCTGGGCTGGGCTGAGCCAGAGCTGCCCTCAGGCCCCTCACACTGTCCTGGCTGGCTCAGAGGGAGCAGCTGACCCAGCTGGTGGAGTTGTTGTCCTAAAGCAAAGGCCCCCGCTCTGGCCCGCTTGTGTTTGGGGTCCCCTCAGATTCCTTTCCAAGAGATCACTGCTTAGATCCTTCCCTGCCTTTCCCAAGCCTTGCCCAGCCCCCCCGAGCCCTCCTCCATGGCAGGGGTCTGCTCCAACCCCTTGTCTGATGATTTCTGTGCTGAGCTCTCCTCTGAGCCGAGGGGATGAGGAGAATTCACGTCCTGGAAGTTTCAGCCTCTTCTTTCGGAATTAATTTTGCAAGCTCCTCCTTGGCCCAGGCTCTCTGAGGGCTCAGGCAGAACAGGGCCAGCGAGAGGGGAAAGTCATGTTGCTGGTTAAATCTCCAAAGCAAAAATAATCCATTTTAATGAAGGTTCACAATCTGCAATGAATGTGAAACAATGTTGTCAGCTAAGCTGTTGCATTATTCACTTTTATTTGTACAAGGTCCTTCCATTAATATTTGACTACAAGAGAATGCAATTAAAAATTTTCTACTTGAATAAACCTCTCACCACGGTGTTGGTTAAAGGATAAAACCCTTTTAGGGTGGTGGAGAGGGGAATTTAGCACACTGGCACGTGGGTCACACACCCACTCTCATCCTCCTGCGCCCCAGGTTCTGTTCCCTGCTCTCATTTTCTGCCATGTCTTCCCTTCCATCCCCGCCCCACACCGGCTCCTCTGGGCTCCCCTGCTCCCTTCCCTGGCATTTGGAGGATCCCAACGCAATCATTTCCTTCAGAGCTGAGCCAAGGCAGGCGGGGCAGGGAGGGGGGATGTGCAGGCAGGTGGGCAGCACCCCCAATCCACAATTCCCCGAATTTTCGGGCTGAGGCAGAGCCCCATTTTCCAGGGAAGGAGTGGGGCTTTGCCTTCTTGTCCAGGGGTATTTGCTGGCAGGGAGAGATGATTTATTATTTAAATTTTGGCATGCATGGCTGGGCACTGAATTAGTTGTAATCTCCCAGGATGGGAGGAAAAAACCTTCTAGGATCAGGGAAGAGAGTTCAGACACGAGCTCAGCTCATCACAAAAGAGAAGATGTTGGGGACAAGGGACACAAGGATGATTTGCAAAGCATGGAGTCACATATAGAAGGATTAGGCACTAATTCCCTTTCCAGAGCATCCAGGAACAAAGAGCTTGTGGTGAAAATAAAGCCACAGAGTTGAGGTGGGCACTGGAGGTTGAAATATGGCCAGGTTTGTATGGATTGGTGGCAGGGAAGAGGACAATCCATGAGCTTGGAACTGTTGGGCCTTTGGGAGATCCCTCCCTGCTCCCGGGCCCCTTCAGGGAGCTGGGAAGTGCCACCAGGAGATGGACATTCCATCCTGGGCTGCTCCACCTCCTGGAGAGTCCAACACTCCCTGGGAAAAGCACGAGGGAAGTTTGGGAGCCTGGAGGGCAGAACTGGATGGGACAGAGGGAGAAAATATGTGTGGATATGCGGAAAAGGAGCCTCTGTCCTCAAAAAATGAAGTCTAGGAAAGGTTTGGAGCTTCTTTTGGAGCAGAAATTTGAGGGCTGAGAAGGCCAACCTTGGGGGCAGGGAGATGGCCAGAGAACATAGGAGTGTCCCAGGGGCAGGGGAATAACCTTGGAGAGTGACTTCTAGAGGAAAAGGACCCCCAGGAGAGTTTCCACCTCCACACAAACAGAAGAGAAACCAGAGAGGATTTTGGGGAAGAATTGCTCTGGCTCAGCTGATCCAGGTCCAGCATCCTGTTGATCACCTTTGGTTTTTTGGGAGAAGATCTGCCAGGGCACGCAGTGGGCAGAGATCCAACCCCATCCCATGGCACAACCTGGCTGATCCCTGTGGGAATTCCATACCCTCACCATTAAACCCCACCCAGGAACATTTGCACACCTACATCTCTTTAACGCTTGGATTTGCTAACCTTAAAGGTCTTTTCCACCCTAAACAATCGGGATCTGTCTCCTTTCAGGACCAAGAAAGACCTGCTGCTGTGCCATAAATCCAGAAAAGCTGCCAGCACTGTCCTGCTCTTCCTGGGTTGAACATTTTCCCATTTCTGGGACAGCCACAGCTCCTCAGGAGATCTCCTCACCCGGGATCATCACAGAGGCTGGAGCAGCCCATCCACAGGGAACCCAGGGAACATAAAAACCAACCAGCAGCAACTGCAGGGAGGATTCAGAGAATGTTCTGTGCATGGTTCTGCTCTTCCCTTCTCTCCTGCTGGGCTCTACCCTGGCTGGTTGAGGGGAAGGTGGCAGTGACAACCAGAGCTCTAGAGAAGCCACTGGCACCATCTCTGGGCTCTCCTGAGGGGCCCTGGCTGCACCCCTGGAGATTTCACATCCCACAGCTGCCACTGACAGGGGGGCTCAGCTCATCCAATCTTCAGGAATCTGCCCATGGAATGCTAAGCAAGGCCTGGGAGTGCACACAGAGGGATCTTCAGACCTTCAATTCACTACGCTTCAACTCTTCCCAGATAAAATAAGGATTAGGAAGCCCATTCATCTTCAGGAGTGCTGTGGAAAATCAGCCCATTATTTGTGTCCCATTAATGCTCTCTGGGCCAGGGAGATGAATAATTCCATCCCCAGCAGCAGATTTGTACAGTGAGGAGTACAGAAGACAAGGGCCCATCCCAAACAATCAGGCTGGAGCAGGATGTGAGGGATGGTTCATGGAATGTGTGCCAGGATTCCAGCCCAGGCCCGGCTCTCCCAGGAGGAATGGAGTGCAAATCACAATCCCAAAGCATTCCCAGAGTATCATGGACTCGGTTGGGTTGGAATGGTCCTTAAAAATCACCCAGTGCCACTCCTGCCATGGCAGGGACACCTCCCACCATCCCCGGCTGCTCCAGCCCCGGTGTCCAGCCTGGCCTTGGGCACTGCCAGGGATCCAGGGGCAGGCACAGCTGCTCTGGGCACCCTGTGCCAGGGCCTGCCCACCCTCACAAGGAACAATTCCTAATTCCCAATATCCCATCTATCCCTGTCCCCTGGCAGTGGGAGCCATTCCCTGTGTCCTGTCCCTCCATCCCTTGTCCCCAGTCCCTCTCCAGCTCTCCTGGAGCCCCTTTAGGCCCTGCAAGGGCTCTGAGCTCTCCCTGGAGCCTTCTCTTCTTCAGGTGAGCACCCCCAGCTCTCCCAGCCTGGCTCCAGATCAGAGGGGCTGGGAAGGAGGCTCAGTTGGAGAAAAGGAGGCTCGGGAGAACCTTCTCCAGGAGGGAGGAGCCAGGTTGGAGTCGGGCTCTTCTCCCAGGGAACGAGGGACAAGAGGAAATGGCCTACAGGCTCTTCCCCATGGAAAGGGTGCTCAGGCCTTGGCAGGGGCTGCCCAGGGAGGTCTGGAGTCCCCATCCCTGGAGGTGTCCCAGGAAGGGCTGGAGGTGGCACTGAGTGCTCTGAGCTGGGGACAAGGAGGGGATGGGGCACAGCTTGGACTGGATGATGCTGGAGGGCTTTCCAGCCTCAGTGATTCTGGAATTCTGTTAAATACTTTCTTTTCATCCAAACCCCTCCCCTCAGTACAGACCCACCCTTTGAGCAGAGACCAATGTGAGGAAACCTCAGAGCCAGAGCCTGGAGAATTCCAAGCTGCTGGAAAAGGCCGTGGTGGACAGGAGCTGGACGGGCCGCTCCTCCGTGCTGGGCGAGGCTCCTGTCCCACCCCCAGAGCTGATGGGGAAGCCTGAAGGTGCTAAAATCTGCTCATTGAACGATCCAGGAGTGCTGCACTGCTGCTCAGGGAGATTTATCCCCCATCTGTGCTTGTTTTCCTTCCACCGGCACACCTAATAAATATCCCCTTTTAAACCAAAGCACCTCCATTTACAAACCTGTTAGCAGAGCTCTGGCATTTCCCAAGGATTTTGCCTCCAACATCCCCGCCTGGAAGGCCACGTGTTAATCCCCAGAACTCGCTGGGATTTCTCAGGCTGGAGGTCCCTCGAGTTTTCTCCTCTGTTAAAAAACAGATAATCCAAAATCTTCCAGATGCCCACGCAGGTGAGAGCCAATAATCCTGGGAATTTGAGAGAGCAATTACAAACTGAAATTCCTGTTTTAGACGAGCACATCAAGGCTCAGAAACCTTTGCTGTGCATGTAGGGAAGGAGGAAAAAAAATTTAAGAAAAAATTAAAAATCACCAAATCCCAAAGCCCTGCGAGGCAGTAAGTAAAGTTTGGCAACTTCCAAATGCATTCCCTGTTGTTCCAAGCTGTTCCCTGTGGCTCCCCAGAGGGCTGGTCCATAAAGGATAACAACCTTTGCCTGCTGGGAGCTATTAGCTTAAATGGGAGCGGGCTGCTGCAGCATTTAAGGCTGATTAGAATGGTGTCATTGGATTTGTATGCACTGGGATCCATGCAGATGGATTTCACAAAAATTCCGAGAAATTACATCCAGGAAAGGGAGTTAAAGGGATGTCTCAATGCGTGGCAAGGCTCGCTCGGCTGACTGAAATTGCAAATAGAGGAGCAGGGAAAAGAAAAAGAAAACCACAAGGAAGTGAAAATGAGGCTGGGGAATTTAGGAACAGAATTCCAGGATCAGGGATCAAAATGGCCACATATCTCTTCCTCATTTTTGCATTAAATTCAAATGATTTTCATTAGATGTGTGAGCACATTAAATCGTCGCTGTGTTACACATGGAATTACACAAAATTCGGGATGTGTGGTTACCCTCCATGTGCGTGTCACCCCTGGACTAAAACTTCTCCCATCCCAGCATTTCCAGGCATTCCCAGGCCACACTTCGAGCCAGGAAACCTCATCAGCTCAGGTAGCAACCCCCAAATTTCCACATCCTGGGAACAAGCAGGGAATTTGTCGCTGGATAAAGCCCCTGACCCAGAAAAGCATCAACCTCTTACAACTCATTTGTCTCTCTTTGACTTGCAAATCTCGGGAATTTTCCACCCCAATCAACTCAGCTCTCCCCTCCCCCTGAGAGGGCAAAGCTCCTGCAGCATCTTCTGCTCGAAGGTTTTTTGTTTCTCTCAATGCTTTAGCGGCTCCTTTTGGGGGTTTTCTCACCCCTGGAGCTGCTGGAACGTTCCCAGACACAGGGAATGAAGCTGGGCTCCTCCAGCCACCCTGGTGATGCCACCAAGGGTCACTCAGCCAACCCAGAGTGCCCAGCACGGCACAGTCGGAGCTTTCCAGCAGCTTCTTTGTTCTCAGAGCCATTGATGAGCTTTCACTTCATTAAAACAATCGCTAATAAGTGTGGCAGTCTTCAGGCAGGCTCAGAGTCTGCTCCCTGTGCCCAAAGCCATGGCCTGGTCTGGTGGGGATGGACCAGGGATGCTGGAATGAGGAAAAGGAAAAGCAAGAGTCTTTAAACTGCCTGAAACAGCCTGATCACCGTGACCATCTTCATCCCATCATGTTCATCTTCATCCCATCCTTGGGAAGAGCTGGGATACAGAGGGGCACTGCAAGCATCCCACTAATTCCACTGCCAAGGCAACATTCCTTGATTTTCCAGCCCCACTCAGGCCCACTTCCCCAGCTCCAAAGGTTTAACCCTTCCTTCCCTTCTCCAAACCCTCCCTGCTTGGACAAACAGCGCCTCAGCCCCCAGTAATCCTTTTTTAACATTTAACAAAATCTTTCTCTCCTTCTTAAGGCTTAAGGAGAACAAAAAAAAAAAAAAAAGAAAGAAAGAAAAAAAAAGAAAAATCGCTTTCCCTATTTAGTAACATTCTTGTGATGTTTATTGGAACGGGCTGAAAGAGCTGAGGTTTGAAAATTAGGATCTGGCAAGGAAACAGTGTCCTCAGGGGCCAGAGAACAAACCTCTCTGGGAGGAAAGTGATGGGACCAGCCTTTAAAGGCTGGAAAATTGCAAACCAATGTGCTCAGCAGTATTTTCCTTTATGCAGTTCTTTTATTCTTAAGATGAAAATTGCTCGGGACAAAGGCATCGGTCTCATACCTGGGACAGTGTGCTCCTTCCTCCCCTCTTCCCTGTGAAAATGTGTGCTGCTTTGAAGAGCAGAGATGTTCAGCACGAAGCAAATGCCAACGTGACCATTTTTAATGCAAATTCGCTGCCATCTCTCCCCTCTCCTTTAATGCTGCCTGGGAATGTGTGACAGTGCCTTGGCAGGGCTGTCACTCGGGAGGAACAGGGGCCTGCGGTGCTTTTCAGGACGAGAAAGTGCCTTGTTGGGTTTCCAGCCTCTGATCCCACCTGGACACGACAGCAAAAGCTTTTTCCAGCCCTCCCTGGGGCTCACTGCTCAGACATTGCGAGATTTTAATGAGTGGACAAAGCTGGTGCTGGTGGCATCACTGTGAGGGTGCTCCTGTGGGCAGGGCTGGCAAAGTACCCCTTGCACACAGGCGTCCCCAGTGCCCCTTGCTCAGGTAGGGGTGGGCAGAGGTGTCCCAGTGCCCTTTCTTGGGTAGGGATAGACAGAGGTGTCCCCAGTGTCCCTTGTTTGGGGGGGCAGGGGTGGACAGAGGTGTTCCAGTGTCCCTTTCTTGGGTAGGGATGGACAAAGGTGTCCCCAATGCCCCTTACACAGCTAGGGGTGGGCAGAGGTGTCCCCAGTGCCCTTTGTTTAGGTGGGCAGGGCTGGGCAGAGGTGTCCCAGTGTTCCTTTCTTGGGTAGGGATGGATAAAGATGTCCCTGGTGCTCCTTGCACAGGTAGGAAGGGTAGAGGTGTCCCCAGTGTTCCTTGTTTGGGCGGCCAGGAGTGGGCAGAGGTGTACCCAGTGTCCCTTTCTTGGGTAGGGATGGACAAAGGTGTCCCCGGTGCGCTTTGCACAGGTAGGGGTGGGCAGAGGTGTCCCCAGTGTCCCTTGTTTGGGTAAGTATGGACAAAGGTGTCCCCAGTGTCCCTGGTTTGGGTAAGTATGGACAAAGGTGTCCCCAGTGTCCCTGGTTTGGGTAAGTATGGACAAAGGTGTCCCCAGTGCCCTTTGCACAGGTAGGGGTGGACAGAGGTGTCCCAGTGTCCCTGGTTTGGGTAGGAATGGGTAGAGGTATCCCAGTGCCCCATTCTTGGGAAGGGGTGTCCCCAGTGTCCCTTTCTTGGGTAGGGATGGACAAAGGTGTCCCCGGTGCCCTTTGCACAGGTAGGGGTGGACAAAGGTGTCCCTGGTGCCCCTTGCACAGGTAGGGGTGGGCAGGTGTCCCCAGTGCCCCTTTCTTGGGTAGAGATGGGCAGAGGTGTCCCCAGTGCCCCCTCTCTTGGGTTGGGGAGGGCAGAGGTGTCCCCGGTGCCCCTTGTTTGGGTGGGCAGATGTGTCCCAGTGTCCCTTTCTTGGGCAGGGGGGGGACAGAGGTATCCCCACTGCCCTTTTCTTTGACAGGGGTGGACAAAGACGTCCCCAGTGCATCCTTGCTTGCATAGGGATGGGCAGAGGTGTCCCCAGTGCCCCTTTGCATGTGTAGGAGCAGGCAGAGGTGTCCCCGTGCCCCTTTCTTTGACAGGGGTGGACAAAGATGTCCCCAGTGTGTCCTTGCTTGTGTAGGGATGGACAGAGGTGTCCCCATTGTCCCTTGTTTGGGTAGGGATGGACAGAGGTGCCCCGATGTCCCTGGTTTGGGTAAGCATGGACAGAGGTGTCCCCAGTGTCCCTTGTTTGGGTAGGGATGGACAGAGGTGTCCCCAGTGCCCCTTTCTCAGTTAGGGGTGGGCAGGGGTGTCCCAGTGTCTCTTCCTTGGGTGAGCAGGGGTGTCCCCGGTGCCCCTTTCTTTGACAGGAGTGAACAAAGATGTCCCCAGTGCATCCTTGCTTGGGTAGGGATGGGCAGAGGTGTCCCCAGTGCCCCTTTCTTGGGCAAGGTTGTCCCCAGTGCCCCATTCTTGGGTAGGGATGGACAGAGAGTCCCAAGTGTCCCTTTCTTTGACAGGCGTGGACAAAGATGTCCCCAGTACCCTGCTGCTTGTGTAGGAGCAGGCAGAGGTGTCCCCGTGCCCCTGAATTGTGTGGGGCACGCTCTGAGTCACGTCCCGCACCCTCAGTCCGTCCTCCCCAGCCCGCACAGGGTTAAACCCGCTCTGCTCTGCTCTGCTCTGCCCGGGGCTGGGAACTGCGCTGGAGCCGCGGCCCTGCCCCCGTCCCTGCTCCGGGGGGACGCGGCCGTGCCGTTCCCAGCCCTCCTTCCCAGCCCTCCTTCCCACACACTCCCGGTGCGGGCCGGGCAGGCCGGAGGTTCCCACAGCCCGCGGGGGAGCGGCGGAAGCGCAGGCCCCGGGCCGGCTCTGGGAGCCGCAGCTCGGCACAGCCCCTGCTGGACACCTCTGTCCATCCCTACCCAGGAAACGGACACTGGGACACCTCTGCCCACCCCTACCTGTGCAAGGGGCACTGGGGACATTCTGTGCAAGGGGCACTTTGCTAGGCCTGCCCACAGGAGCACCCTCACAGTGATGGCACCACAGATTCCCCACAGAATCCCGGGGATGCTGTGCCCGCTGCTGGGGTGGGCTTCGCAGGGCTCCCAGGACCAGGGAAGAGATGAGAATGAGTTTGGTTGTTAATTGCTGCCCCGAGATGTGCAGATGTCTCTGTTTCGGCCTTGCTGCCCCGAGATGTGCAGGATGTCTCTGCTTCAGCCTGTGCTTCCGAAGAACGAGTTTGGACTCTTCAGTTTTCGGTCTTGAGGTTGTTTATTAATTCTTATCTATAAAATTTTCTTTCTGCCCAGCCGAGATCTGCTCAGCAGGGCAGCCACAGGCACTCTGACCACCCCCGAGGCGGTGTTGTCCTTTTATACTACAAACTACCTATAACATATTTACACTTAATTCCCAATACCTACCACCTATGTTAGACAGTGCACTTCTATTATAAACAAATCCCAAAGTGCCAGCATCACTGCAGAAAATGGAGACAAGAAGAACAAGAAGAAAGGCTGGACACGCCCAAGTTCCTCCATCTTGTCCCCAAAACCCCCATACCAAAAATCCTAAAATCTACACTTTCACCATGTGATAACTGTATTATTATACTATTCAAACTTCTGTGACTTTCAGGCCCTCATACAAAGCTGATAATTTGCTCCATGGGTCAAAATCAAATTCACAGGTGTTCTGGGCTGTGTGCCAGGGTCTCTGAGCTCCCTGGCGGGGTCCTCAGCAGCTCTGGACACCCAGTGGGATGTACTGAGTTCCAACAAATCTTGACACCCTGTTTCAGAAGGCTGATTTATTATTTTTTTAATATATATTATATTAAAAGAAAATGATATATTAAAACTACACTAAAGGAAGAAAAGGAGACATCAGAAGGCTAGCAAAGAATGATAATAAAATCTTGTGACTGACCAGTGTCAGAACTTAGTGCATCCCTCTGGGTGTCCAGAGTTGCCAGGACCCCTGCCAGGGGGCTCAGAGACCCTGGCACACAGCCCAGAACACCTGTGGGTTTGATTATGACCCATGGAGCAAATTGCCAGCTTTGTATGAAGACCCAAAAGCCACAGAAGTAGTGTAATAATAAAATTATCACTAGGTGAAAAAGTAGGTTTTGGGGTTTTTAGAATAGGGGGTTTGGGGACAAGATGGAGGAACTTGGGCGTGTCCAACCATTCTTCTTCTTCTTCTTGGCCTCCATCTTCTGCTGTGATGTTGGCACTTTGGGATTGGTTTAGAGTAGAAGCTCACTGTTTGACATAGGTATTGGAAAGTAATTGAAAACATTGTACACGTACTTTGTAGTATAAAGAGCTAACACCACCCCGGGGGCAGGCAGAGTGCCTCCATCTGTCCTGCTGAGCAGACCTCGGCTGGACAGGAGAAAAATTTTTAAAGATAAGATACAGTAAACAGCTCTGAGACCGAAAACTGAAGAACTCCAACTCATTCTTCGAATGTGCAGGCCAAAACAGAGACTGTTCATGGGGCTGCAATAAACTGCAACCTTCGAGAACCACAGTCCCAACACAGCTGGACCTGTGACTGGTCATCAAGTAGAAACAACCAACATGGCCCAATCAAAGATGCACCTGTTGCATTCCACAGCAGCAGATAATTACTGTTTACATTTCGTTTCTGAGGCCTCTCACCTTCTCAGGAGAAAAAATCCTGACAAAGAATTTTTCAGAAAATACATCTGTGACACACTGCCGTACCCCGGGCACACCCACTGCTCCCTCCGTGTGTAAATGCACACAGGGGAGAGTGTCCCTGTGCCTTTTCCGTGGAATTCTATGGAATTCCCACGCTGCTGGGACGCTGCTCATGCCCTTTGTGACAGAGGCACTGCCCAGGTGCACAGCTGGGGCTGGGGGAGCAGCACCTCTCCTGATCACTGCTATGGAAAAATCAAATCATGGAATCCTGGGATCATGGAATCGTAGAATGAAATGGAAGGGGCATAAAAGCTCATCTCAGTCCACCTCATCCCATGGCAGGGACACTTTCCACTGTCCCAGGGTGATCCAAGTCCTGTCCAGCCTGGCCTGGGACACTTCCAGGGATCCAGGGGCAGCCACAGCTGCTCTGGGCACCCTGTGCCAGTGTCACAGCCTGGTCACTGCCAGGTCACTGTTCCTGTGCCCATAAAGACACCTGAACACCAGTCCTGGCCTGCATCACCCCTTCCATGGGTGACACCACCCCTACAGGAGCTGGAGGAACTCAGGAGGTCCTGCCTCAGGCTTTGGGGTTCCAGACCACTCTCTGCAAGTCCTTCTCCAGGCCTGCACCCTCCTGCTCCCTGGGGTGACTCCTGTGCCACAGAAATGCCCATCCTGGCTGCAGCTGCAGAGGGAACACCGGCATGAGGGCTCAGCCACTGATGGGTCACCATTTCCAAAGCCTGGGAGGATTAATGAATTCTTACTCATTAATTAGTCCTGTCTGGGCAGCACATGTGCTGCAGCAGGCATGGAGGAAAGGTCATTTCTTGCAGGTGCCCTTACACCTGGGCTTTGCAGTGGACACACAACATTCCCCAGGCAGGGAAGAGGAGGGTGGAGAGAAAAGAGCCTGGGGACAGCATCCTCTGGTGCCCCAACCAGGAGAGTTCTGCCTGTGGCATCAGGTGACCCCACCTCAGACCAGCGCCACCCAAGCTGATTTTCCCACCTGAGGCACACCAGAAGATGGGAGGAGAGCTCCAGGAACCATTCCTGATGCCCAGGGATGATGGGGAGGCCACGGGAAGCTGCTGGGAGAGGCAGCAGGGGGAGAGCAGCCCAGCTGTAATCCCACACCCTTGGCTATTTAACGCTGCTTATTGCAGCGCTCAATTCTCTCTCTCCCTGCAAGACAAATGTGATCAGTGCTCCGTGAGCCTGCCCAGCCCTCCCCAGCCCCGCTGCAGCCAGCAGGGAGTTTTGCTGGGGGGCAGGATAAGATTGTGCAGATATAATAACTCCATTCATCACCGGTGAGCGGGGCTGGGTGAGCGGCGCTTTGTAAATGGCTCGGGAAGTTTGGCAGCTCAGATGCCACCAATCTCCCTGACAGGCAATACCAGGGTGCCCTGGAGCCCTGGGGCAGCACAGCCAGGGCAGCCAGAGCTACGGGCACTGTGCCAGCAGGGACTCTGCTGCCCCATGGGGACAGGATGGAGGGGAAGGCGCTCCCTGCCTTGAAAATCCCGGGACAATGCTCAGAGCAGCAGGACAACAAGTCTGGAGGGGCTCATCCCCCAGGAATGAGGGATGGTCTGAGGCCAGAGCACCCACAGCTCCCACAGGACCCATCCTCAGCCTCCCACAGACTCTGGGAGCTTTGCACTTAAAATCACAAAATCACAGAAAACTTGGGCTGGAAGAGAACTTAAATATCTCATCCCACCCCTGCCATGGCAGGGACACCTCCCACTGTCCCAGGCTGCTCCCAGCCCCATCCAGCTTGGCCTTGGGCACTGCCAGGGATCCAGGGGCAGCCCCAGCTGCTCTGGGCACCCTGTGCCAGGGCCTGCCCACCCTC
>JAWWEX010000042.1:1494602-1513824 GCA_035583215.1 Arremon brunneinucha | reverse complement strand
TATAGTTTCTATATTCTCAAAATCTTTTGCCAGACAATCATATTTATAAGGCTTTCCTGTTTCATCTTCCCCAACACCAGCCCAAACCATTCTGGGATTCCATGATCTTTTTTGGTCCCCATACAATTTATTTACAGGTCATCCAGCTGTAAACTGGAGCAGCTCCTCCCCATGCTGTAACCCTTTTATCCTGTGTGTCCCCCACAGATTTTGAGACTCCTATTTCCCATCTCTTCTCCTCATCTGTTTCAGACAATAAACATTATGGGTTGCTGGACTGGGGTTCTTAGGATGGGTGGAGGAGTTGAAATTTAGAAGTGCAGGAGCTGTGAGTTGAAAATGCCTTGAGCAGGAGCCAATTAAACCTTGGAATGTCCCCAAAATGCAGAGAGGAGGATGGGGCTGCACACAGGAGAATTGAGATGGTGAAGGACCAGGGTACCAGGACATCCCATCCCTTCTCCCAGCCCCAAATTCTGCCTGTTGTGAGCAGCAGTGACACACTTCACCATTACTGAGCTGAAGCTGCTTCCAGGGAATGTGAGACTGACAGGGAACATTTTCCAGGCCTTGCACCCTTATCCCAGCAGCTTTTGTGCCCAGATGGAGCTGCCCTGGCCCTCAGGACACAGAGTTTACCCCACCCACCCCTGTCTGTGCAATGCTCTGTGCAGGAGAAGGCTTTTTATACAAAATGAGTTGTCAGGCTCTTTGGAGGGGGTGGAATGTGAGTTTTTCTCCCTATTTTCCAGTATCTCTGGAGTCCTGGGGAAATGTGATGTTTTATCAGGCCCTGATTTTGCTGCTGAAGCAAAATCCTGGCTGCCACTCACTTCTGTGCGGGGCTGTCACAACACTGCTTTGGACCTGACTTTTTTTATTCATTATTGATCATGGGAAATTGTTTCCAGAAGAGGGATGTAATTTATTTATCACCGAGGCTTCCAGTGGAATGTGATTTGTGCTGGAGTCCTGTTCCCTGAATTGTGCTCTGGCAAACATGATAAGGCTCGGGAAGTAGGACAGCTTTGATGCTGAGGAGTCACTCTTAACATCCCAAACACTGCTGGGAAAGGGCTGCACCTCCCTCCTGTGCCTCAATCCTGCTGTGCCTCAGGCTCCTCTGGAAATCTCCGCTCCCCCTCTGCCTTTGGGGGCAATTGGGGGGGCCTGGAGCACCTCAGACCCTCTCTTATCTCATCCCATCAATATTATCCCCCTTGAGAAGCTCATGGGAAGTGGTTTGGGCAGAATAAACTTTTTTTTTATGGCAGGAAGTGAGCGAATGGAATTAACTCTGTCGTAAAGGTTATTTGCTAGCCAATAAATAGATATTTTTAAGGGCAGAGTCTGGTGTTATTCCATCTGTCAGAGCTATCCCTGACTTTAGGATTCAATATTTTTATATGGCAGTGTGTTTGTCCTCGCCATGAAGTGAGGGTTGAGGGGAAATCTGGGATTTGAGTACCCCCAGCTGAGCAATATTCACTGGCATCCACTGCTCTGAGGTATCCACAGGAGCCTATTCCAGCTGCAGGCAGAGTATGACCTCCACAGATGATGTGAAGAAGGGGGAAAATCCTAGAACTGCTCTTATAATCTGTAATAATCTCAGCCTGGCATTGATCCTGCACTTTTTTCACCCAGGGCAATGCCATCCTTTAATTTCTTCTGTTCTCCCTTCAGTTCTGATTTCATCCCTCCCCCCCATTAAAGTCTGGAGTGTCCTCCTGCACTCCTGCTGCTGTTGTCCCCAGGATTTTAGTGGGAACATTTGAAAAATAAATAGCAGCCAAGGAGCACATTCCCTTTTATTACAGCTGTTCTGTCTGCATATGTAATGCTGAATTAACTCCATTTCCACAAGACTCTTGATTTTTATGTAGCAGTGGAGAGGAGCTCAGGCCATAAAACTTGTTTGATCCTGTCCACATTCGTGTTCTTAAATATCTCAGGACACCCCAGTGGAGCCCATGCTGCTCCTCTCTTTTTGTGCAGCTCTCTTTCAGTGTGTTTCCATCTTGTTTAATTTCCTTTAAAAGCCAGAAAATCTCCCCCAATCTGTTTCTTTGCCTCTTTCTGAGCCTGCCTGTTATTGTTGGGGAGTTCTAGCATGACACTGCCTCAATATAGGCAATTTTCTCCTGCAAACACGTTATCATCACTGCTCCAATCCATTTATTGCTTGAGAACCTCTGGGGCAGTGCCTGCTCTGCTCCACTGAGCACCACAGATAGACCCTGGCTGCTCCTAAAGCTCTCAAATTGGTGCCCTGCTCCACTGGCTGGGCCATTTCGGCCAAACCTGTGCCTGCTAAAGAAACATTTTCCTCTTCCTGGAGCTTTTGTGTCCTGATCCTGCTGTATCCCTGGGTTTATGCTCGTGGATGTGCAGGCTCGAGCTCAGCGCCTCGTTTATTGAGTTACTTTTATGGCAGCAGCTTCTATCCTTCTGTCTTAATCTCATTTTATGTCTTTTTTTCTTTCCCCCTCTCCCAGCCTTCACGGCTGTAACTATCTCTGATATTTAAATGCCCACATACATGATCAGTAGATCTTTGGAGTAATATTTTTATTTAGTTAATGCCAGGCCTGGCTCCCATTCCAAGGAAATCTCACACTCACATCACACGAGCTCTTCTGCAGTGGCCACAATAGCAATAAATAGGTTTATTGCTCTTGTCAGAGACATATGTTTCAAGGCCAGCAGGGCCTTTATGATTATTTGGTTGGAGATTATGGATTGCTCAGAGCAGAACTCAAAGCACTGAGTCAAAATTAATAACGTGGAGGGTTCTTTGCGTGATCCGAATGCCGCGGTCGGGGACACACGGCCCTGATGGAGGTGGCACTTGAGCCTGGCTTGGCTGCACTCCTGGGAGCAGCCAGCTCCCTCCTCCGAGCCCACAGAGCCTTCCCAAAGTGCTGGGGACGAGCAGCCACGTGCTCACAGTTTTCTTTGCACCGTGGAAATGTCAGGGATAATTTGCAGTTTGTGTTCCTGCAGCAGCAGGACCCGGGCAGGACGGGGGCTGCCAGCAAGCTGGCAACGTCTCCCAAGCTTTCCCTGAGTCTCTGCTTCCTTCTGGTCCTGCAGACTCGATATTTTTGCTGGGAACTGCTGTTCCCAGAGAAGCCATCTCCAAATGACACAGCTCCCCCAAAAGCTCATTGCTCAGGGGGTCTTTAAAGCCTCTCTGCTGCACTTAGCCCCGCTGAGCTGTGCTGCTGATTATGATGCTCTGCAAAGAGTTGTTTCACAACTATGATTTTCCAATTACTTAAATCACCTGGAACTGAGGAATAAACCAGAGCTCCCTGTTATTTCTCTCCTTTTTTTCTGCTTGTTTTGAGGGGAGTTTTTGTCCTGTTTTGCTCCCTGCAGAGAGCACTGCCTGATTCCTGGGGGCTACCTGGCTGCAGGTGTGCATCCCACCCCCTCTCCATCACAGGTGGGCTCAAATTGAAATTCAGGACATTCCTGCAGGGATCCAGGTGTCTGGAGGGCTGTTGCAATGGTCCACAGGGCACAAGGACACATCAGGAAGCTGAATTTCAGAGCCCATCTCCAGCTAAAACAGGGCTGGATTTCTCCTGTGGGGAGAGGGGAGTTCCAGCACCTGTCAGACCCATTTTTGGGGGGGAGGTCACAGCCAGAGGTTTAGAAAAGTGACCCAAAAGACTAAAAAAGTGATCCACAGGGAACCTCTGCCTGCTCCAGGCTGCTGGGACACAGATCCAGAGCTGTCCAGAGCTTTGGGATGCATTTCCCTAGACTTCCACCATTCTGAAAAGAACCGCCCTAAATATTAGATGGAAAACACACCAAGAGAGATGGAAAGGGAGCAGATGGGACAGAAGGGAATGTTCCAAAGGGTTATTAACAGCTCTTCCCATGCCCAGAGTGTCCCTGCAGGCAGATCCTTGATTCCAGACTTGGTTTAGGCAAGTGATGAATGGATTTTGGGATTGCAGCGGCCACTTCTCATCCCAGATCTTCCCACTCTCTCCCAGGCCTGGCTCCTCAATCCCTGTCCCTCATTGTGGGATCTCTGACAGGTTTGCAGCATCCCAATCCTGATCCCACCCATCCTGTCCCCTCCAGCTCCTGCTGCCTGGAGCAGGGATTTGCCCTCTCTCCATGGTATCCCACCTGATCCAAACTTCTTTCAGGAAAGGGAGACAGCTGGGAATGTGTCTTTTCCACACGAGGTGCTTCCCACAGTCCTGGTGACAGCAGAGGGTGGGTGGGTGTGCAGTGGATAAATTCCCATGACAACTCTAAATTGTCTTTAGTGGATGGGAGAGAAAATTGGATCCAGATTTAATACAAAGCCACTCAAATCTGCTTGGGAAAGGGAGCCTGGTTATCCAGATTCCATAACTTCCAGCCCTTCTACAGGATACACTCATTAAAGGCAGCTGGAAGTTGGAATTACCTATCCAGAGCAGTTCACCAGATTGTTGCTTCCGTGAGAACAATATGTTATAAACCACATACCAGCGAAGTTGTTTTAATTAACCAATTATCTATTCCTAGTTTCTCGTAGCTCTCTTTATCTCTGTTCTTTAGCTACAGTACAATATGGAAATGAAGGCAAATGAAAGCACTTTATTAGGCAAAACAGAATGAACCAGGAAAATAAGAACTTACAATGAATAAAGCACAGGCCACCCAAACATGCCTGGAACATGTGAGTTTAACTGTGGTTGTTGAAACATGGATATAAGGAATTAAATCAGTTAATCCACGTTATCCTGGAGCTCCACAGGCAGGCTGAGCTGTACCTGCAGGGCTGGAGGAGCCTCTGGGAGGGTTCAGATCCCTCACCATCACCCCAGAGTTTGTTTCTGGCTGCAGCATTCCAGCTGTGCCTGCCTTTTCCCTCATCCCCTGGATGTGGGAGCAGCACTGAGGGCTCAGGGCTCCATCCCAGCGCCCTCTGAGCCTCATCCCAGTGGGATCAGCCTCCTTCCAGTGGGATCCATCAAGTCCTGCAGAACACACCTCAGGGGAGGCTCCATCCCAGACCCATGGGATTGGAGAATCCCTCAACTCTTCACTCCACACTTCCTGAAATAATCGTGGGGGCACTTAGGGAGCAAATCCCACCCTCTGCTCAGGCAGTTCCTCATTCCCTGGATGAGCTTTTTACCAGCAAGCTCCCAGGCCGTGCTTAACAGAGCCCCCACACCCAGGACTGAAGATTTGCCTCTCTCCAGGGATTTTTCCTAGTGTGGGATCCTTGTGGGATAACCAGGACCTCTCATCCAGGCCGTGGTTGCTCAGCATGGTCACAGCACCACCCCTGTGACCACAGGCTGGGGCTTTTTGTGCCACCAGGGTTTTGTCACTGAGAACAAATGTACTGAATGACCATTAACAGGGAAATGCAGGCAAACTGAGGATGGGGTGGCTTCCAGGCTGTTCTCCACCTCAGATCTGCTCCCACGCTGCAGCAACTCCCCTCCTTGTAAATCCAGTACAGCCCCAAGTCCCTCACAAGCTTTTCACTCAGGTAGGAGCTTCCAGAGGAGAATTTGGACACCAAGAGGCATCTTGTCACTGGGTAAAGGAGACACAATGATCAGCTCCGTGTGGGGCTTATCACCTGGAGCCAGCAGGGGAGGGAGAGCTCCAGCTCCTGCTGCACTGGCAGGGACTGCTTGCCAAGATAAACCAGGAGTGCATTCAAGTATTTTCTCTCCCAATGATAGGAAAGTCACGTTGTTGTTACTCCACACCTTGCAAAGCCGCTCCCTGAACAGGATTGCAGAGGAAGTTAACGGGATGCTGGTTGTGGATGTGATTTAAGGACTGGTGGCTGCTCCCCCAGCTCTGCCTGGGGTGTTTGGTGCTCCAGGGAAAGGAGAGCAGGACAAGGGATGTGGGTTTAGCCAGACCCTTCTGGGAAGCACCTGTGGCTCCTGGCACTCACTGATCAGAGTGGTTAAAATGAGGAGATTCCCACCTGGAAGCAGGAACAAAGCCCCTGCTGCATTTTGGCAAAGGAGGAGCACCCTCAGTTTGGGTGAGACAGCTCCAGCCGTCTCTGACCTCTAATTAGCTGTGCAGCTGAAGTTCTGCTGGAATGGTGCTAATTGAGGCCCTGGCCATTAATGATTGCTGGGAGGGGCAGCGTCCGTGCCCTGCTGACTGGAGCCACCCGCGGCTGTCCTCAGCCACCCTTCCCTGCCCTGGATTCTCCATTTCAAAGCCATAACAAGGTCCCTGAGGATTTTCTTTCTCCCTCTCTGCAGGGAGCAGGAGCTGTGGCTGCCCTTCCCCGTTCCTGTCACACCCCAGTTGTTCCACAGGGCTGGAATGGGAGCATTTCTGTGAGCCAGGGATTTACTGTTGGTCTGATTGGAGCCTGAACAGTCTAATCAAATGTAACAAACTGTTATTATCCCAGCTCCAATAACACCAGGGCTAGGAATTAATATGGAAAAGGATCATCAATATCAGAGCCATAAAATCCCTGGGATCTGTCTCAGCCTTGTGCTGATGCCAATCCTCGGGCAGAAAACACCTCTGGGTGTCCCCAGGGTCAATGGCAGCTCCAAAATGTCACCAGGGTGGCTGCAAGGGGCCCTTCCCTTCCCTGGGGTCACCACCAACCCTCAGGGACAAATGATTGGGAAGGGCTGGTTGGGATGGAATTGGATTTGGCAAAAAGCCTGGAGCAACCTGGGATAGTGGAAGGTGTCCCTACCCATGGAACTGGATGAGCTTGAAGGTCCCTCCCAACCCAAACCAATCTGGAATTACCCATTCCTGAATATCCAACACTACTTTGGATGGTCTTCCTTATGCTAATAATAATATAATATAATAAAATATAATATTTTATTTCTGTTTAACATTTTATTGCTTCCATTTAGTAGGTTATATATTAAAATTAATACTAGCACTTTATTTTCTGCACTTTTATGGGTTCTCCAACACTAGAGCCAGCTACTTTTTAGAAGATTTTTTTTTCCTATCAAAGTGCTATTTTGTCAAAAATTAAACCTTAACCTGGAGTAGGCTCCTCCAATGCTGAAAGAATTTAATCAAGGAAAGTCACAATGATAATTTTGCTTTCAAAATAACCTTTCCTCTCATAACTTTTTATTCATGCCAACAATGACACAAGGACTTTTTTAATACTGAAATTACTTTAGGATGATTTGTTGCAGGTGGTTTAATCCAGTCATCACTGCAGCTTTGAAACGTGGCGGGTACTGATGTTTGAAAGGTGTGAGGACATGGTGGGAACTGCCTTTTGTCTGAAGTTCTTCTGCCTTTGGGTTTTGAGTTTGCTGATGCTCCGCAGGGACCGAGCTCGAGCGATTTGCGATAATTGTGAAATCTGAAAGGGCTCCCTGACGCCTCTGCTCTTCCCCTCCTGCTCCAAATGGCTGCAGGAGGGATTAGCTCTGCTCTGGAATTGTCCCCGGCTCCCTGGTTTTAGTGCTGGAAAATTACAGAGTCTGGTGCTCCTCAGACTGGGGGCTGGGATTACAAAACTCCCGAAATTGGTGCAGACAGCCCCATGTGCGGCTCCCTGCGAGCACTGAGGGGAGAGCTTGTTTTGATAACATATTGCAAGTGTTCACATTACCCGAGCAGCTGCAAACTGCCCTCCATTTTAGGGAAAAATAATGGACTTTTTTCCTGGGAGAAGTGCATGTTTATATCTGCAGGCAGTAATTAGAGGCTGGTGAGTCAAGGCACTGCAGAAAGAACAGGGAACAAACCAAACCTGTGGGGAAAAGGAGCTGAAAACTGCTCGAGTGCTTGTTCTGGGATAAATTTAACCTTCCTGAAACTGATCCAGGTGGAGCTTGTGCCACTCTGGAGAGGCACCACAGGGTTGGCTTTGGCCAGGGTCTGTCCTCCTTGACTTTCGCAGCTGGAGCAGCTGGATGAGGGATGCTGGTGGGCAGCAGCTCCCGTGGGGTGGCATCTCCTTGTTCCCTGAAAAAGGGACCCCTCTCAGAAAGGGCTGGGTCGTGTCCAAGGGCCTTTGGAATGTGGGAGACTCCTGGGATGGAGTCTCTGAGACTTTTTGGGTGGATCCCATCTCCTGTTCTCTCCCCCACAGCAGTTCCAGGTCTGAGGCTGCCCTCAGGCTGCTCCAGGCATTCCCATCCTTCCCTCCTCTCCTTAATATTCCCAAGTTTCACACCAACTTTTAATAGCTGATCCAAAGGGGCTGGCAGGAGGCTCCAGAAGGAGCAGCCAGGCTTGACCAGCACTATTAAATAGTGATTTTATCCATGTTCACACAGGTGCAGGAGGAGGGAACGGGGAGTACATAACAGAAATCGGATTTTTTCTCGAGTTTACAGGAGTTTGAGATTAAAGAAGTTGGTGGAAGCTGGTAGGATAAATGAGATGGGAGCTGCTGAGAGATAATAGGGAGGATTAGTGGGAGCTCAGCAATAATGGAGAGCAGGTCTGGGGTGGGAATTGTCACCCTGGAAGTTGGGGGGACCTTGGCTCCAAGAGGGCAGACCTGACACTGGGACTGGGGAAAGACCAGTCTAAAAATGATCTCTTTTCTCCATGAGCAGTGATGGCCACTGTGTTTTGCATATCAGTGTGATGGTAACAACCACTGCTCCACTCTGCCACTGGAAACTCCCTTTAATTTCCCTCAGAGGTGTGGAGCGATCCAGCCAAATCTTGCATAGTAAATTTGTGGAGAAATCCAGGAGAGAACATTAATTCTGCATTTCTCCTCTTCATCAGATCACTGCCCTTTAAGCACCCTCATAAACTCATCCTGCTCTTGCATTTCTTTGCAATATCTACAGAGAGAGGCACTTAGACCAAGCTATTTCCTTTTCCTGAGCACTTCCCTGCTGCTCTGTGATCATCTGCTCATTCAAAAAGGGTTTGTCCCCTTCTCTCTTTGTATTTCACCTTCACACTTGGAAGGGATTTCTTCAGTCCTCTCTTTGCTCTGGAATATTCTTGTTTGGGGCAGAGTTCTCACCAGTCCTGCCCAGGTGCAGCCCCTTGGTTGTTCCCATCCTTCTCCTGCTGCCCCCAGACCACACAAATCACTTGGGGTTGTCTCTTAACAGCCTCAGCTCATTTGGGGCTGATTAAATGCAGTTCTGAAGAGCTGCACAGCTCTTCTCCAGGAAAATGTGCCTTTGCCAAAGTGTTTTCCCCCTGACTGTAAGATCTGTGACAAGCAGAGCCATTTCCTGAGGAACACGAGGATGTGCCACAGACCCCCCTGATGCCTCAGGGCTTGCTCGTGGCCTTCAGCACAGGGACCTACTTATGTGGAGCTGTAGCTGCTTTTAAAAGCACTAAAACACACCAGGAAAATGCAGAGTGCTTGTGTGGACAATTAATTTGTGCTGTACAGTGCCTAAGAGTTCTTCTGAGTGCTGGCAGAGTGACTCAGAGCTGGGCTGGGTGGTGACAGCCCTGTCACTGCTGTGATGGAGCCGCTCACCAGCCTTTGATCATGCCCAGGTTTCTCTCCTTGGCAGGTTGGGTTGTTTTGGATTCAGTGTGTCCAAAGAGCTCAGCACAGCTCAGAGCCAGGCTGGGGATGGAACCAGGTCCCTCTGGTCAGTGGATGGCCCCAGGGGCTGTGGCCATCCAGGGAAATCAGCTGAGAGAAGGTCACAGTGGCTGCTTCTCCACCCCACCACCCTCCCCAGGAAACTCATGGTTCACCTGCCGTGTGTTCCCCAGGGCTCTTCACTCCATAATTCCCAGAATTCACAATCCTGCAAGGACCTGTTCCCGTGATCCAGGTTTGGGAATCATCTCCACAAGGATAAAAGCAGCTCTGTGGCTTCACCTCTGTGTGCTCCTATGGTGGAGCCTCTCACTGCCAGCCCTCAGTGTGCCTGGGATGTGGCCACAGAGGGAACAGGACACAGAGGTGATGGGACACAGGGGGGACAGGACAAGGTCCCTGGCAGGGGCTGAACACAGAGACTCTCAGCTGGGGCAGTTTTCAGTGCAAGCTGGAAAATTGGATTTATCCAGGGGGCTGCTTTGGGCATGCAAGACCTGTATGACCAGAGAGTGGTGAGGGTCCTGTCCCAGATTCCTCTTTGGCAGAGGATTTCCCTCTCCCGAAGGGCTGGGAGGGCAGAAAGCCCCACTACAATCAGCACTGGGGTTTTTAGGAGCACCACAGCTCCAGGGCCATGCCTGGATGTCAAACCTGGAGTTTTCCACCTCTGCCAGGGCGTGACCTCCACAGGGGCTGCAGGAGACCCTTCAGACCCATCCATGTCTGGGATTAAGGGGGATTCCCCAAACTCTCCTCCTGGGGCCCCACAGGCACAGCACCAGCTCCTCCTTTGCTGGCATTGCTTGTGTCTGTCTGTCTGTCTGCAGGCTGCCCTGGGAGCTGCAGGACTGGAGCTATTCTGGGTGCTGTGCCTTGACACATTCCTGCAGGGAGCCTCCCCAGCCACGCAGAGCTGTGGCAGAGGAGCTGTTAATTAGCCAGGATCCCAGAGCAGCGAGGGTGGCTCAGCTCCCTGCAGTGACAGCTCCAGCTTTGCTCTCCTGTCCTGCCTTGTTTCCATTGAAACTTCCCGGAGCCCTGGAAAACGCACAATTAGAGTCTGTTAGGTGATTGATTCCTGGGCGAAGGGGCCTTTCCTCCTTGCCTGGAAGGTCTGGCAGGTATTATTTAAAGAGCTAATGAATGTTAATGGGCACATTATTTGCAAATCTTGAAGTGGAATATTAGATCAGGGCTCCTGTGTGTCATGGTAATCAGCTTTCCTTCGCCCGCTCTGGCTCAGGGGGGAACCACCCTGCAGTTGCTTTGTTGTGTGCTTTTCAGATTAATATCCTTTCTCCAATCCAGCAGCTTTTCTCGGGGTGTTGGAGTCGAGAAGCAGATGGTTCCCATGCTGCTGTTTGATGGCTGACCCGAGGGTTGTCCTGCTCAGAACCGAGCACAGAGCGAGCTCCTCCCTGCCTTGGTCTGTGCTGAGAGGGGAAAAGGTGCCTGGGAGGAGGCAGGGCTGGGCTGGACCTGCACAGCACCATCCTGGGATGGAGAGCAGCATCTGAGCTGCTCAGAGCCCTCCTGCATCCTCCTCAGATGGGCAGTGAGGGGCAGCTCACTGCAGGAGCTCCGTGGTGCTGCTCCAGGCTGCCTCTTCTCCAGCGCTTCCCAATTTCACTTGGCTGCTTCCTCCTGCTCTTCCACCCATGGGGATGCCTTGTGAAGGCTGGCCTAGAACAGAGGCTGGACAAAGTTAAAGAATAAAATAGGGATTTATTAAAAGGCCTCAATGGATACAACTTGGGCACCCAAGATGAACCAAAATGGGCACAAAATGCACAACTCTTACACTTTTATCAGTTCTGCTCCATTTGCATCTTGCAGTTCATTGTCCAATTCCAGCTTTAGCCCATGCAGTCCCATCCTTCTTGTTTTTCTCTCTCCAGCCCACATTGTTTGTGCTCTTGGGCCTGAGATTTGGATCATTTGTCCTTGGTCCCCAGCTAGAGCAGGAATTGTTTTGTCTCCCTGCTCTGTGCACAGAGCTCACTATCCCCTCATGTGAAGCTCAGAATTACACATTAAAGCAGCACAGAATGTGAAAAATATAAAAGCTAAAACCTGAGGCATCCATGTACTCCTCCATATTCTCACATCGAGGCCAGTCCAGACCTCTGGCCAGGCTGGTGGCCCCCATGCCCACATGCCCTGGATAACTGGCTGCTCCTGGATGCCAAAGGCAAGGTTTGAGTTGTGTTTTCCACAAGAACACATTGAAAGGTTCATATTCCAACCTTCCTGGCCACATCTGGATCAGGGAGCACAGCCTCTGCCAGCTGTGACCCCAAATGCCAGGCACACCTCTGCACAGCACACACGTGGTGTCCCTCAGGAGGCCAAACAAAAGGAAAGATGAAATCCCAGGGGATTTTCCAAAGGTTTTTGCTGGAGCCTTTCCTGAGCATCAGACAGGGAAGTGAAGCTGCTGCACAGAGAGCAGCACAGCCCTGCCCTGGCTCAGGTCATGGTGCCATGGACTCTCCTGGGGCCCAAAGTGAGCCACAAAATGGGGACTTGGGAGACCTGTGGGTGACAGGAAGTTTGGGTGACAGTGGATTCAGGTGTTCCCCCTGGTGGGATTCAGGGGTTCCACCTGCCCAGTGCAGCTCCCAGGTAGGGAACCCCAGTGGGAACAGCAGCACCAGGAACTCAAGGGGAAAATTCCCCAGGTGCAGCACAGGTGAGGGATGGGGGAAGGCTCTATTCTGCCAAAATAAATGAGCAAATTGATGATGAAAAAAGATCCATCACCTACTTCTGTATTTCCAGTCTCCTTCTGGGTGAATCCAGCAGATTTGTGCCTCGCAAGGGGACGATTCCTGCTCTGTCACACACCTGCTCTGCTGCTCCAGACTCCTGAGCATCCACCCATCCTCCTCAGCTCCTTGGTGCCAACCTACTTTGTATTAACAGCGATTCAAATGTTAACAGCTGCTGTCCATGTTCGTCAAAAAGCAGCTTAATACAAATATATGATTATTGTATGAGCATTGTATAAAAGATACTTGTGTGTGTCTTAAGCTAAAACAACAATATACACTTTTATCCAATCCTGATACGTTTATAAATATATTTAAATGGGTATAAATATTTATAAATAGTTTCTGTAATCTCCTGTAATTAGGCTCTAAGCTCTGTGACAGACAGCATCTGTTTGATCTGCGGGTGCTCTGTGTGTGTGTGTGGCAGGTCTCTCCAACAACAGTGCTGGAGTCGGGAGATGCCTCTGAAGGGAGCTGGCTCCTTCCCCTGGGAGGGGAAACCCAGACCTGGAGCAGCTTCAGGTGCAGGGAGAGCTGAGCCCAGCTGGGGGTGTGCAGCCAGAGCAGGGCACGGAAGGATGAACAGCCCAGGGTGATGCTGGAAATGCTCTGTGAGTTATTGGCAGCTGGAAGCTGGGCCGGGAGGAAGGAGCAGCCAGCGAGGACGTGGTGGGTGGGAAAAGTATCATAAACCCTTTTTTTATTTCTCCTCATAACTCTCTTTATTTCCTCTCTGTTTGACTGTCGCTTTGAGCTATCTTTGTTCCAGAAGGAGAGGAAGTAACCTAACACAGAGTCAAACAAAACGGGGCCTTTTTGCTCTAAAAGCCTTTTGGGAGTGCTTCTGACACAGAGGAAATGGGGTGGATTTTCTCAGGGCTATGGCAGCAGCTGATGAACTTGGTGGCAGCAGGACAGGACAATCCATGGTCACACAGAGCCACCAGGAGCTCCCACGGGTGGGATTCAGGTCCCAGAGCAGCTGCTGGGCCAGCTGGAGGCCTGTCTGGGCTGCTCCAGGATTGTCCTTTTCCAGCTCAGGACAGACTGACACGGCTCAGGTGGCTCCTGGGTATCCCTGAACACCCCATGGCACAGGGGGATCCTCAGACCACCCCACACAGGGATCCCACAAGGGTCTTGCAGAAGGACAGAGCAGGAATCTTCCCCTTGCACAGCACAAATCTGCTGGATCCACCCAGAAGGAGACTGGAAATACAGAAGAAGGTGATGGATCTTTTTTCATCATCAATTTGCTCGTTTATTTTGGCAGAATAGAGCCTTTCCCCATCCCTCACCTGTGCTGCACCTGGGGGAATTTTCCCCCTGAGTCCCTGGTGCTGCTGTTCCCACTGGAATTCCCTACCTGGGAGCAGCACTGGGCAGGTGGAACCCCTGAATCCACTGTCACCCAACTTTCCTGTCACCCACAGGTGACAGGACAGAGGGCACCATCCCTTGTGCCAAGGGCTGCTGGGTGTGTTTGGTGACAGAAACAGAAACTGGCCACTGCAGAAGCTCCATGGGGACAGCTTTCCTGGCTGGAGAAGGGTTTTTGGGGTGATGCACGGGTCATGCTCTGGGGAGATGCTGCTCAGGGGGCACCAGTGAGATGGGGAGGAGGAGGAGGGGGAAAGGCAGAGTTTGCTGCTTCAGTGGTGGATCCTGATCCAGTTCAGCTGCTCGTGTGCCAGGCTGTGTCCCTGGCACTGCAGAGATGTCCTGGCTCCCATGGGCACTGCTCTGTGCCCCCACTGCCCACTCTGGGGGTAGTGGATGTGTCCCCTGCCCTTTGTCCAACCAGCCTGTGCAGGTTTCAGTTTGAAACTGGGTAGAAACACTAATTATGTGTTGTGGTTTTGTAATATTTTACTAGGTTTGAGATTTTTTTGTTAATTTTGAGATTTTTTTTTTGCTTAATGTATTTTTCTTGATGTGAGATATGAAGATAGGATTAGGAGAAAGGTGAAGTAGGTTTTTCAAACTATGACACAGCCCCACTGTGTTCCTGCTTCAGGTGTGTGAGAAGAGCCTGTTCTGTCCATTGGATGGGGGGAAAGCCCTGCTGGAGGAGATGGAGGCACCTCTGCTTCCTGCAGGCTGAGGGAGAGGATGGGAGAGCCATGGATTGAAAGGTTTGGCTGTGTGGGATGGAGACAATTGCTGGGAATGGCAGGGAAAGGGAAAGTGGAGCAGAGCAGAACAAAGGCAGACTGAAGCAGGAGCCTGGGGCTGTGCAGGGAGCGGGAGAGCATCCAGCAGAGCTGGACTGGCTGTGCCAAAACCCTGGGAATTGTTCTGACTCCACTCTGGCTCTCTGTGCTGAGCCCTGCTCCTGAGCTGGGCACTGTGCTGCTCTGTGGCAGATGATTGTCATTCCCAATTTCTCTGTTTAAAAATGCAGGAGAACAGACTGAAAGAAAAATAATCAAATTGCCAAGTGCAAAGTTGCAGAGTGATCTTTGCTTTGCAGCTTTGACTTGGGCCCCGGCTGTGTATCTTTAATCTTCCACAAGTCTTTAATCAGAAGAAAATCTGGCTTATCCCTAAAGCCCAGGGTCTGAGCCTGTGCAGTGCAAATAGAATCCTCAGAGCCTCCAGGAGGGGATGGAGCAGACCCAAGTGGGGATGTGGCTGTGGCTGCCCCTGATTGCAGCAGGGCAGGGCAGGAGAGGAGATGCTCGAGGCAAGAATGGGGGGAAAATGAAACTGTGACAGCTGTGAATGGATAAACAGGCTGGGGGTTTAACAGGGAAACAGGGAAATGTTGGGAAGTGGTGTCTGCACTCACCTGGAGTGAAACCTGCTGGGTTTTGTAAGCCTGGATTTATCACGGAGGTACAGCTGGGAAGGGACATTAAAGATGATCCCATTCCACCCCTGGCATGGGCAGGGACACATCCCACTGTCCCAGGGTGATCCAGCCTGGCCTTGGACACTTCCAGGGATCCAGGGGCAGCCAGAGCTGCTCTGGGCAAGCAGAGAAAACCCCCTGATTTAGGGGTGATGCTGAGGATTTGGGGTTTTGTAGAAATAGGGCAGTGACCTCCTACCAGTTTACAACAGATTATAAAGGACCAAGAGGAAACAGGAGAATCCAGCAGAGCCTGTGCTGCTCCTGGGACAGGAACAAAGCCAGCCCTGCCTTTTCCTTGAAGGTCAGGGCATCTACCTTGAGCTTCAGGACAGATTTTTCTGGCATGGACAAGGCTTTTCCCACTGTCTTTAAAGAGAGCAGACTCACTTTCCCGATGTTTGCAGGCAGACCCAGCCAGGGTGGGTGGCTGCTCCTGGGTCTCCCTTTCCTCCCCTCCTGCCTTGCTGAGTGTTCCTGGCAGTTTTCAGCTGTGCTAAAAACCTCAGAGGAAATGATGGGATTGGGAACAATCCTGCTCCCAGCCTAAAACCTGCCACAGGGGAAGGTGCTGGATTGTCACCACCTTCCTCTGGGTGGTCACAGATTTTAAATAATTCCTTGCTCAGCACCACTAAATGGCTCCTTCCTGTGCCACATCCTTTGGGCTCTGGGGTGAATTCCAGGTGCTGCTTGGAATATTTTCAATTTCCCCATTTTGCTCCCCCACCTCCTCAAAGGCTGCTGATTTTGGGATGGCAAATGTTGGAATAACTTCCTTCTTTGGGAAGAGTTCTGGGGGATGAGGGAGGCTCTCCTTAAACTTTGTCATTATCAGCATAAACTTCCCATTGCTAAAATGAGTTATTTGGTGTTGTTTTCTCATGCAGATTTATTTGGCAGCACACACAAAGCCAGGTAAAGCTGGATGTGTCCATTCTCAGGAGCAGCAATCCCAGCTGGAGTGGGAAATGGTGCAGGGAAAGGGGGATCCTGGATGTCCCTTTTGGCCAGGGTGGGATCTAGTGAGGTTTTATCCCAGCTTCTGGGTTTTCTGTGGAAATCAGAGGAACAGGACCCCAACCCATGAGAGCCAGGACAGAAAGCAGCAGTGGGGTAAGTGCAGGGGAGGGCTGGGTATTAATTTGTGCAATGAATAATTAATGACCAATCAGTATTGGAAAATCACTCACTCTGTGAGTTTAAATTCCAAATAAATAATAACCAAAGCAAAAGGTTGAGGCCACACCAGCACCCACCTGCCCAGGTGATTCTTAACCATAAAACTCATCAAGAATCTGGGCCCAGGGGGTGCAAACCAGCCCAGAACTGGGGAGAATTCCAAAAACTCCATGGAAAAATGGATAGAGACAACCCAGGAGAGAATTGAATTCCTTCTTGGGACAGCCAGGAGAAGCAGTGCCCGATTTCATCCTGAGCAGGCCACAGAGCTGATTTTAAATGCTGTTATTGAAGGTTGCTCTGTAAAAGTGTCTCGATGTACTTAAACTCAGTAACATTGTAGGAATTTAAAAATAAACCCACAAAAGTTCATCACAACTTCACTTCAAAAAGGCTCTCCACATAAAAGGGGAGAGGCTTGTTAAAAAGAAATTAAAAGCAGCCACCAGAAGGGTGACATTTTTCCAGGGGACACAGACATTGTTTAAAGATCTTCTATTAGAGGATGAGAGCAAACCTATACAGTTATCAAAAGAGACCTTAAAAGGGCAAAAAATTAGCAGTTCTCATTAAAGAGCAGACCAAAGGAGGCTGTCAGAGGTAAAACAGTATCCTTCAAAAAGTGGAAGTCATGTTCAGAGGAGAAAAATGAGAAAAGGAGTGTGAGAAGACAAAGCTGTGACAGCAGAGACAAACCCGTTTTTTGAGGAGTTGTAAAAATCTAATATGAAACCTTAATAAATCTAAAACCAAAGCTTAATATTTCTTATTAATATATTATATTAATCCGTATTTAATATATAAATATATTTCAGAAATACATATAAAATATATGTACTATTATGAATAATAAATAAACCTTTTTTGCCAACCCCCTCAGCAGCTGTGGAGCCCCCACAGTGCAGGGTCCATCCCAAAATCAGCAGCCTTTGAGGAGGTGGGGGAACAAAATGAGGAAATTGAAAATATTCCAAGGAGCACCTGGAATTCACCCCAGAGCCCAAAGGATGTGGCACAGGAAGGAGCCATTTAGTGGTGCTGAGCAAGGAATTATTTAAAATAAGGTGGTTCTGAAGGAGTTGCAGGTGGGAAATGCAGGGATGCTTCCAGCAGCAATCCAGGGATGGCCCAGCCCAGCTCTGAGCTCAGGAAAATCTAACAGAGAGCTCAGGAGCACAGGAATAAATCTGGAATAAAGGGAAAGAGTCATTGGAGATTGACTCTTCCCCACTATTCCAGATTTCTTCTCCATGAAGTTCTGGGTGATTTCTTCACCCAGAGTTCTTCTCCATGAATTTCCAGAGCAGGGGCGCATGTGGGAAAAGCTTTGGGAAATCCTCAACAGAGACTCTTCTAGAAGTCAAAAGTGCAGTGTGAAAGTGTGGGGTTAAAGAGAAAATTATTCTCTGTCTCATAACTGTGCAAGAAACACAATTCAGGAATAAATCTGCAAAGAGAAGAGAAGCACCCAGGGACCTGTGGTGGAGCAGCACCTCCGGGTCAGGAGAAGGAAAGGAAAGCAGTTCAACCATGGAGCCGCTGATAATTCTTCAATATTCTGAGTTCTGGTGCAAAGCCATGGCAGGAGCCCCCAGCAGGAAGGAAAACAGGAGCAGAATGTGCCAGATCCTGTGGGAGGGTGAAACATCCCTGTGGGAAGGGCTGGGACTGCCCAGGCTGGAGCAGAGAGGGGAGTGTGGAGGCCTCAGAGCCCCTGCCAGAGTCTGGATGGGTTGAAGGGAAACTGGAGAAGGATTTGTGTCAGGAACTGGAGTGCCAGGACAAAGAGAATGGGTTAAAACTTAAAGAGGGGAAATTTAGATGGAATATTGGGAAGGAATTGTTCCCTGGCAGGGTGGGCAGGCCCTGGCACAGGGTGCCCAGAGCAGCTGTGGCTGCCCCTGGATCCCTGGCAGTGCCCAAGGCCAGGCTGGACATTGGGACAGTGGGAGGTGTCCCTGCCGTGGGGTGGAATGAAATAATCCCATGAAATAATCTTTAAGGTCCTTTCCAACCCAAACCATCCTGGGATTCTGGGATTTGAGCTGAACCAGTCACAAGCCTTAACCAAGCTATAACTGCTCAGGAAATGGGATTTTTTTTTCCTTGCATGCCCACATTGCAGATACAGTTAGGGGAAAAAAAAATCGCCTCAGTGATCTGTGATAGCCTAAAAGTAAATTGAGTGTGGAAATTTTTCGGGGGAAAAATGTTAAACAAAACAGAAGAGATCAATTTGTCATTGCACAGATCAATATTTCACCTGCTACTTAACTACTGTTTGCAGATCTGTTCCCTCCACTGGAGGAGAAAAAAAAAGACAGGGAAAAAAAAAACCCTAGGAAGAAGGAAAGATGGAGAGAGAAGTGCGGAAGATAAGGGTTGAGGAGTGTCTCTGCAGACAGAGAGATTTCATGGATTGAGACTCTTCACTCTGAGCAAAGTGTGAGTGATGGGCAGGGGTGGCACAGGGGAGATAATTCAGTTCCTGCAGCTCAGAACTGGGATATCACATGGATCAGGACATTCCACACAGGCAGGAAGAACCTGCCTTGTTCAGATTTTGTGTCTCTAAAATTCTTCCCCAGAGGATTTGGTGTGGGCTGCAGGATAACCAAAACCTCCAGGGAGATGCAGTGAGGTTGGTCTGGGCCTCCTTGGCCTCCCCACACCCAGCCAGGTTTGCTTCCCTTAATTCTCCTTTTGGAATTTTGAATCTGAAGTTTGGAAGCTTCAGCTGGGAATTCTTCAGGAATCTTCTGGAATGGGCTGGGCCAAGCTCTCACTTGAGTCGTTACAGTCAGCTGGGGCTGGGCTCTTTCTCCAGCAGCACTGACACAACCAGAGCACACAGCCTCAAGCTGCACCAAGGGAAAT
>JAWWEX010000042.1:1455439-1468292 GCA_035583215.1 Arremon brunneinucha | reverse complement strand
TCTCTTGTCCTCAAACAGGTGGCACATCCCTTGCAGGGTCAAAATCCAACCACCAGGCACTTCTGGCAACATTCCAGGATTTCCGAGCCCCCCAAGCGTTGTCTCGGTAACTCTGGACATCAGGAGTGATGTGCTGAGTTCCCACACCTGTTCAAAAGCAGGGATGCCCCTGTGCCAACAGGATGATGTGAGCCCCACGTTCAGCTGGGAGGATCTCCTGTAGCTCCAGGCTCCCTGCACTCACACAGAGGTGTCACAGAGAGGGGCAGAGCTGTCTCATGTGGCCTCCCCTCAGCATTCCAGGCCTGGCTTTAGCAGCAGGATCAGGAGGGCTGTGGGAAGCTTGGGGTGAGAGCCTGTGTGCACCTCCACACCCCAGCACTCAGGAATTGTGGTTTACAGGAACCCAGAGCTGCTGCAAAAGCACCTCTGGATCCTTTCTGGGTGATTGGCATCCAGCTCGCCTGGAAAAAGCCAATCTCCCAGCAGCACAAGAGGGGATCAGTGTGGGCCATGCTCTCCTGGAGCCTGGATGTGACAGCAGCTGGCCACACTCAGAGTACCTGGGATCCTGATCCTGGCACTTCTGGAGTGTTTGACACCATGTGGGGAGGAAGTGTGTGAATATTTAAATGGAAATACAATAAAAGATGTGTCCAGGCAGTTCTGCCCAGACAGGCTCCCCGCTCCTGCAGAGCAGGTTCCAAGCTGCAGTGGCCATGGAATAGCAAGCAGGCAGCTGGCAGGTCCCACAAACAAAGCTGCCAGATGTTCAGCCCCACAAGGGAGCCACTCTCCTGTCCTGCTGCAGGGACTGTGCTGTGCCTCCTGCTGGGTTGGCTCCTTGCAGAGAACACTGGAACAGGGCTGGCTTGACAGCTCCTCAAAACTGGTGCTACCACAGGTTTGTGGAGTGAGCAAACATCAACAAGGAATAAATCAGAGCTGGGAGAAAGGCTGCTCTCCACTCTCCCTCCAGCGTGGCTTGTTTACACTCTGCACTGCAATCTGAAAAATGCCATCTCTAATGAATACTAAATAGTGGGAGGCTTCTCCTCAGCAGCCTGGTGCTGAGGCTGATTGCTGTGCAGGAGAATGTGCTGCTGAGAGTGGGGGCTTGGCTGTGGCTCTGTTTCATGCAGTCATAGAAACTGTCAAGCTCAGGTGCCTCTGTGATCTGCAGGCAGCCTCTCTCCCTGCACCCTTTCCTGGCTACCCATTTATTTTTAAAACGTTCCATTGTTACTGTCTCTCAGGTCTTGCAGCCAATTTTCATGTCATTATTATTTCTGTCGCTTTAAAATTTATCTACTTATGCAATTTTAATCCTTTTTTTTCCCCCCCTAAACCAATTCACAGTAATATGTTAACAGCTGCCTTGTAGTGGAAGTCACTGGGAGTTAACACTCCCAAGCCCTCTCTGGTAGGAACTGACTCACCTCAGTGTTATAAATCTGTTCTACACTGCCTTGTACCCCTCTCTCAGAACCTTCACATGGATCTGCTTTGTCACCAGGAACATTCCCGACCCTGCCTGTGCAGGGGACATTAAAAAAACAGAATAGCAGCAAGCAAGAACACTTCTGCACACACAAATGGCATCTAAAATACTTCTGCAGCTCCTGAAGCTGTGAGGATGGGGAAGCAGAAGGGGATCTCTGTTGCAGAAGATGGGGGATACAAAAGGAGGCATCATAACAGAGCCCCTGCTCACATTTCAGTATTCCTGCATGGAATAAACTGCCTCTCTTTGGGGAGTTTGATGACATTTTTGGTTTTTCTCCTCCACCAACAATTCCCTGTGAGGGTGAGAGGTGCTGAGGGTGCCCAGAGCAGCTGTAGCTGCCCCTGGATCCCTGGCAGTGCCCAAGGCCAGGCTGGACAGGGCTTGGAGCACCTGGGATGGTGGGAGGTGTCCCTGCCATGGCAGGGGTGGCACTGGGTGAGGTCCCTTCCACCCCAAACCAGTCTGGCATTCTGGGGTTATTCCAATTCAAGGCATTCCCATGGTGATAATTCCACATAACAAAAATGCAGAGCAGAAAAGGCACTGACCCAAAGGCTTGTTAATGCACACATAGCTAAGAGTTTGTTGGGTGATATTTTTTTGTAAAATACCAAATTCAGGCAAAATCACTGTTTCTGGTTAACAGCAAATCGCTCATCCCAACTGCAATGGTTATTCTTTCTTGCTGCACTCATCTGCTGGAGTGTTCACATAAATATGCATGCACTTCCCACCTACACAGTATCAAACACTCCACAAGTGCTCCAGAGCCCAGGATAATCCGTTGTTTTGGAGGGATCAAACCTGCAGCCACGTGTGTGCAGTGAGCAGGAGATTCTAAAGCCCAGCACAGGGGCACTTCTCACTGAGCTGTGCAAAGGTCACCCTGTGCTGTGATTAAGCTCCTGTCAACACTGAGCCTGTAGGAGAGTTCAGAAAACACTCTGCAAACAAGAGCCAGGCTCTCTGGGTTAAAAGGTTATGAAATTTAGTCTAATCTCTAGTTCTGTTTTCTTAGATGCTCACTACCAATCTATTATAAAAAAGTCAGTGCACCCCAAAATCAGGTTTCACAGCTTCTTCTTTCACAAATTCTTCTTTTACATGATCCTGGCCATATTTATTGTAGAGTCCTAGACTGGTTTGGGTTGAAGGAGCCTTACAAATCACCTCATTCCACCCCCTGCCATGGGCAGGAAAACCTTCCACTGTCCCAGGTTGCTCCCAGCCACAATGTCCAACCTGGCCTTGGGCACTTTCAGGGATCCAGGGGCAGCCCCAGCTGCTCTGGAAAACCCATTCCAGGGTCTCACCACCCTCACAGGGAAGAATTTCTTCCCAATTCCTAATCTACCAGACAATTTCTACAAGGCTGCTCAGACTTGCAGTTCAAACTGTTCAGAATTCTCTCAAGACTCCCTTGAAATCTCTTTTTTAAGTCATGCTGATTTGCATCATCATTTCTCAGACTGAAATGAAATAATTTCTTTTTGTCAAAACATTCCTTCCACCACTCTCTTGAAAACCACTTGTGACTCTGTGAATTATCACAGGAATTTCACATTTGGCACAGCATTTCTCCCAGTGAGAGGTTTGGATCTGTTGCCTTCCCAACTGTCCACAAAGTTCTCACACTTTCAAACACTGGGAGCTGTCCACAAATCAAACAGGACAAGTAAGATATCAAAAGATTTAACACCCAGGAAAAGTAAAACAGCAGAATAATCAGAATGTTTTCTAAGTGTCCAGAAACTAACAGGGAGATGAGTCTACATGAATCCCTCAGGAGCAAAACAAGCTGATGCAACCCAATTGTGCTCTCCAGTGGATGAGACTTTGTGGATAAGAAGGAAGCAGCAGATCCCACACACCTGAGGCTCCTGACACGGTCCCATGTGGCATCCACGAGTGATGAATGCCTTGGCTGGAGTCCTGACACAAATCTGGTTGGAATCTGCAGTCTGAGAGCACTTTCCAATGGCTCCCTGTGAAATGCAAAGGACAAATTGAATGGTTACTCAGCTGCTCAGAAGATCCATTCAATATTTTATTGATAGCCTGGATGAGGGAATGGACTGTGTGTTTATTAAATCTGCCAAGATTAAATCTGTGAAGAGAGGCTGCAAATACATGGGGGAGAGCAGTATTAAAAACTTTTGACAACTTGGACAAGTCTATAAATACAGAAGGCATCTCTCTGGTAAAAAGCAGAGTGGTTTCACTTGGGCAGGAGTAAAGTGCACAAACACAGGACAGACACCAGTTGGCACAAAGCAGTCTGGAAGAACAAACAATCTGAAGGTTCTGCTGGATCACAGGCTGTCCAGGGTTATTATCCTGAGCAGAGAGAGAGGTTATTATCCTGAACAGGTCTGTTAGCAGAATTTCCTGACAGACATCTCACAGGTCCTCTGAAACACCTGAGTGCAGAGGCATGGCCAGGTTTGGGTGCTGCTCCTCAGGAAAGGCTGACAGGCACAGCAGCAGGACAAGGGAAACACAAACTGAATCCAGAGACTGAGAACAGGAGGTGCTCAACAGGGAGCAGAGCATGGAGAGGGGCAGGAACAGCTCTGGCAGTGCAGGATTGGTGCAGAACAGCCCTGGCAGAGCATGGAGAGGGGAAGGAACAGCTCTGGCAGTGCAGGGATGGGGCAAGAACAGCTCTGACAGAGCAGGGTTGGGGCAGGGACAGCCCTGACAGAGCAGGGTTGGGGCAGGGACAGCCCTGGCAGTGCAGGGTTGGGGCAGGGACAGCCCTGGCAGTGCAGGGTTGGGGCAGGAACAGCCCTGTGCCAGGTAAAAATCTGCTAAAAATGCAACTGAAACAACTGCTCAGCACAAGCAGCTCTGATCTGCTGTGGAAGGAGGAGAAGGACTGAGTGATCAGCTGAGAGCTCATCCAGCTTCACTTCTCAAGGGTTCTGTGCCCAGCTGAGGCTGATCAGAGTTTTTCTGTCCCCAGTTTGCCCAGATGTACCCCAGCAGCTTCACACAGCGTTTGTGTCATTTCTGCATTAACATCATCATTAAGGTTAGTGGTTTATGCTCATCTTACCATCTTAGGACTCCCTGTCTCACAAACACCTTATCAAAATGCTATTTGCCAGACCAGCATGACTCACAGCTCATCCATCAAAAGCCATTTTAATAATTAGTCCTCAAATACTAATTCAATAAAATCTTTGGATCTCGTTTTTCCTTCCCAAGCAGTGCAATGAGCAAAAGGGCTTGTCATCCTTGGCACTGCTTCCCTCAGACTCACAGGATGCAGATCAGAGCTGCTGGTGCCAGCCTCCCATCCCACTGACAGCCTTTTAGAAGCAGCTACAATTCTAGCAGACGTTGTAGACGCTTGGGTGTCTGAGCTGCAGATTGTCACAGAGACACCAGGTCACTGCTGCTGCCTCCAGCACCCAGACCAGTCCCTGGAACAAAGGCAGGGCCAGCTCTCCCTGTGTCCATTCTGACATCAGAAAAAATCTTCAAGCACTTTAATCTTCCCCAGGTTACCCATTTCAGTGATTCTACATCCTACATCAGCCATGTAGCCCTGTTGTTAGTGCAGTTCAGCCTGTTTTCTCCAGTCATTTTCCCATGGGAAGCAGTTTTAGCTGCAGTGGCCAGGCTGACTAACACAACACCTTCTGAGCCAGATGAATTCTCTGGGTGTCAGGGAAAGCAGTCCTGCTTTATCAAACAATTATAATCAATTACCAATATTGATCAGAAGCAGCTACAGCTGAGCTTCCTGCAGGATCCATTGAATTAAATGGCTGTGCTGGAGGAAGAGCAAAGATCCCTGTGAAATTGTGCAGGTTCTGAGATTTATGAAAGCACAGCTCGATTTCATTGGCATTCCATCAGTTAAATCAACATTATATAAACCCTTATATATAGGGGTTCTTATATAAAAGAAATCATGCAAGTCACAGACCTCGTTAGCTCTGTGTACCCTTCTACCACTGCTAAATTGAGTTGATATGTCAGAGAGTAGAAACCCAAAAGATTCCTGATTTATCATCTTAATTCTTTACATCTCCTCTCAAGAATTCACAGTGCTGTCATTCTCTCCTCCATTCCCATTACCTTCTTTGTAACATATTGGCCTTCTTACTTTTACTGAATAATTCCTGGTCTATTATATCTATAATTATACTAATAATTAAGCATGCCTTTTCATCAGCTAGCAGCTAATTACTTCTGTTCCTACCCAGCTTGCTCAGAAAACAGTCAATTCATCTGTATCCCCATCACTCTCACCGTTGCTAAGCACTCAGTGCCACTCAGCAGTGCCACTGTCACGCTGTGGGGTGGCTCAAGGTGCTCTGCAGTCCCTGCGGCTGCTGCCTTTCCCTCTCACATGGGTTCCTCACCTGACAGAAGGCTTTCCTCACCTCCTGGCACTGCTGCTGAGCCCAAACAGCTCTGGAGCTGCCCACCAGCAGCTCCTGCTTTCTGCAAGGAGCACTCACTGCAGAGACAAAGAGAACTGGATTCCAACTCATCCTGTACCAGCCTGTGGGTCAGAGCACACCCAAGGCTCTGTTAGATGGGAACTGAAGCCATGAGGTCTAAACTCTTGACTATTTGGACTTCTGTGAAGCTTTTGGCATACTCAGAGGGATGGACACTTCTCCCATGAGGAAAGGCAGAGGGATTGTTCAGCCTGCACAGGAGAAGCTTTGGGGTGAGCTCAGTGTGGCCTTGCAGGGCCTGAAGGAGCTACAGGGAAAACGAAGAGAGGCAATTCCCAAGGGATGGACGGGCAGGACACAGGGAATGGCTCCCACTGCCAGAGGCAGGGATGGATGGGATATTGGGAATGAGGAATTGTTCCCTGTGAGGGTGGGCAGGCCCTGGCACAGGGTGCCCAGAGCAGCTGGGGCTGCCCCTGGATCCCTGGCAGTGCCCCAGGCCAGGCTGGACATTGGGGCTGGGAGCAGTCTGGGACAGTGGGAGGTGTCCCTGCCATGGCAGGGGTGGGATGGGATGGGCTTTAGGGTCCCTTCAACCCAAAACAGTTTGGGATTCCATGGTTCTGTGATTCTCTGGTGTGAAGAACCTCTTGTTCTCGCCCTGGATCATTCCTGATCTGCTGGTGTGACAGCTGGACATTGTCATTGTGCCTCTGCTCCTTACCCTGCCTCCCACCAACACCCTGCCCCAAATTACACCAGTTAGTATCAAACTTCAGTGATATGGTGATAAATCAGCTCAGATTGGTTTCATTTCCCCAGTTTTCTGTCATTTGGTCTGTTGTAGGCTCCAGACAGAAGTGGATGTTCCAGGGCAGGAATTCTCACCATCACCAGCTTTGGCAAGCTGCTTCCTTGCCTGCTCCTCAGGTAATGAAATCAGGGAAATTACCATTAGTGAAATGTTAATGGCTGGTATTTCCAGCTTTCCCAGACACTGGGTTAGGCTAAACCCTTAATCCTTTTATCTGACTCATGACTGCATCCTCTGTTATGAAGCAATGCTGGCAAATGAAGTGGTTGTGCCTGATTCCAGCAAAAGGAAAATTGGAAAATGAGGGAATTTGTTACAGAAAACACTCAGAGTGGCAGCCAGAAAGGTAAAATGTTTTCAGATGGCAGGTAGACTATTTTAGGATTTTATATTGGAGGCTCAAAGCAAATGCATATAACCTGTCAAAAAAAAAAGACTTGAGAGGAAAACAAAAAGCTTGCATCATAAAACAGCAGGATCAGGGAGGCTCTTGGAAGTTAAAAGGTAGCCTGCAAAAAGCTGAAGTTGTGTCTGAAAAAGGACATCTAAAAAGAACATAAATTCTGGCAGACTAAATGTAAAAGCACAATAACATAGATGGAAGAAAGAGTTTAGAAGCAGTTTGCTAAAGAAATAGAAAGAATGTTTTAAATCCTTCTTGAACACGTCAGGAACAAGGAGCTTGCAAGAGCCACACAGGTGTGGAAGGAGCACTCAGAAAACACGATGCAATCACAAAAAATCCCAAAAAATTCTTGGGTTTTTTTTCAAACCTCTGTTCACCTGGAGAATCCTGGAAACTCTACAACCAGGGTCTTGTTTATAAGGCCTTCACAGAAGGCTTGTCTTAATTTAAGGGTGTTAAGTGGAGATTATAAAGCAGATAAAAAGAATAACAACATTTCGCTGGGCGCCCGATGGAATTCACCCAAGGTTTTTATAGAATGTTAAATATGAATCATCACTGAGCTAATACCCTGAGTACGTAACCTTTTGCTGAAAATTGCTGTGATTATCAAAGGACTGGAAGGTAACTAATAAGAAATCAGGTTTTTAAAATAAATCCAGTGGCGATTCAAGAAGTCTCAGACCACTAAGCCCAATGTCCATATGGGTCATGTTGGCTGAAGCTCCAGTAAAGAACAGAATTAGTGAATACATGAATAAAAGTAACATGTTAAGGAAAAGTAAACATGACTTTTGTAAAAGGAATCCAAGCCTTCTAAATCTGCTGGAATTCTTTGAAGGAGTCAAAAGCATGTAAATAGCAGAGCTCCAGCTGAGAATTTTTCCCTGCATTTCCAACTCACCCCAAGCTTCCAGAAACCTCATGCATAGAAGGTCTCATCAAAGACTTTTAAATAAACTAAAACAGCCAGGGACTACAGGTAAGGACCTCACAGAGTTACAATTTAGCATTGGAAAAAGAAGATTATCCTAAAGGATGAGTTTTCACAGTGGAAGATGATCAGCAGTGGAGTCCCATGGGGATTAAGGTCCACAGTGTTCAATGTGCTCAGAAATGATTTGACAAGTTGGGGGAAAAGTGAAGAAGTTTTCTGATAAAAACTAAATTAATTAGAATAATATTTACTGCAAAAAGTTCAAGATGCCACGACACTGAGCAAGCCTCATGACAAAGTGGAAGATAAATTTCAGCCCTGACAACTATAATCTGGTTATCCACAAAAAGCAACACTTTACATGCAGAGTGATGGGCTCTGAGCTAGTTTGCACAATTTAGGAAATGCATCTCAACATTATAACAGCTGTTCTATGAATATATGACCCCATTGCTCAAGAGCAGGCAAAAAAAAATCCCAAAGTTTCAAATTCCTAGGAGAGAAAAGCACAGCCCTGCCCCTGTTTGCATCCACAGTAGTTCTGCTTCTCCAACAGGCAGCACGTCACTGGTACCCTCACCTGAGACAAAAAGAAACTCTAACAGCAAAAAGAAAAGCTACATGGCAGGATGACAAACATGGGGAGTACCAAAGTGCTTTCATGTGAGACACGGAGTTAGCTGGAATGAGAGGCTGAGCAGGAAGGGCTGGCTTGGCATTTGTCGTTGCCAATTGTGCCGAGCAGGCCAGGTGCCAGCGAGGGGAGACAGACACCGAACACGAGCTCTGTCGTGTGCCGCTTTGTTCAGCTGCTGAAGCCTTCATATCCTGTCAGGCAACAACTCTCAGGGCTCTGGCAGGCCTGTGACAGCTCCCTTTCCTACATAATCCCCGCGTGCTTTCAGGGAGATGTAAGGGGAAAGGAGGAATGAAAGGCTTGCAGTGCTTTTTGTGCCCATTACCTCAAAATCGTTGCTCATTAGAGGTTTCCACTTCCTTCCCCAGGTGTCCTCCCCCACCACAATTTCAGAATTAAAATAAATAAAAGTAACAAGCCCCCCACACACACTTTGGCTGCGTTTACTAACATCTGCCCATGATGACCCAGCTGTTTCTTGCCAGCTCCTTCAGGGACGTGTTTTAACACAGCTCCTCTCACCTTTTCACACTTCCCTCATTTCCCAGCTCCTCTGAGCACTGTGGGTTCAGGCTGTTAACTCAGCTCTGCCTATCAGTCACTTGTGCACTGACTTGTACCAGTTGGTCCCAAACCTGGTAACAGCCTCCAACTCCTGGCAAGCCATTAATAATACACCAGCGATCATTTTAATTGCAGATGGGCGTCTGGAATTTTGGAGCTGCACGCAGAGTTCCTTCTCCCCACAATATTATTGTCCCATTGTGCATTTTGGAGTTTAGCTCTCATTAAAAGTAATAGAGGGAAATAGTCTGTGGCAAAGTGAATGTGTTTGTTTTCACAGTTCACCTCCTGCTCCTCTGCACTCAAACACACTCTCTCTCAGTGACAAGACCACAGCTGCTGCCATCGTTTACTTACCTGAGGAGTGCAATATTTAGCTGGAGGGACACTGGAGTTTTCTGTTTTTTAGTTATCAGGTCAACAACTCTCACCTTATCACTTCAGTTTCCATTCTGTTGATAAAACCTGTCAGCCTTCCTTGAGTGGTTCCAGGCCCTCAGAAGAAATCACATTAAATTGGCACAACCAAGTAAATCTGTAAGAGATGTGCTCCTGCCTAACCAAAGGGAAGGGGGGAGGGCTTGGATTTCTTTCCCTCTTCCTCCTTGCACGGTTCCAATGTCCGAGTGCTTGGAGCTGTGTTGAAATCCTCCCTGAGGATTCAGCAGTTCCAGTCAGATCAGGTCTTTGACTATGGCCCAGAGGAGATGTCTGCAGAGCTGAAACTGATATGTTTAAGTGCAAGAGACAATAATCATTTCTTCAAGTAGAAACTAAAAATACCCACAAGAAAGTGGAATTCATAATGGAGATTTTAAAGATCTGTGACACACCAGAGCCTGCACAGGGGTTTTAATGAGAGAGAGGTCAATTTAATTGGTCAGGGCCAGCAGTGCCTGGCTGGGTGAGGGGCTCTGAGGTCTCACACTTGCGGTGAACGCCCAGAGCGTCACTGGCCGAGCCAGTGTCACAGCACAGCCGTGTCACAGCCAGGGACAACCTCTGTCACCAACATCACACGGCCCAGCCACGAGGAGGGGGCACTAAAAAGAGGAGGCAGAAGCTGGCAATGAACGTTCCTAAAGGTAATTGCAGGACTGACCATCTCCATGTGCAGTTTGTTTCATTACAGCTCTGGGAACGCAGCTAAAGCAGCCTGTTAAGTTTTAAAGTCTGCTAGGGCTGACTTAACAAGGACTTGCTGAGCACCTCAGCCTGAATTCACACCCCTCCCCTGTGCAAACTCTCCTGGAGTGTTTGTGGAAACCCAGAAATAACTTCCCTGGACCATTCAATTACAGACAATCACCACCCAGAGCTCCCTGTCCTCGTGGCACGGCTCATCAATCAGGTTTGCTGTCACCGTGTCTCTTCTCATAGCAGTCACCAGAAGGCTCTGAGCTCCCTCTGAATCCATGTGACATTTACTGTCAGGGGCTGTCAACACCAAGAGATTCTCCCAGGGCCTCCGAGTTCATCACAAAGCAACGAGATCTATGCCCAAAGCTGCTCCCAGTCCCAGCTCTGGATTACAGTGACGGACTGAGGGGCTTTGCAGCACACCAGCAACAGGGAAGCAGCAGAATGAGCCACAGCTTATGCCCAAACACCTTTATTTCTTATTCTCTTCTCTTTTCTTATTGTACAGCTGCTTAAGAGAGGTCTCAGACATGTGATTAATTAGCCTTCCTCAATAATATCCCTTATAAATTTATTAGGAGAAAGCTGAGATTGTTTACTTGGAAATTTTGCCTTCCCATCTTTATCATTGATCCTGCCTTCACTCTCTGTTTAACAACATAGTGACCTAGTGGAAAAATTTTATAAAACTTAATAAATTGCAGTTGGCATTATTGACAGAGTGTGTATATGCACATTTGGGTTTGCATGAACGTATTATAAGAAATCTAATAAAGTAAAACAAACACATTTGCTTTGTCTGTGAGCTGTGAAACGAGATATCCCCTGTAATTACACTGTTTGAAGTATATTTGGTCAAAGGGGGATGGCGAGATTTTTGGTCATAAATATCTGGGTTTAGTTTAAAATAACAACTATTATCTATCAAAGCTTACATGGTCCACTAAGTTACTTTGCTCAAGATGCAGAAAAATAAAAATGCAGATGAAACCTTAAGTTAGCAGGAAGCCACTATAAGACAAGAGGAACTAACTCCAGAGAATAAAGTTCCAGTGCCAAATGTGCCTCAAAAAAAAAAAAATCAAAACCTTGGAAATACATTCATTTTTTCTGCACTTTGAGGGGGAATGGGGATTAGTGACTGTCCAAACCAGTGACTGAAAGAGTGATTTCAACTGCAAAGGTTTTTAAAAGAACTCACAATGTGTATAACCTTCTAGAACTTCCATGTCTATTTTTAGCCTGCTTTCCACAACCAGCCTGGTTCCCTCTTCCAACCAAAATAAATACATTTCTTAAGGAGCACAGTATTTATTTCCCTCAGGAGCAAAGTATTTATTTTCCTAAAATTATCATGATAACAAGCAGGGGTTTCTCAGCCCCTTCTGGTACACTCTGTGTGCTGCTAACCCTCTACTGACCAGCAGCTGAGCCCAGCAATCCAGGCTGCTTTCAATCCAATTTATAGCCCATTTACCCATCCACACCTCACCTACCAGGCTGGTAAAATGACACCTTTGTGGTAGAGTCCAGTAAACAACACCCATTATGCTCTGAGCCATCTCATCACTGAGGCAATCGGGTTCCTTTGGCATCATTGTCCTTAAATCCACCCTGCCCATTCCCCATCACCATCTTGCTTAAAACAGCTTCCAGGAGAAAGCTCCCCATCACCTTCTCAAGAGTCAGGTTAAATCAAATGTTTTACAATTGTCCAATCCTTCTTCTTATCCTTCTTATAAAATCCTAGAATGGTTTGTGTCGGAAGGGATCTTAAAGCTCATCCAGTTCCACCCCTCTGCCATGGCAGGGACACCTTCCACTGTCCCAGGGAGCTCCAAGCCCCAATGTCCAACCTGGCCTGGGACACTGCCAGGGTCCAGGGGCAGCCACAGCTTCTCCAGGGCCTCACTCCCCTCCCAGGGAGGAATTCTTCACTGAGTGTTTGCTGCTTGCCCTTTCTCAGTCAGCAGAATCTCTCCTGATTGCTGTGACCTTGCCAAGGGCCCTGCAATGACATTGGCCACGTCCCCCACCACCCCTGGGTGCACAGAACAAAATCCCAGCACCAGCAGGCAGAAAAGCTGCAGTAAGACACTGCACCTGCAGCAGCTCCTCAGGGCTGGTCACCTCCTGCTCCTCAATGTCCTTTCCACTCTGCCTTCAAGGACACAGACAGGCTGAGCTGGGCAACCCCAGCAGCAGAACCTCAGGTGGAAGAGTCTGAACATTCTCCTGCCTCAGCCTGGGCCGCTCTCTCTTCAACATTTCCTCCTTCAGCCACGTTCCTGCACAGCAGCCCCAGCTCTGAGCTTTGCCTGGCTCTGCACAGCTCCCTTCACAGATCCCAGAGTGGGTCAGGCTGAGGGACCCCAGGGCTCAGCTGTGTCACCTCCTGCCCCAGCAGGGCCATCCCAGAGCTCAGGGCAC
>JAWWEX010000042.1:1430128-1454981 GCA_035583215.1 Arremon brunneinucha | reverse complement strand
TCCCCAGGGCTGGGCACAGGGCAGGATCAGCCCAGAGGTGTCCCCAGGGCTGGGCACAGGGGCAGGATCCCTGCCTGACCTGCTGGAAAAGCACCCCAGGATCCCACTGGCCTCCTTGGCTCCTCCTTGCTCCTTCCCTGCAGAGCTGCTTCCTCATCCTCAGCATCCCCTCACCTTCATCCCCTCACCTTCAGCCGGTGATTTTCCTTCTCCTGGGTCAGACACCAAGCCACAACTGCACCATGGACACTGCAGCTCCAGGGGAACCCCCACAACAGGAATCCAAACAGAGCAGCTCTGCTCATGCCTTGCCACGCACAGAAAATCAGAGTATCCTTCACCACCTGGCTGGGGACTTGAAAGGAAACCAGGACCAAAGCATTAAAAATTCAGTGATCAGCTGAGAAGATTGTGGATGAACCAATACCAACAAATGCAGGTTCAGTTTTTGGAGCATTAATTAGTGGTATCAACCTGATGAGCAAGAAAATTAAGGCAAGATTATAGAGTGGAGATGCTGATATTTCTATTTTGCATGTAATTTTCATCCCCAAACAAACTGTAGTAGCTTAGCAAACACCAGTCTACTAACATGAGACAATTACAGACACATTTAGTGAAACAGGCAACTAAATGACTTTGTAATTACACTATTAAGCCAAATCTGGGGTGAAAAGGATAAAGGATTTGTGTCCCATATGACACTACCAAAAAAAAAAAAAGCCTGTGGAACACCAAGAGAAATTTGGCTATTTAGAGCAAGTGTTTAGGTTGATGAAGGAGAGCAATTATGGATCTTCCACAGTTGGAATTAAACCTGCAGCCATTCAAGCATAAACCACAGCTAATACTGAACAAGAATTCTGAGCTCATAACAGGAATTACCAGCACAGAAAACATCACATTCCAGAAACAGACCAAGCCGGAATGACCAAGAATTTCTGTGCCTATGGAACAAAGAAATAAATGAAAGTGTTTAGCTGGAGTGAGCAGGGCAATATTCTTTCTCCTGGTGGAAACCCAGGGTGAGGAAGACATGAAGCTGTTTTTTTCTCAGGCTGGCATGGTATGGTCTCTGTTGGGTGCAGCTCTGGGCAAGGAAAAGGCACTTGACCAGTTTATAGTGCAATAACAGGAATCCTTCAGCACTCCCCACTATTGAGGTGGTTCCTGTATTTTGTCACCCCCAGGGCTCAGGGAGCATTTACACACACCCCAAAGCCACAGGAACAACCTGGGTATGACAAGCCTGGGGTGTGTCCCTATCCATGCTCTCCTTGAGGAGTTACCCTCCATCCCACACAACAGCAGATCCCCAGGGATCCCTGTTAGCCCAAAACAGGTTCTGTCCTCTGTGCAAGAGGCTGATCCACACGGAGCTGAGGCATTTGATTTATTTAGTTTACATTTTAGCAAACAAAGGCGTCGGTGTTCACTGGCTACATGTCACCTAGTTCTCCTATTAATTAGTATTCTATCTTCTATTGGTTAATGAGTCTCTCGCTTCTCATGCTAATTAGTCCCAGGCTCAGTCCTTCTCCTCTTTTGGGTCAGTGGTTTCTTGGGCCATGGGTCAGTGGTTGTGACCTGTCCCTGCTGGAATTACCTTCTACCCAATCAGAGCTGCCTTCAGCCCAGCTGCTGAGTTGGCTTTATCACATTCTTCCTTATCTTGTGGGTTCTGCAAAATGTTCTCGTGCCTATAAATTCTGCCTTGTGTCCACCATCAGTGGTACATCCTTCTTTACAAGCTTCCTCAACCTCCCTGGGGTCTGAGGTCATTGAAACGTGTCCAGCCCTAAACCACAGCAAGGCAATTCCAAGTAATTTGTCCTTCTAACACTTGGACATCACTTAGAGCTTGTTAGGTGCTGTTTGTTCCAGGGATTAAATCTCCTTGCTTGTTGATACAGCTTGAAAGCACACAAAGATCAAGCACCAAAGAACATCCTTCCTTAATTTTAATTTATTCCACATTCTGCAACAAAAAGGCAGCACCCTGTTTCATAACCCCCTTCTCAATCCGTGTTACGCTCTGGACAAATTGTTAACTATTTCTGACTCTTGAAATGTCAGCGTCATTTGCAAGGTGACTCTACCAACGAGCAATCGGTCTTTGGAACACCTGGACATCACTTAGAGCTGCGAGCTGCTGTTTCACGGACACAATCACCCTTCTTGCTGATGAGGCTGGAAAGCACACAGAGATCACACCCCGGTGAACACATTTTCTTAGAAATGTTTAACACATTCCCCATTTTGCGGAGCGGGACCCCCGCGCCCTCAGCGCCCACACGGGACCTCCCGGCGGGGCGGCGCTCTGTGTGCGTTCCATGGCGGCGGGGCCGCTCTACCCGCGCTCTATGGTGCTGCGGCCGCTCTGTGCTCGCTCCGTGCTGCCCGTGCCGCTGGATCCCCTCTCCGCGGCGATGCTGCCGCTCCGCCCGCCCTCCCCATAGCCGCCCTTGTCCCCTCTGTCCCCTGCGTGCCCGCCGTGCCCGCAGGCCCGGCCCGCCGTGCCCCGCCGTGCCCGGCCGCCCGCCCGTCTCTGTGGCCCGCGCGTTCCGGCGGGGCGGGCGGGATGTGGCGGCTGCTGCTGCTGCTGGGCCGGGGCCGCTGCGCGCCCACCCCCGCCCGCCCCGCCTGTGCCCCCGGGCTGGGCGGCGGCCGCAGCCGCAGCCCCGAGCGGTGAGTGCGGCTCGGGGGTCCCCGTCCCCCCGTCCCGGGGCCGGCGGCGCGGCCCGGCCTCACGGCGCCCGTGTTGTGTGTGCGGTTGTTGCAGGGCGCCCGCGTGTCAGGATGGCCCGGAGCGAGGAGGACGGCGGCAGCCGCTGCCCGGCCTGGTGCCCCGCTACTCCGTGCGGGAGGCCGTCACCTGGGTGAGGAGCAGCGCGGGGACACCTGGGGGGATTCCCGAGCAGAGCCGGGGGGAAGCGGGAGCGGGAGAAGGAGCAGGGCTGTTCACTGAGCGTGTCCACTTTCTGCAGGGAGCTGTGGGCGCGCTGCTGCTGCAGCTGCTCCGGCAGATCGCGGGGCTCCGCTCGCTGCAGGACGCCCGGACAGAGCGAAGGCTTCCCTGGCGCTCCCCGCTGCCCCCCGAGCCCGCAGGTCAGCGGCTGGGCCCGGGAGGGCGGCGGGGGGCGGCCGGATGGGATTCCTGCTTGGGCTGGGATCCTGCTTGGGCTGGGATTCCTGCTTGGGCTGCGATTCCTGCCTCGGGCTGAGATTCCTGCCTCGGCTGGGATCCTGCCTTGGGCTGGGATTCCTGCTTGGGCTGCGATTCCTGCCTCGGGCTGTGCTCAGTGAGGCCGGGAGAGGCTGAGGGCCGCCCTCGGGCCCTGGAGAGAGTGTCAGGAGAATCTCTGATTCTTAGTGATTTAGTGTAATCCCACTCTGTGTTGCCCTTACCTTTGTTTTCCGTTCTGGATTCTGCTGCACGAACTTTCCTCCTGCTTGTCTGTGTGGTCAGAGGACACTGAGTGCATGCACAGCCCGCTGTTGTCACCTGGAGCAGACACTGTGCTCTGTGTTACAGTGGTGACTGAAGCCTCAACCAGCAGTCCTGGCGAGCAGCTGGGCCCCCAGATCCTGCAGAAATCGAGTCCAGAGGCTGTAGCAGAGAATTCATCCTCAGGCATCCCCTCGGGGCAAGCAGAGAGGCAGCCCTGGGCAGAAGCAGGTATGTGCCATGTGCTGCGGGGCAGGATACTGTGGCAGAAGGACCTGGGAATTCCTCCAAGGCAGGCTCGGAGCCAAGGAGTGTGTAGCCATTTATTGACATTACAGGAGGCAGGTGAGAGTGGAAAGGCAAATTTCAGAGAGATGAATCTAAGTCCAGAGACAGGAGGAAAAAACCTCCTGAAGGCAGAGACAAGGCTGTGCTGTAACTGCAGGTGACAACAGCTTTCCCAACAGTGCTGTGCCTTAGCAGACTGATTGCAGCATCTAGTCCTGTTCTTTTACTGTGGACAGATGTTTGCAGCCAGAAGGATTCAGGAGGATGCTGCACCATTGATCTGGGAGACTGGTGTACATGGTGTGAAACTGGAGGAATTATTCCCTTCCTGCAAGATGAGGATGCATTTCTGAGCTCTTATGCCATAGATAAGACAGTGGAAGGAGGTATCAAAGACATTATTAAAATGAGTTTTATAAAAATAGAAAGATAGACTCCAACAAAATTGAAGTCTCACCCAGGAAAGCGTGTCCTACATAGGGAATTTAAAGTCACACCAAGGAAGATCAGATGAGGCCTACAGCTCACTAGATATAGAAACACTGATAATGGCCTCAGGAAGGCTGTTGGAAGCAGGAAGCCTGCTGGAACAGGTGGCAAGGGGACAACATACAGTAGTGGTGTAGAAGAGGCACATCAGGAAACCAACCACAGATGTTGGCTAAATCACAGGATCACAGTCTGGTTTGGGTTGAAAGGGGCCTGAAAGGTCTTCTTGTTCCCTGCCAGGGGAGGGAGACGCCTTTCATTATCCCAGGCTGTTCCAAGCCCTGTCCAGCCTGGCCTTGGACACTTCCATGGATCCAGGGGCAGCCACAGCTTCTCTGTGCCAGGGTCTCAGCACCCTCACAGAGGAGAACTTAAATAATGAAGGTGCTGCAGAAAAGGTTGGAGCTGTTTCCCATTTTCTGCTTGCCTTCAGAATTTTGGCTTCCTTCTGTGCTGATTTCAGCTACTGCCCATCACTGCTTATCAAACCTTCTCCTGCCAGAGGTTACCATTCCCATCAGTTGGCAAATGGAGCATTTTGTTTCCATGTCTCCTAATTAACTCCAGGAAAACAGCCAGGTTAATTTACCTAAACTGCCAATTAGACTGTTTAACCCATCTGCTTTAGCCTGGAGCATATTAAGAAGCACTCCAGCACTGGCAGGTGACTGGACATGGACCTCTGGGAGGAGTGGTGGGAAGAAGTGGAGACAGCAGTGCCTGCAGTTGGCACAGCTGAACGTCCTGAGTGCCTGTGTGTCTGACAAACAGCTCCTACTGAGAGTCAACAGGAAGAGCTTTTGGGCAAACTGATAAATTGAACAGTGACAAGGCACTAAGGCCACGTGGTCTTTGTTCAGATGTTCCTCAGAAGCTGGGAGATCACTGAGCCTCCAAGAACAATCTGTAATCCCATGCTCAAACCTGCTCCGTGGCCAGGGGAATGAGCACTCACAGATTGCACAGCTTGGCTTTTAAAAAGGGGTGGGTGGCTGTTAGTTTAAGGCACAGAACTGCAAAAAAGGTGATTCTAATTTGATAGAAACTCTGTTACAGGATAGGGGTGTCAGATGCTGGGATGAGTGGGCTGTATCAGAGGTCTTGGAAGGATTTAGGAAGCCATTTCTCAGGCCAGCTTGCTCCCTTGCAGAGACTTGAGAGAGTTGTAAATCTATTAAGACTTCTTTGGAGAAGTCAACAGGCATGTGGAGCAAGATAATCCAGCTTTTAGCTTTCTGAAAATCATCTAGACAGGACCTAAACCAAAGCTATCTAAAGAATTAAATCTGGTATGAGGGAACATGGAGGGGTTACACTTGGGCTGGTAACTCCTTAAAGCAGAAGAAAGTTTTCACAGTGGAGAGCCATTGCTGTAGGATTCCCCTGTCCTTTGTTAAACCTGTTCTGCTTAGCACAGTCAGCAGTGATTTGGAAAAAAGAGGTGATGAACGAGGCAGCAGAAGCAGCAAATGGTACAAAATTCTTCAGGACAGTCAAATGTGAAAGTCACAGGCAAAGGTTGCACAGAACCAAAGGCAGGGTAATCCCCAGGTAGGTTAAATGAGTGTGCACAGGGGAGTGTGGCTGTAAATACACACACAGAGTGAGGAGTGTCAAATTAATAATTGTCTTGCAGAGGGAACATTTAAAGTCACTGTGGATGTGCTTTTGATAAGGTTAAGGCAGTGCTCGGCAGCAGTGAGGCCAATTAAATGTTAATTATGGTGAAGGAAGGAGCTGAGGACAAGGCAGTGCTGTGGGTTCCTGTGAGTCTGGGATGCAGCCATGTCTTGAGCACTTAAGGAAAAGACAGTGCCTGAAAAACAGGGACAAAACTGCAGAGAAAAGATGACAGGGAGACAATTACATCCAAACACAGACTGACTCTTCAGCTTAAAAAAGGAAGTGGCAGAGAATGTGCTGGTGCTCTGTGAAACCAAAAGTGTTGAGAGAAAGTGAATAGGGACAGGCTTTTTCATAACGCTGATATTAAAAGGCAGCACAGAAGGGTCAGGTGGCAAGTTTGGAAAAAAGCAAAAGGCATTTTGTGTTTGGCCAGTGCCCAGGTAAATTGTGGAACTCGCTGCTACGGGCCAGAAATACAAGTGGGTTCCAAGAAGTGATTAGGTAAAATTACACATTGAAATGAGACTTAATTGGTCCAGCCAAGCCTCCTGCTCAGATCACAGAACAGCTGATTGCTGGAAAGTTCTGCCAGGGAAAGCGTGACTTTATAATCCCTGCTCCTCACCCTTTCTGCCCAAGCATCTCCAACTGTCACTTGTCAGAGATAATATATGTCAGAAATAATTTGATTTTGCTCTCTACATAAGTCCTCGGGTTACATTCCACATTTTGTTGTGCCTCCATTTTGTGGGAATTTATGGAGAAAAGTCAGAGGGAAGAGATTTGGTAATCTGCACTGAAGGGCCTGAAAAAATGCAGGGTTTTGTCATGTGAGAAGTCCTGGGAATCTTTCCATGGAAAGTGAAGCTTGATGATGCCTTTCTTTCACTACATTTTGCTTTCTACAGAAAAACCTGCCTGAGGTACAGAATTTTTTTCCCCTGGTGTTTAGCTAGTGAAAGAGGGTGAGGCTGGCAAAAAGAGGATGCAGCAGGAAGCTGGGGAGAGCAGAAGGAGGGGAAGGACAGACGCCTGGCAGATGATGCAGGGGAATCTGGTAGCAAAGCCTTGCCATGAGAGAGCAGAGCTCAGAGTGCAGCAGAATGTACCCTGGCTGCTGCCAGCAATGGCAAGGGATCTTCTGCAGAGAATTCCATGTCCTTCCCCTTTCTCTGGGTGTTTCAGTTCATTTCCACACTTGCTGGTGCTGGTGTCCCTGTGCAGTGACAATCTGCTGTTGTTGTGGCACAGATCTGTGGGATGGGTCCCAACATCTCAGCTTTCCACAAGAGCCATTCCAATTTTATTGGAGCACAATATGAACAAAATCTATTCCTTTGTTTGAAAAGAAAACTTCAGGAAATTAACTTAAAACTTGCTTTAAGTAGCATTCTAGATATTGCTACCAGCTCTGTGTTCACATCTTATTTTTTCCATGCAATTTCTGCCTCACTCAGAGGCTTTTTGCTGGGAGTTAAAGGCACAGAGTGAGCAAGCAGGTGATTACAGCCAGTCTCAGTGTTACAGCAGCTGAATGATGCCCTGGGGAGTTGTATTTTACCCCTGGCAGAACTGTAAAATTCGTTATTTCAATTCCGAGATTACAGACATTGCAAAAGTGTGTTTTCATTTCAAAGCACAATGAAACCAATTGGAAACAGTGAAATTTTCCATGAGGCAGAAATGCTGGATTTTGGCCAGCTCTTGTTGTGACTTCGTTCTCCTGGATGTTTTGGGATGAGCAATCTAGGCTGTCTAGGAGAAGATTATTAATTCCTCATTTGGAGCTAGCTGTGAGCAACACTTGATTAGTCCTGGATGAACAGTGAAGAGAGACAAAAATATTTATGAACTGCTGAAGATGTGAGCATTGGGCATCCAGAACACTGAAAGCTGCAAGACTGCATGGAAAAAAGAATGTGCAGTCATGTTGCATCATAGCATGGGTTTGAAGGAGTAGAAATAAAGTTGCACAGAAAATTCCAGCTGTGATATTCCCATCTTTTAAACGTAACCTGAAGAATAATTTATCTTGCCCAGCCTCAAAGGTGATTCTGAGGGAATTCAGGTCCCCCAGAGCAGCTGTGGCTGCCCCTGGATCTCTGAAAGTGTCCAAAGCCAGGTTGGACAGGGCTTGGAGCAGTCTGGGATGGTGGGAGGTGTCCCTGCCATGGCAGGGCTGGCACTGGGTGAGCTTTAAGTTCCAGCCCAAACCATCCTGGGAGTCTGATCCTTCAGGACTGGGGCTGGGTGTGAGAATAGGTTGGTCCCTGTGCTTTTTTCCAGGTGTTCTGTGGGACTGGTAACCCTGATCTGTGGAGATTTGAGTAAGGAGGGCTTTCCCATGGTAGAGGGGCACAAGGTGCTTCTGCAGGCTGACAGAATTCAGAATTAGTGCTGTTTATTTTTCATGGTTCAGTGGTTTGTCCAAATTCCAACATTTTCACAGTAAACGAGCAGTCTCTGATTCAGGAGTAGACACCCATGCAAAATGTACAGTTTCTTTAAAGTGTGGATGTACTAATGCTGTTTAAACAAGTAGTGGGAGAATTCTTAAAACAGACCATTTTTTTTCCATGGGATTTGCAGTTGTTTGTGTGGCAAAAACCCAAATTACATCACAAGGGAGATACACGATAAAGCCTTACAGTGAGAAATATCAGATCATTTGATGCCTGCTCTGCAAAGAAACAGAAAGCACAACTAATAAATTCACAGATTATACTACTTTAGGTGGAATGCTGCATAGAAGTCATGTTTGCCACAGTGATGTTGCTTGTTGGGTGAGTGGGGCCTGTTGAGATAACACACATTTGAATACAGCCAGGGGGGAATTGTTTGTCTGGGAATAATGAGGCTGCAGCTGGCACACAGGCCATGGCTCCCTGCATGCTGTACAGCACAGGCACTGCAAGGAGCACTCCTGCCTGCTGCACACCTCATTGCTGCTGCTCCTGGAGCCAAACACTGCCAGGAATCAGGCCCTAAAAGGACATTTTGTGTCACTTGTGTTGGCTCTCACACAGCTGGAGAGGGAGGCACAGGGAGGGCACAGCTCTGGCTCAGAGTGGTCCAGGCTTCAGCACCTGGAGTTCAATGTCCTGTGGGATTCAGCTGATTGTGGTGACCCAGGTTAAAAATCCTCAGCCTCAGGCTGTGTCCTCTTTGTGAGGTCATTGTCCCCTTGGCAGGAGTGATGCCACTGTGACCACTCTGAGCAAGGTGGCTTAAACTCAGGCTGGAGATGCTCTGTCAGATAATTCTGATTGAAAATGGTGACAAAGTGGCTGTCCCAGGGTGCCTGAGAGGGCTGGTCACCCCCTGGCACAGGAGCAGGGCTGTTCCCTGCAGAGGAATCACCTGGAGAAGGACATGGGGAGGCAGCAGCTCAGCTGAGGCTTGGGTGTGATGCCCTGGGCGAGCTGGGAGCTGCAGCAGTTCTGATCCAGGCAAACTGGGCAGGAGGAGACAATGTCACCCCTCCTGTGACACTGCTGAGAGGGGCTGCACCTCAGTAACCCCGCTGGAAATTCAGGAATAGGAGCAAAAAGTCATAAAATTAACCAAGGCTGGCAGAAAAGTGCTGCAGTTGAAAGATGTGAATGGTGCAGTCTTTATAGAATCACAGACAGGAATCAAGAGGGGCTGATTAGTCGTGTCAGGACTTTCAAAAGGAGGAATTGGCTTTTTAGTAAAGAAGAAAAAACCTAGAAGAGCCAGTGCCTGGAAGCAGAAACCCAGAGTAGGAGTACTTTAATTTGAAATGAAGCACAGGGGTTTAAAGCAGTGATTACAAGTTACTGGAACATTTAGGAGAAGCAGAAGATTCTCTACTTTTGGTGTCTTCAGATCAAGACCAGGGGCCTTTCTGGAGGAGCTGCAGCCACAGGGCTGATTCCAGAGCTTGCTTTTGTTCCAAAGGTCAGATTGGTTGGGATTCCTGCTGTTCCTGATGTCCCTGACTGAATGGGAGATCAGACCTTTAGGAAAGAGCTGTGAAATAGAGAGGATGAGAAGAGGCAGAGATGCAGCACTGCTAACTTTGCTTTTTTGTTGGATTTCTTTTTTAATGCAGGGGAGTTCCAAATCCCTGTGAGCTCCAGGGTGGGGCCAGTTCTCCACAGTGCAAAGGTAAGGTCTCATTTTCCACCCCTCTGTCTGCATCTTCCCTGCAGAAACACATCCCAGAGCTACCCAAGCACAGCCTGAGCAACACTCACACACAAGACTGGGAAAAAGGGAGATGGGATATACTGACCTCTGCTATTGCCAGAAAATTCCAGGATTTACAAGCTGCCATCCCCATCCTTTGATGTATCTCTAACAGGGCTGCTGGCAGGGAAGCACTGAAAGAAAATGGTGAGAAACACCAAACCAAGCAACCAAACAAAAAAATAAATTCAGCAGCAGCAGTGTGTTGCTGTGTATATGCATTTTGATGCAATCTTTCACTAGGTGATTACATGCTGTTGCTATTTTGGTGTTTACCAGACAACCCATGACTGGGGAAGGTGGTGTCACTCCAAATGCTGCAAATCAGGGCTGGCTCTTGTCTGGTAAAGAGGGAAGCACTTGGGGCTTGAAGAGAGTGCATCAGCTCGAGAGTCACAAGGCCATAAATTATATTATTGTTCTTGTTGTGATTAAACCTGCCAGTTTTTTGCAATTCACATCTTAGATGCAAATAATTCCATTTTTAAGATAATCACTCGGCTGAGCAATTGCTCAAGGACACTGTGAGCAGAGTGAGGTAAATTCAGCTTTTAGCAGAGTGAGTTCCTGCAAAAGGCACCAAGGAGGAGTTTGCTTGATCTGCTGAGGGGGTGAGCATGGATCTCTGCATCCTGGGAGGTGCCCCTTGTGCAGGGCTGGGGGAAGAGCCTGCAGCTGGCTCATGGAGCAGCTCAGGGACCTGGCTTGGCCCCTTGAGCATGAGGGGCATTTTCCAGATTCCCTGTGTGCACTGAGCTCTGCTGCCACTCGATGGCACTCGGGGTGTGGAGCTGGGCTGAGCCTCCTCCCATGTCCCACACTGTTCATTGCCCAGGAGAAAAGGATTTGCTGTGCCCTGCAGGGTTTCAGCAGCATTAGGCAGTGCCCAGTGCAGCTGGGGGGGGCAGCTCAGCTGGCACTGGGTAAAGCAAAGGTGTGAGGGTGTTTTGGCAGGGACTCTGCTCTGGGCACAGTGTGGCAGAGGGAACAAGGGCTATTGTTATTTTTGGAGGGGGGAGTTATCTCAGAATCATGGAATATCCTGATTTGGAAGGGATCCACGAGGATCATCAGTCCCAGCCCTGCCCAGGCACCCCAACAGTCCCTGGCAGTGCTGTCCAAAGGCTCCTGGAGCTCTGGCAGCCTCGGGGCTGTACCCATTCCCTAGGGGCAGTGCCCAGCACCCTCTGGGGGAAGAACCTTCTCCCAAAATCCAGCCTGGCCCTGCCCTGGCCCAGCCATTCCTGGGTGCTGTCCCTGTCCCAGGGTAGAGCTCAGAACTGTCCCTGCGCTGCCCCTCCAGAGAAGCTGCAGACTGCTGAGTAGGATGAGGTATTTGCTGAATTCTGAAAGGTCTGCTGGTGCCTGAGAGGCTGCACCAAGCTCCCTGGCCCGGGGCAGGGGAGCAGTGTCCATACAGCTTCCCCAACGAGGTGGCTGTGTCGGACAGGGAGGATTTTCTGTGTACACATGACCTCACCCTCCTGATGGCTGAACTACCATACAAACAGGTCGCACTGCTTGGTTTCCAAGCCAGCATCTCCTCTAGGGTTGATATGATTTAGCTCTCTTTAATAGCTTTTTTCTCTGACTCCTCAGGGTGACCCAGCTCAGCGAGGGCATTTAGAGGAAGCCGCTTTCCAATTGCAGCAGATTTTCCGAATTGATATTTCCATTGCATTGAATATCCTTGGTAATGTGGAGTTGGTTTTGTTTTGCCCTTAAACCACAGGTTTCTCATTTTGGAGGACCTCCAAATGGTTGCAGGTCTTGTGAGAAGGCAGGGATGGCAAATACCCAAGCTGAAGCCTCCTTTCAGCAATTTTAACTGTGCTTGGAGAGATTTATTGCCCTTTGTCCCATCGTGCCACCTGATTTATCTCAGCATATTTCAATCCAGGCTTGCTTGAAGCCTGCACTGTTGTCCTGACATCTGTAGCTGGAAATTAAGCCATCTCTGTCTTTTTTGCAACACAAGATGTCATATCCTTGTATCCTTCTTTTATTGTCTGAGCTCACGGTTTTCCTGGCAAGCTGAAAAAGCAATTGCAGGATTGCAACTCTAAGAAAAGCAGAAGGAAGATGCAATGAGCTAAGAAAAGTCCCTGCCCTATATACACCACTAGTTGCAGCACTGAAAAGCAAGTTGTTTCTGTGTGAGCCATACGTTGTGTTAGCCTGTGATCCCTCTCCGCCACGAGCCCAGAAAAAATCCCTAAAATGCAGTGTTGCCATTTTTCTTACGGAAACTGTGGAAGGAGGGTTGGTGAGCCAGCTGGAAGTGGCCCAGAGCACTTGGTGTGAGCCAAGGAAGGCCCAGTGGCTGTGGGGGAGGTTGCTGCATTGGAGGCTGGGTTGTGGCTGTGTGCTTTTCCCTGTTTTCCATGCCTTGGGCTGTGTTTTCCTCAGGCACCGAGAGCATGAGGGCGGGGCACTGCCGGGTGGCCTTCACCTGCTTCAAGCTGGCGGCAGATCGGGGCTACAGCAAAGCCCAGTTCAACGTGGGGCTGTGCTACGAGCACGGCAGGGGCACAGAGAAGGACTTGGAGAAGGTATCCTGGGCCTGCCTGGGGGTGGGAGTGGGAGCACACATCAGGAGAGGGATCTGTGCTGGGTGCTTGGAGCTTTGGTCCTTTTACATGGCTGGGAAAGTCATGGAATGTCCTGAGCTGAAGGGAACCCCCAGGGATCACTGATCAGCTCCTGGCCCTGCACAGACACCCCAACAATCCCCCCTGTGCATCCCTGGGAATGCTGTCCAAATGCTCCTGGAGCTCTGGCAGCCTCAGGGCTGTGCCCTTTCCCTGGGGAGCCTGGGAGAGCCCAGGCTCTGAAGACTCAGTAGAAAATGCTGGAAATAATAAAAATTGCAGCTTTGCAGAGCTGCTTTCAGTGTCACCAATCCCCTCAGAGACGTGCTCTGAGATCCCTTTCCCACAGCTTCTGAGGGTTCTCCAGGTGCACAGGCTGTGCTACCAGCACCCAGCGGGGTTCCAAGGAGAAACCTGTCATGTTGCTGTATTTAAGACACCACTGCACATCCCAGGGCTTCTCAGATCTCCGCTTTGGCTCCTGTAACTCCAGCCTGCCACCTAGTGCAAGCTGGCCAGCAGCTGCTGGAGCTGGGAAGAGCTGCACAGGCAGCTTGGTTTGAGTCATGGTTGGCCCAGTGCCACCCCTTCAGCTCGGGCAGGGTGGTTGCAGGGCTCGGGGGTACTCACTGTCCCACCTGAGCCAGCTGATGTTCTGCTGTGGGAGGGATGCAGCTTGTCTAGCCAGAGAGATGAAGCTTGAAGGGAGCCATGTCATGTTCAGGGCATGCATCAGCTGGTTTCTCTCTCTCTCTCTGTCTCTCAGGCAGGTTTCTATTACTGCCAGGCAGCCAGCAGCCATCACCCCATGGCCCAGTACCGCTACGCCAGGTACCTGCTGCAGCACGGCCCTGGCAGCCCCTGGCACAGGCAGCACAAGGCTGTGGCACTCCTGGAGCAAGCAGCAGGGGCTGGCATCACAGAGGTGGGTGTCCCTAGGTCAGAGAGCCCCGACTGAAGGGTTGGAGCCACATCCTACACAGCACTGCAAGGGAAAGCCTTCCAATGTGTTTGTCCCTGCTCACAGCATGGGGGTTGGAACTAGAGGATCTTTAAGGTCCCTTCTGAGCCAAACCATTCTCTGATTGTGTGTGTATATTCCTGACAGTGTCTGGGAGACAGCCCTGCCTGCAGACAGCCACTGTGCCACACGTTGGTTGGCTGTTGTCAGTGGGGCTCTTACATTAAACCTTTGCCTGGGAGAGCTCACCTGTGCTTGAAAACACAGCTCAGTTTTCATTTCCTCTCAATTCCAAGAGTACAGGTCACTGTACTGGAGGAACCTCCAGTGCTTGAAGCAAGAACAGATCCTTGTTTTGTATCTGTGACTTTCTGAGATGACTCATCTGTGCAGATCTGTCTCCTGCCCTTCTTTCCCCCTCCAGGAGATGCATTTAGGCATGTGCCATCTTGCCCTGGGAATGCCAGGCTGGCAGTGCCTGTGCCTCCTGGAGCTCACTGGCCACAGGGTGCATCTGCTGGGTCTTGGGGACAGGACATGAGTGAGAACCATTCGTTGGCTTTGACTCCCACAGGGAGTTTGAAATGATACTCTGGCTCTCAAATGTGAATTCTTTGTGTTTACTGAGTCATGCTGGTTTTTCTTAGGGCAGCCCTGGCTCTCCCAAGAGCCCCTGCACAGGCAGGGTCCTTACCACAATGCCACAGTAACCCCAGCAGCTTGAAAAATCAGTTAAAAACCCAAATAATTAAAATTCTGGCTGATCTGGACCGTGTGGTTTTGTTGCAGGCACAGGCTTATCTTGGAGTGTTCTACATGAGGGGGCTGCAGCCTCAGGAGAAGAGAGGTCTGAAGTACCTGCTGCAGGCAGCAAACAGTGGGGTAGGTAATCCTTCCTTCTGCCAGGGATTGTCCTCAGCTTGGGACCTGTAGGTGGAGGATTTCAGGGTTTCTTGGAAACGGGAGGGAGTGTCAGGATTTTACTGCCCAGTGTGAAGGGACAGAGTGGAGCCTTGGTGCCTCTTGGGCAGGAGACAGGCCCTGGGCACAGACCCTACAGAGACAGCCCTGTTGGGCTGGAGAGTTCCTACAGCACCAGGGTCTGTATCCAGCCTCCAGCATTGTACAGCTTTCCCATTATGGAGCATCTACACCCTCTTCAGTCAAAATCTTTCACTACTGCACCACTTGGAGAACTTCATTGTGTTTATCTCAAATCCGTTCTTCAAAATTGGCCCATTGTTTCTCTCCTTTTATACAGAGGACAGAAAGACTGTTTCTGGATTTATATTTAAATTCAAGCACCTTTAACATACTGAAACACTTGAATCTCCATTCAGCCTTCCCCCATTGTTGCTGTTTCTCTTCACAGCTCATGTTAGATCCCCAAGAATCTTCTTGCATGCACTTTCCCCAAGTGGCCCAGGCTTCTCTTTCTTGAAGGGCAGTGCCACAGTGTGGGGACTGCACTCTCCTGAACCCCCACCAGCATTTAGAGGAGCACAAGTGTGGATCCCATGTCTTGCAGCCAGGTTTCTGCATCCCACAATTCTGTTTCTTGCCATTGTCCCCTTGTTTTCAGCTGCATTGTAATGGCCAGGGTTTTTTTTTTTTTCCTGAAGAACTTGTTCATTTTAACTGCAGTTCCCACAGCTTTTGTGCAATGGAAAATAATGAACAGCTATTGCCTCTTCTGCTGGCTAATAGTTGTGGTTGTGGTGCCCTTTAGTGTGTCCTCTCTGAGTCATTTCTTTTGCAGGCTGCAGTGCTGGTTTAGTTTGTGCCTCCATGTAGTTAAGCTGTTCTACTCTACTTGTCAGTCTTCTGTCTATTTTTCTAATTCTCCTTTGACCATTTTAAGATGCTTGGACTAAAAGTGGACTCAGGATGGAGGTATGCCATGGATCTCACATAATGAGCTCCTCTGCTTTGTTCTGCATTCCCTTCCAATAATTCCTAGCCCTGCTTGCCCTTTGCCTGGCACTGAGCACTGATGAGATGGTCTCAGGGAACTATCACAGTGTGATACCCAAATTTCTCCCTATCAGCATTACTTTGCATTTGGCTGTACTGTTTCCTTCATGATTGTGTTGCCCATTCCTTAGGTGTGTGAGATCTTCTTTAATTAATTCTTTATAGTAAGTTTGACCATTTTGAATGGTCATTTTTACATCATTGTAAACTTTGCCACTTGGGTTTTCACCCTCTTTCCAGCATGGAGACACTCTCAGTGTGCTGGGATAAGGCCTGACTTGCCACAGCAGCTCAGACATCACAGTACACAGCATTTAGTTCTAAATCTGCTCAAGATCTCTCCTAAACTTCATCCTTGGCTCCTTTTTGTCAGCCTGGAGTCAGAGGTTTATGCTGAACAGCATCACATTGAGTTATCCCATTAAACAGATGATTGGCCTTTACTGGTAATGCCTTAAAAACACAAAATCTGTCAGGTAACTGCAGGTCCTCAGGTGCACCCCTAGCATGTTTTGGTCAGAGTTTCAGACCTCAAGCATCCTTCCCCATGCTCTGATGCTGTGGATGCTTCAGGGCCTCAGCCTTGAGGGCAGGCTGATGGTGGCTCCCTGGGATGGGATGTCCCCATTTTCCTGGGAGAAGGGCTCCATGGACAGGTTCACTTCCCATTACCCTGCAGTTGGAATTGATGTTGTGTTGGCTGAAAGAACTCTTGGCATGGATGAGGCAAGGACAGCATAGTTTAGTACAAATCCAGAAAAAGGAAAACAGCACAAAAAGTCACAGATTCAGCATTTGTCTGGTTGTTCTCTCTGCTAGAGCTGAGCTGGGAGCTCTGACAAGTGTTTTTCCAACACAAGAACTGTGTTCTACTTTGTTTCCCACTTTTTATCCTCCCTGATTTCCTACATGCAGCCACAGACTATAAACCCGTAATAAAGAGTTCTGTTGGAGAACTGGGCCTGACCTGCAGATTTCCAGGGGTGTCAGTCACTCCTGCCATGCTAATTTGGGGCTCTCCCCTCACTGCAGGCTTGGCCCTGAGGTGTTCATCCTGTGAGAGATGGTGGTGCAGTGCTCCTGATTGAACCCTATCTCTTGTCACAGCTGAAGTGCCAATCCTTCAACGTGTTTATCTCATCTCTAAAGGAGTTTATTGCTGTCATAAGCTGAGACTTGCAACATTTTGCAAAGCACCCACTCACTGAGTTTTTCACTTGCCTCTACCAGCTACATCCTAGACAGCAACACTTGCAATATGTTCTTTTCTAGTGGCTTTATTAAAACTTGCTACTTACTTGGGGTTTTTTTCTGTTTCTTCTTTTTTTTTTTTTTTTTTTTTGCAAAGCCTTGTTTAGATCATGTTTCTGGCAGTCACACTCTTCAGGCTGTGCTGCTGGCTTTGTTGCTGGAAAGGTCTGTGTGACCACAAGTCTGTGCAGTCTTTTTAATGTCTTCAGGAGTGTCATCCTGCTTTCCTGCTCTCTGAGACCCTTTGTCTCCCATTGGATCTCAAGGATAAAATGCACAGCTGACACATAAACATGTCATGGGTTTGGATTTGGCTTCACTGCAGTGCCAACCTTTGCTTTCCAGTTTGTTCCCAGCAGTTCCATATGTCTGAGTGGTTCAGGTGCTTTTTCTCTAGTACATATTTGCTTCATTTACTTTATTTCTGCTGCTTGAGATTTCTTCTGGAATAGAATGAGGTGAGGCTGAGCAGGAGAGTGCTGCACTCTTGTGTTAAAGGGGAATTTCCCAACCCTTGGCAGCAAGTACCTCTGTGCCATTTGTGATGTTTTTACAAGACTTGGGCTTGAACTCTCTTAGGGCAGTCCCAGGGCGTGCTCAGAGTTTGGGTGGGATCAGGATGTGGCGCAGTTAATGCTGCCCAAGGCACCTCAGCTCTGACCTCTGAGACAACTGGGATGCTCTGCAGAGCCAGCTGCTCCTTTGTTCCCCTGCCACAGCCCTGGGTGTTGAAGGGAAATCAGTGAATTTAATTGGAAAGGGATAGGAAGGAGCAGAGCCACACATTATGCTTCTCTCCAGGGGACTAAACTACTGAAGACAGAGCCTAAGGGATGGAGCAGTAAACTTAGCAAGGTGACCAAAGATAGAGCAGAAAACTCTGAAGAAGGTGCTAAAGAGTCTCTGTTTCCTTTGCTGTGTGATTGCTGTGCCAGGATGCCCAGAGCAGGTTCCACGTGGGCGTTTGCTACGAGCAGGGCCTGGGAGTGCAGCGGGACCTGGCGGAGGCGCTCAGGCACTACCGGCAGTCGGCGGCCATGGGCAACAGGCAGGCGCGGGACAGGCTGCGGGCATGGCAGCAGGAGCTGCAAGGTACCAGGGCAAGGGGGCACTGCCTGGGCAGGTGGGGCCTGGATTGCCAGAGGAGGGCTCCCACAGCGCCACGGCACAAAGGAGTTCTTTGTGCTGAAGGGAAGGCACCGCTTTTCCCCCTCGGTTCTTTCTAGTCCAGCTGGAGAAGCTGTTCTCATAGTATGATGGGTCACTGAATCACTTCTGTTGAAAAGACCAACTGTGTTCTGGGGGACACCAGCTGGGCCAGGAGGGTATTGTCCTGCTCTGCTCTGCACTGGGGCAGCCTCACCGCTAGTCCTGAGAGCAGTTTTGGGCACCACAGTATAAAAAAGGAATTAAAGCATTAGAGAGTGTCCGTCCAAAGGAGGCCACGAGGATGGGGAAGGGTCTGGAGGGGAAGCCTTGAGAGGAGCAGCTGAGGGCACTTGGTTTGTTCAGCTGGAGAAGAGACTGAAGGCAGAGCTCATTGTGGTTTTCAGTGTCCTCCTGAGGCACAGCACAGGGCTCCAGTATCTGCTCCCTATGACAGGATCTGAAGGAATGGCTGGAGCTATGTCAGGGGAGGTTCAGGTTGGAAAAGGTTTTTCACCCAGAGAGTGGTTGAGCAGTGGAACAAGCTCCACGGGGCAGTGGGTACAGCACCAAACCTGTCTGAGTTCAAGAAGCATTTAAACAATGCTCTCAGGCACAGGGTGGGATTGTTGGGGTGTCTGTGCAGGAGTTGGACTTGATGATCCTTAAGGGTCCCTTCCAGCTCAGGGTATTCTGTGATTCTGTGGTTGTATGATCAAGCCCAGCCTTTCCCAGTGTCATTAACACCTTGTTTTTCTGTACTTTCAGATGTGCACACAGAGCATCCATTCCCTTCAGGACTAAGAGCCTCCTCCTCCAGCCCTGATTTCTGGACTATTGAGCCTGTGTCTGCAGGCCTGCACAGCAGCCAGCCAGGACAGTGTGGCCTCACCCTGCCCCACTCCTGGAGCACAGGCACACTGCACGTGATGCTGCTGAGCAGTGCAGGCTGGAGCTGTGCCTTCAGAGCCAGGACAGTGCCACTGGAGCTGCAGGGCTGGGAGCCCCAGCACTGCTGGCAGCGAGTGACACCAGCAGGCAGAAGGCAAGGCAGCCCTTGGTGTGGGCTGGAACCAGGCTGGCAGTGAAAGGAAAGAGAAAGCTCTCTGTTCATGGAACAGGAGGCATTTTTAAATACCTGAGCTTTGAGAATAAACCTTGTGATATCTCCTGCACCACCAAGTACTCTCCCTTCCACACAGGGATGTTGCTTCTGCACCTGCATTTCTGTATTAGAGCCAAGCTGTGGCTGCCCCTGGATCTCTGAAATTGTCCAAGGCCAGGTTGGACAGGGTTGGACCAATCTGGGATAGTGGAAGGTGTCCCTGCTATGGCAGGGGGTGGAACAAGATGAGCTTTAAAGTCCCTCCAGCCCAAACCATTCTGTGGTTCTGCACCACAGTGGTGTGATCTGGGGTTCTAATTCCAGTAGCCTTGCATGTCTTGCTCATGGTCCCCCAGGGAGGTTTACAAGCCACCATATGGGGACGTTGGCAACTAACCCTGGGATTGTCCTGGCCCACACCCTCTGAGGCAATTTTCCCTCTCTCCAAGACAAGTTCTCACAGTGCCCCTGCTACCAGCACAGTGTGGGCTGGCTCTGTGTTGCCATTATGGCAGTTTAATCTGCTTTCAGACCTGGGCAAGCAAGAAAGGGAATTGTCATCATTGCGCAGAGTTTTTTATGGGATGTGACAGATCCACCTGTAGCAGTGAGGTGACAGCTGTCCCCAGCCATCCTGCACCATGTCAGTGTCCTTCTGTCCCCACTCCTGCTCCTGCAGCCCTGGCAGGGAGCTGCTCCCACCTCTCTGAGACACAATGAGCAAGGTTGGCTTCGAAATCCATCGTGTCCCTGTTTGCTGAGCACGCCAGCTCATTTTCAGCAGAGTGGATAAGGGATGCTCCCAGCGGGAAGGCACCGCTGGCAGGCAGCAGCAGCAGGCAGCTGGTGTGATAATTTCCTCCACTGGGGCAGCTGAATCTGGAAAAAGGCATTTGTTCACACCAGTTTAAACTGGTTCAAGGGCATCTGTGCAAGCTGCCCAGCTTCCTGTGGCCCTGGTGCTGTGTGTAGATCAGGCTCTGCAAAACAAAGGCAATGGCCCCATCCTGAACTTCTCCATGCAGCAAGGGAGGGGCACGGCCAGCCCTCAACACATCTGATTGTTCTTCTGGTCTGCTCTCTCCTTCTGCTCAGACCAAACTTTCTTAGACCATTTCCTTTATCAAGCAGGATACAAGGAGCAGGAAATTCCTGGGGTGGATTTCCTATGCTGTGATAATCCAGAGCGTGCTTACGCATCGCTCAGGATGGGAGAGGGGCTGGGGGGGCTGAAAGCAGTTTGCACAATCAGGAAATTGAAGCAAGAGGGAAGAATTTGTCTCCTTTTAAACCTGCTTGTTATTAGGTATTTTTGTGTAAGGACTTTCCTCTGACAGGGACATCAAAGCAACTTTGCAGAGGGAGATGTGAGGTAGTACTGGCTGTTTGTCCCTCTGCCTGTGCTCCCAAGGTGCAGAGGAATCCCACAGGGCTCAGTCACAAATGCCTCCCTCATGGTTTGCACAGCTGCATCTCAGTTAGAATCTGGCTCTCTGACATTGTTTTGGTGCAAGAACCTGTTTTGTTTGTAAAACAAACCAGCAAGAGATTTGTGTTAGCAGAGCAGCAGCACGAGCAGGCCAGGCCAAACCCATCCATGGATGGATGCCAGACATGGGCTCATCTGTATAAGCATTTTGGAGACTGGAAATAAAACAACATTTTGGATATTAAAAAGTCCACCTGGGGAAATCTCACTCTATTGTTCTTGTCATTTAGCCCCAAGAGCAACAGAAAGAGGTAACTTTCTCATTTGCTCTGCTTTAAATGGTCTGCGTGATTGTCTGGTGCTGTGGCTCGGGTGTGTACACAGCTGAAGCTGGGAATGTCACCTCCAGGCACATGGAAAAGAACAGGGGTAGGGTACCTGAGGTGGTCCAGGAGAGCCCAGAAGCCCTTCCCTGCCATCCCCACACTGCTGCATGAGCCCATGGGTCAGCACCACCCTTCCCTTCTCCAGGAGTGCAGAGACACAGACACCTGTGTGCTTCTTCCTTTGTCACCAATACCTTGGTTTCCCCACCCATGCTATTATCCCAAAACTGTCTTACAGCTCCCAGACTGACAGATCAAAGTGAAAACCCATAAAAAGGGTGAAGCTTGTGACTGAATGTTTCAAAACAGTGTTTTCACACTTCCTTTTTCCCAGGTTACCTTTGGCAGACTCCAGCCATCTGGTGTCTGCTTTTGGATAAGGACTGTGCTCCAAAATCCAATGGCCTCAAAGGAGAGAACAGAATAGAATGGAATCATTAGGGCTGGAAAAGACCTCTGAGAAGATCAAGTCCAACCTGTGATTGATCCTCACCTTGTCACCCAGCTCAGAGCACTGAGTGCCACATCCAGTCCTTATGGAGAAGGAAGTGATGGGCACTTGGAGCAGCCATAGGAGAGATGCCAGTGCTGATTTTGGGGGCTTTTAAAAAATGCCAACTTCCCAGTGGCAGAACCACAGAAGCTGGAAGGACCCGTGGGAGACAACAGGCTCATCTCCCCCAGCTGCCACTGCAGGCTTTCTGCACATATATGATGTCAGCTCCACTGCTGACAGAGAGGGTAGTGTTAGAAAAAAACAGTTTTATTTAAATAACTGAAACCCTGGAGCCCAGCTGCAGCAGTGTCTGTGACAGGTATTTTCACAGTCTGTGATCACATGGATGTATCTCACTGTGCTGTGGTTGTTCTCACAACCCCCTTGCCTGGGCCTGTCCTGGGAGGAAAGGCCCTCCTGCTGCTGGGTGGGATGGGAGGCTGGCAGAGCACTGGGAGAGCAGGGTGGGAGAGGAGGAAGGCAAAGACAGGCAGGTGGAGGGGAACTAAAGTGAAATCAGTTGTGGAGATTTCAGTGGGGTGAGACAAAGGAAGGAATACACCTGTCTAGGCATGGGTCATACAGTGACCCTGCTGGGGCTGGGGATAGGGCTGGGCACCCCAAATCTCTGACTGTTCTCTCCCTGCCACAGCCACAGAGCTGCTACAGCCCTGGAGCAGCATCCCCCAGGCCGAGGCCGTGCCCGCGGGCCGACAGCTGCCGCAGCAGCCCCGCGCCCGCCTCGCTGTGCACCTGCACCTTCTGGGACAGGATCATCTCAAACAGGGTGCTCATCTCCGACAGGAACGTGCTGGCCAGCCTCGTCCCACTGCCACCAGGGTCAGCCCCAGCACCTTTGCCAAAGGTCTCAAAGGTCCTCGGTGTCTCCTGCCTTGCAGCTTCCTCATCCTCGGGGGAGCGCGGCGAGTCGGGGCAGAAGACGTTGTCCTTGTAGCTGCCGGTGAGGGGCAGGGACAGCCGGGCCACCCACTCTGGGTCTGCAGCTGTCAGCCTCTTGAGGGCCAGCTCTGGGGAGGGACAGCACAGCAGAGAAAAGGGGGGAAATAAATTGATAAAAATATTGATAAATGAAAATATCTAAAATCAGCTGAGAGGCATGATTGAAAACAGATCACCGGTGACACCATGCAAACCAGCAGCTAAAAAAAGCCACAATACAACTGGTTTGAAACTATTGGGGGTTTTGTTTTGTTTTTAATATAATATATAATAGCCATTTTAATATAATAGCCATTAGAATCACTGTGCATTCTCATTTGTTGCAGTCTCAATTGGCACTTCACTAAATTGTTAGTAAAGCCTGAGAGAGGGAGGGTTCAGGACTGGCTGAAGGGGAGCAGACAATGAAAAGCTTTCCAGGGGGAAGTGTTGGACACAAAGATAGTGGACTTCCCTTCAGGGTCACTCCAGGGTGGGAATTTGCTGCTAAGGAGGCAGATTGAGACCGAAAAGAAATGGGTTACTGTGAAAACAATAACACCAGAATGAAATTCTGGATTATAAAATGCACAGCTGGATGGTTGGAGACTGGGACTGAACAATTGAGCTCTAAAGTAGTTGTTCCTCGATTGGAAACAGCTGAGGAGCAGGGGGAGCCTGGGCTGGGGGCTGGGGCAGGCTCGTTAGTGCAGCAGTAATTTGATTGTGGCCCACAGTGGGCAACTGGAATCACACAGAGGACTCAGGGTATTCCCTGCTGGCAGGGAGGCACAGCCAGGGTGGATTGTTACAGGGTCTGATTAGGGGAATTACACACAAATCTGATTATCCATCTGTGGGAGAGGGAGCTGAAACCACACCAGCAGGGAAAACTCTGGAGATGAACCCAGGAGTGATCGAGGCTGACACAATGGAGACCCCAAGAGCTGGGGGTTGCTGCTCCTAAGGAAGCAAGTGCTCTCCAGGGATCTGACTGCAACCTGTCATTAGTCTGAGGAGATATGCGCCAGCAGAGGAAATCTTTATGCTTAAAATAGTGCTGGCAAGAGAAGAAGTGATTATAGATGTCCATGAATAAACATCTCCTGGAAAATAAAGGAAGGACCCCATAGCAAGGAGAGCCTGGAATAGCTTCCTCGTCAGACAGCAGGAAGGGGAACAGGGATTCTTGTTTTTTGAGGTCTCTGGTAAACAAGAGTCCGTGCTGTGGTGCACAGAGGCTGCATTCCAGCCCCTCATTGTTCCTTCCCAAAGCACATCCCAGAACCTCAGGGGAGTTCAGAGCAACCAGCCAGTTTAGGGAAGGTGTTGGGAACAGCAAAACCTCACTGGTAACTAAACCCAGCAGTCCCAGGGTGGCAAGGGCTGGTGTCACTGTAGTAATAATAATTGTGTGGCTCTGACTAAGAAGTGGCATCTGAAAGGAGGGTCCCCATTCCAATGCTCTTAATCTGCTAATTCCAGAGGGTGGTCAATACCCTGCCACAGCTGAGACCTGAGATCTGCAGTCAGTGACTGAAACAAGGCTCCTCCCTCAGCCAGCCAAGCAATTGCTCCTTTTTCTCTGGAGAACAACTGCCCTGGCATGGGCTGTGGGACAGAGCTGGGACTCCAGCCTGGTAAGCAGAAAAGGGCAGGTACATCCCTTAGATTTTTGTTTCAGCTGGAGTCCCAAAATTCTTTTGTGTTGCTTCACATCCAACGTTTCTTTCTGCAATCTTAGTATTTAAGTTGCAGTGACTGTTCCTTGAGACACCACCCAAGTGTGCTGCAGGTTTTTTGATGTAAAATATGCAATTTTCTCCTTCCCAGTCTGCAAGAAGCCACCTCATTCCCTGAATATTTGGCTGCCTCAGCTCTGGAGCAGGGCACAACTGGTCTGCTCTCTGCAGGGAGAGCTGGGCTGACAGTCCCATGGCCATGAAAACCTCATAATTAGGTATGTTTAATTTGACCAATAACTCTTTACTGCCTTGTTTTAATGGTGTTTGGGGAGCAGGGGTTGTTTTTATCATCCATAAAGTTCTATCTCTCATCTGCTGCTGGGAGTGCTGTGCTGGGCTGCTGGGGGATCAGAGCTAACAGACGGTGCTGCGAGTTCATCCCACAACATCAACAATCCCAGAGCTGCCCGGGATTGCAGTCCCCCCGCTGGGAACAGCACAAAGGCCCAGCCAGCCTCAGCCAGCTGTTAGGATACTCCTGAGCACCAGCAGTGCTTCCTTCCTCCCTCTCAGGATGCAAGTCCACGGCTCTGTTTGTGTCTGGGAGAGGAGGAAGGAGCCCGGCAGCTCCGGTGGCTGCGCTCGGCCGTCTGTGCGGGCAGCTCTGGGCTCCTGGGGCAGCTCTGGGCTCCTGAGACAGGTTTGCAGCTCTGGGCTCCTGGGGCAGCTCTGGGCTCCTGAGACAGGTTTGCAGCTCTGGGCTCCTGGGGCAGCTCTGGGCTCCTGAGACAGGTTTGCAGCTCTGGGCTCCTGGGGCAGCTCTGGGC
>JAWWEX010000042.1:1404852-1430028 GCA_035583215.1 Arremon brunneinucha | reverse complement strand
CTGGGGCAGGGGTGCCGCTCTGGGCTCCTGGGGATGGTCTGGGCTCCTGGGACAGCTCTGGGGTCCTGGGGCAGGTTTGCAGCTCTGGGCTCCTGGGGAAGGGTTGCAGCTCTGGGCTCCTACGGCAGCTCTGGGCTCCTGGGGAAGGTCTGGGCTCCTGGGACAGCTCTGGGCTCCTGGGGAAGGGTTGCAGCTCTGGGCTCCTGAGGAAAGTTTGCAGTTCTGGGCTCCTGAGGAAGGTTTGCAGCTCTGGAACAGATCAGGCTCTAGGCATGGCCAGCAAGAATCCACACAGCCTCAGCATTCCCTGCTGGCATGGAGCAGGCTGCCCAGTGAAGTGGTGGAATCATCATCCCAGCAATGGGGATGTGGCACTGGGGACATGGGTCACTGGTGGACATGGCAGTGCTGGGGAACAATGGTCTGGGAGGGCTTTTCCAGCCCTAATGATCATATGGAATCCCAGGACTTTGGCCAAAAGGATGATTGTCCTGTCAGATCCAAGGATCATGGGAGATGGCGCTTTATGGATCAGCCTCACCACAGCTCTGATTTTCTATCCTTGTGTGGGCAGGACTGGATCCAGAGCTGCTGGGCAGCTCCCCCAGTCCCTTTTCTGGGATCAGGGCATGTCAGTGCAGCTGGGATGGAGCTGGGCTCCTCTTGGCTCCCTGCTCTTGGCTGCAGGACCTCAGAATCCAAGGAAACTTTTAGGTCTCAGCCTTTCCTTTGTTTGCTCCTTACTGGAATAAAAGAGCAGGGAGGCAAAGGGGGAGAAGCAGCAGGTTCTACCTTCAGCACCAAAAATGCCCAGCTCTGGAATTCAAACCACCCCAGCAGCAAAGCTCAGTGAGTTTCTCTTCTGTGGAGGAGCACAGAGGCTCCACAATGAAATTTCTGCTACAGGACATGAGTCAGCCCAACTCTTTCAAATTGAAATGCCAAGAGAGGAGATTTTTAGAACAAATCAATAAAAGGAACATGTAGAAAATGTCAGGCCCAGATGGTATTCACCCCGGAGTGCCAGAGGAACTCAGTTATGAAATTGCCTGGTTTATTAGCTGCTGTTCATTAACTACTGCTTCAAATGAATGCAGGATCAGAGGGAGGGGAGGTGGAAATGGTGACAGGAGTTTTTAAGTATGTGAAGGTGAACCCAGCCCAGGCAGATTCAGAGAAACCCTTCTGTGCAAGGCTCAGCAGAGAGAGCCATGGAGCTGCTGCTCCCAGAGGAACCACCTGACATTGTCACATGGGGAACTGTGTTCTGAAATTTGGAAGGGCTGCATGGAGAGTCCTGGATGACTCTGGACAAGGGTCTGGAGTGCCAAGACAAGGGAATGGCTTCCCAGTGCCAGAGGGCAGGGCTGGATGGGATATTGGGAGGGAATTGTTCCCTGTGAGGGTGGGCAGGCCCTGGCACAGGGTGCCCAGAGCAGCTGTGGCTGCCTCTGGATCCCTGGAAGTGTCTGAGGCCAGGTTGGACACTGGGGCTTGGAGCACCTGGGACAGTGGGAGGTGTCCCTGGCCATGGCAGGGGTGGAATGGGATGGGATTTAATTTCCCTTCCAACCCAAACCGTTTCAGAATTCAATTCTGTGAAGGCAGAGGTCACCTGAGCTGATGGAACAGCACCAGCCAGGCTTGCAGGGGACCTGAGCTGTGCCTGAATTTACAGCCAGGTTCTGTAGGGACTAATATGTGTTAAAAGCTGGGAAGTGAGGGTAGGAATAATTAATCTTCCTCACCAAGGGAGGTCATTAGCAGAGTCCCAGAGTATCTGCTCAACACAGTGATAAATGATATGGCAAGGGGACAATGTTGGTGTTGACTCCACTAAAACACCCAAAAGCAGAGGGTTGCTGAAGGACCTGATAATGCTGACTGCCATGAGCAAAGTGTGGCTGGTGAATTTCTGTGTCACCAACTGTCAGATAATTGTCACAGGGAACAACAACCTGTCATGTGTTGATGGCTCTCCCTCCACGCAGAGGAGGGATTTGGGAGCCACAACAAACAAGGCTCAGTGTGGAGCTTGGGCAGGACAGGAATTAGGAACACACCAGAAAACCTCCTTGTACCCCCAGTGGATCCTAAACATTGCACAACAATTCTGGTCACACAAAAAAGATAAAATTAGCAGCAGGTTGGTCACAGGAGATGAAGAGGAAAGAGGACCCCGTGGGGCTCTGAGGGGAGATAACATCTTGAGGGGTTTGACAAGGACAAGTGTCCACCTTTCTCACTCTGCACAGACCAGGAGACCACGAAGGGAGGGCTCAGACCAGCATGGGAAGCAGCTCAGCAGCTGCAATGTGCAACTGGCCCTCACCCCTCAGCAATGACAGAGGCCAAGCTCACACATCACTAAACCCTAAACCTCAGCAGACACCTCCATGGGAGGGAAGAGCAGCCATAAACACATGGAAAGATCCAATGTGAAGCTCAGCAAGTCCCTTGGCCTGCTACCAAAAGCCTGGGATGGCCCAGATGTGCTGCCCCACTCTGGGAGTTGCGACGTGCCCTGGCTGCTGCAGGACCTCCTGGATGGGGTTAGTGTGGGTTACCTGAGGAGATCCCACCCAGCCCCAGCCTGCCCCAGCAGCGAGGTCACCTCACCTGCCTGTGGCTCCAGGAGGGTCTCCAGCTCCTCTCCCACGAGCTGCTGCACGGAGAGCTCGAAGGCGCTGTCGCAGTCGCGGTCGCCGGCCTCGCTCTCGCCGTGCCCGCTGTCCTTGGTGCTCAGGCAGTCCGTGTCCAGCCCTGTGTCCATCCCTGTGTCCATCCCTGTGTCCAGCCCTGTGTCCAGCCCCGTGTCCAGCCCTGCAGCCCTGCCAGGGGTCACAACACCCAGGTCACTTCAGCCCCAGTGAGCCCTTGGAAGGGTCTCTATCTCCCCAAAATGCCCCAGAGAGGGGCTCTGGGCACCCTTCCCGTGCACCACCCACAGAACCAAAGGCATTTTGAGTGCCCATCAGTTAATGAGGTTTGGGGGTTGCTCCACATTTCTTGCCATGTAATATCATTCCCTCCATGAGAGGGGAATACCTTTCTGGAGTAACACTGAAATACCATCAATTTTAAGAACTTATTGTCAGTTACATTAGCTGACAAAAGCAAAATTTTTCAGAGAAGTTATTCCCTACCACATGAAATAATATATGGTAAAAAATTAGTAAGCACACAAGGCACGTGTTTTTTAATAAATTCTGCCTATTAAAAACTAATATTATCTGAAGCTATTAACCAGCCCTGTGTCCAGCCCTGTGTCCAGCCCTGCAGCCCTGCCAGGGGTCACAACACCCAGGTCACTTCAGCCCCAGTGAGCCCTTGGAAGGGTCTCTATCTCCCCAAAATGCCCCAGAGAGGGGCTCTGGGCACCCTTCCCGTGCACCACCCACAGAACCAAAGGCATTTTGAGTGCCCATCAGTTAATGAGGTTTGGGGGTTGCTCCACATTTCTTGACAGAAAGGGTTTTTATCCTTCTGCAGCAAGATCAGAGAAGCACAGAAGGGTTGGAAGGGACCTTCAAGCCCATCTCATTCCACCCCCTGCCACGGGTAGGGACACCCTCCATAATCCCAGGTTGCTCCAAGCCCCACCTAACCTGGCCTGGAACATTTCCAGGGGTCTAGGGGCATATCCTGAGCAAACAGGGACTTGCTGGCTCCTCCCCCTTAATTCAGAGGAGCTTTCCCCTGCAGGACCAAGTGAGGAACACCCCAGATACCCTGGAGCTGCTCTCCCTCTCTCTCCATCCTCTGCAGCTGCAGGTGAGAAAGGTGGAGAAAGCTGTGTCTGCCCATGGCCTGGCCAGGTGGGGACAGGGGAACATGGCAAGGCAGTGATGACGATTCAGCATCCTCAGGAGTGTGCACCCAGAGCACACAGCATAATTTAATGGGAACATCATGAAGTTTGGGGATATCTTTGGCACACAGCTGGGATATCTCAGTGCCTCCAGCCCTGCTGCAGTTCCTCACTCATCTGCCCCCTGGCACAGGGTCAGGTGTCCCAAACTCATGTTGACAGGCACTAAGAAAGTGTCCAGAGCCATGAGAACACTCATCCTTGTGCTGCTGCCTCCAGAGCTGGGCCCCTCTGTGCTCCTGAGCACCCAGAAGCATCGGAGCTCTTGGCAAGGGATGGTTCATGGCCATGGGAGAGCTCAGGTGAGTATGGAGGGACCTGCCAAAGGTACCCCAGGAAGGAGGCAAAGAGCAGCTGGATACCACTGAGGAGCACAACATGCCCCTGAAGGGAGAACCCCCAGACTCAGGAGATGATGCTTTTCCTTGTGTGTCTCTGCCCTCGGAGGTTTTGGCCTGGTGGGGCTGGGGCAGGGGAAGGGGGCGTGGGGAAGGGAAGTGCTGGGAGCCAGCCTTACCTGCTGCCGTTCTTGGCCGTGTACTTGTTTCCCCTGTAGTTTGTTTTGGGCTGGAACTGGCCCTGGTGCAGCAGGGAGAGCAGCTGGGAGATTTGCTGCAAGGCAGGAAAAGCCTGTTGAGCCCCGGGCTGGCCACTCAAGCTGCTTCCTGCCAGGACGTCCCTCCGAGCCCCCCGGCCTTTTTATAGCGTTTCCTTCTCCCGCAGATGGCTCAGCATCCCCACACCGGGGAAAAAACAAGCGCTGGGCAGCCCACCTGGGCCCGAGCTTCCCCTGCAGCCCTCCTGCTGCTCCTGTCCCTGGGGTTGTCCCCTTGTCACACCCTGTGACAGCCCCGCTCCCGCCTGCCCTGCTGGGGTGACCCTGCTGCGTGAGGGGGTGTTCATCCTACCCAGGCCTGGGGAAGAGACCAAGCAAAGACCCTCAGGCTGCCCATTCCCACCGTGCCAGGGTGGGCACGGCCTGGGCAAGGAAGGACTGGGGGTGCCCACACGCCAGGAACGCCCGGAGCGGCTCCTACCTGCACTGGGGGCGACTCCATGGCGAACTCCCCGGTTGGGCTCTGCTCCGCCAGGGCCACCAGCGACAGCCGGACCAGGCTCCTGAGGATTTGCTGGTGGGGCTGGGGCTGCCCGGCTCCCCCCGCACCCACGGGCGGCTCGGGGGGCACTCGGGGCTCTCCCATGGGTGGCTTCACCAAGCTCTTGCCGTGCGGCGGTGCCTCCGCGGGGCCCGCAGCCTCCCTCACGGCGTGCTTGGCTCTGTGGGGCGGGCAGGGCCGGCGCTGCAGGACGGGCAGCTCCAAGGTGCCCTGCTGCTCCTCCGAGCCCTTTTGTGTCCTCTGATTCCTCAGGGTCCTGTAGAGAGTGGGCGTGAGGTGCAGGGGAGCCTGCAGGGACCCCTCGGCCGCAGGGGTGGCCGTGTCGGGCTGCTCCTCCTGGCAGGCCCGGGGGCACTCGGGCTCCCGGGGGCGGCCCCGGAGCAGCGGCACCAGGTGGATGTCGGCCTTCTGGATCTGCCTGTGCGGCTTCTTGAGCTGCTGCTGCCTGCGGGCGTCCTCCGCCTCCCGGCAGTTGTAGGCCATGCCGTCCTTCTTGTCCTTCTTGCGCAGGGACAGGGTGAGCACCAGCAGCAGCACGCAGCCGCCCAGCAGAGCGGCCAGGCAGATGAGCAGCAGCACGGACAGGCTGGGCCAGCCGGGATCCCGCGCTGACATCTTGGAGAAGGCGCCGTGCCGCCGGAACAGCAAGCGGAGCCGGGCCAGGGTGTGCAGGGGGGTGTCCCCCTGGTCACTCACCCGCACCAGCAGCTCCCGCTGGCTGCCGGCCAGGCTGCTGGCATTGCTGGCGTTGAGGGACACCTGCCCCAGCAGCGGGTCCAGGATGAAGAGCCCGGTATCATCCCCACCCACCAGATCATACCGGAGAGCCCCGTTGGTGCCGGAGTCCGCATCCCGGGCCACAATGGTGAAGAGGAAGGGGTTGGCAGGGCATGACATGAGTGTGGAATTGGTCACTGCCGCAGCCCCCTGGGTGCTCCCATTCCCAGGGACCACCCAGCAGCACCCGGTGTCCACATTGACCAGGACAGAGAGCGTGGCCACCCCTCCCACCAGTGCCGGTGTGGTGATGATGGGTGCATTGTCGTTCCGGTCGAGCACAGCCAGCCTGATGGAGATGTTGGATGCCAGCTTGGGATGCCCTCCATCCTCTGCTGTCACCAGGAACTCCAGGCTCCTCACCTGCTCATAATCAAAAGCTTGGAGAGCAAAAATGTCTCCAGTGATGGGGTCAACTGAGACCAGCCCCAAAGCAGAGGGGTCCAGGATCCTGTAGGTGACTTTCCCGTTGGAGCCCAGGTCAGGGTCGGTGGCATGAACAGTGAGCAGGAAGGCAGGTGCTTCACCGTTCTCAGCAACAGCAGCCTCGTAGGCGGCCTTCTCAAAGGCTGGAGCATTGTCATTGACATCACTGATGCAGATGGTGAGGTGTTTCAGCACGGCCAGGGACAGGTCCCCCATGTCCCGCACCACCAGCGTCAGGTTGTACTCGGCGCGCCGCTCGCGGTCCAGCGAGGCGTTGGTCAGCAGCGCGAAGCTGTGGCTGTTGGTCCTCTTCAGCCTGAAGTGCTCGTAGCCCTGGCTGAGGGAGCAGAGCACTTGCCCGTTGCTTCCCGAGTCAGGGTCACTGGCTGTCACCAGGGCCACAAAGCTGTCCTTGGGGAGGGCCTCAGACAGCACGGGCTCCCGCGCGGCCCAGGTGACATGGACATCGGGAGCATTGTCATTGACATCCAGGACCTTGACCAGGACCTTGCAGTGTGCTGGGATGGGGTTGGCACCCAAGTCCCGCGCCTGCACGTCCAGCTCGTAGGTGTGGGTCTCCTCATAGTCCAGAGGGAGCCTCAGGAGGATGCTGCCCGTGCGGGCATCGATGCTGAAGGTGCTCAGCACCTCGGGGGGCGCGTGCCTGCTCAGGCTATACTCGATCTCCCCATTGGGACCCTGGTCGGGGTCAGTGGCCGTGACTGTCACGAGGAGGGTCCCGGGCTGGGTGTCCTCCCGAACCTCCACCGTCAGGGAGCTCTCTGCAAACACGGGGCTGTTGTCATTGGAGTCGAGGACAATGACCTTAATCAAAGCAGTACCTGATTTTGGTGGCTCCCCGTGATCAGTGGCTGTCAGCACGAGGTCGAAGGAGGAGTGCAGCTCCCGGTCCACCTCCTTAACCACGACAAGCTCCGCGTGCCTCGTCCCATCGGAGCCGGAGACGACCTCCAGAGCAAAGTGCTCACTGGGGGAGAGGGCATAGGAGCAGCGGGCATTGGGGCCAGCGTCAGCATCCAGGGCTCGATCCAGCGGGATCCGCGTCTGTAGGGATGCGCTCTCTGAGATCTCCAGCTCCAACTCGGGCGTGGGGAACCGCGGCGCGTTGTCATTGATGTCCATCACCTGAACCTCCACGTGGATCAGGGCCGGGTTCTGGGCGGCCAGCACGTCGAAGGACACCCAGCAGGGATCACTGTGGCGGCACAGCTGCTCCCTGTCCACCCGCCCGGCCGTGCTGAGCACCCCATCCCCGCTGCCCACGTGCAGCGGGAACCTCCCGGGGGTCTCCATCAGCTGGAAGGTCTCGGCCGCCTCGCCGCTCTCGCCGCCCTCAAAGTGCTCGGCCAGGGTCCCTATGACAGTTCCCGGGGGCACCTCCTCCAGCACCCGGTACTGCACCGTGAACGTGGCCACCTCCTGGGCATCGGCGCTCAGGAACAGGTACCACCACCAGAGCGCCGGCAGCCGCAGCGCCGAGCGGCTCAGCCCCAGCACGCTGCTGGCAGAGCCCCCGCGGCCCCGCCGCGCTGCCATGGGCTGTCCCGCCGGCCACCGCATCGCCGCAGAGTCCTCAGGGCCACCGCAGGGCCTCGCCATCCTCTCCCATCTCCGAGGGCCGTGGGCTCCAGCCAGAGCTTGGAAAGGAGGGGAAGTCACAAGCTGGGCTGGTGGTTGTCCCCCGCGCTGCCATCACCGGGGCTCCCCGGCCGGGACAGCCCGGAGCGGAGGGACCGTCTCCGCAGCAGCCACCGGCCGGCTGGCCGGGCTGGGGATGGAGCGGCAGACATCCTATGGAAACCCCACCTACAGGAAAAGGGAGGACTGGGCTGGTACAATGCCGGGGCGGGGTGGGGGCTCGTGGGGCGGCACGGCCCGGCAGCGAGAGGGTGTGGAAGTGCCCTCCGATCCCAGCCTGGGGGGACTGTCACTGCTGTCACCTGCAGAGCACACTGTCCAGAAGGTGGGGTTTCTGCAGGCCCTGACCCACCACAAACCTCTTATGCTTCCGGAAGAGGTGATGGACTCCTGCTCCTGCATTGACCCAAAGCCTTGTTCTCCACACTTCTACATCTCAGACTTTGACATTTTGCCTAAATCCAAGTGCAATCCCTGCTCCTTGCTCTGCCTTAGGAGGGCGATGAGCCCAAGTCACCTTTCCCAGTACAGAGGTGCTGATGTCACCAGTTCCAGCTGTCACATCAAAATGAGCTGATGAATCAGCAGGAGCGTTGCCACACCAAACACAGCCGGGAGGGCACGAGGGAAGGAGGGAGGCGCTGGCAGACACAGCCTGTGTCCGTTCAGGCCTCTCCCCATCCCTGCATCCGGCTGTCCTGGCTGCTCCCTCTCTTGGCACGTGCTCCATCCCAGCTTGGCTCAGCACTGATTTCCCTGGCGTCACTCCTGCACCATCAAATCCCTTCTTGGCCTTATTTCAGCACCTCACCCTGAGCCACCACCTTCAGGCTGCCCAGCTGTTGCACCGGTATCACCACAGCTGGCCAGCTGTGCACACACAGGTAGCACAGCCTGAAGGTGTTCCACGTATTCCTCCTGAGCCTGCAGAGCCCCCAGACCCCAGGCTGGGTTTGCACTGGTCTCGAGGTGACAGAAGGCATTCAGGACAGGGAAGGCTGTGTGGAACTTTCCTTGGCTGTTATGGAGCATCCTCAAGGTGTGGTTGGAGCCCCACCAGCCACATCATCTTTGTGTCTCCACACCTTCCAGGCAGCCTCCAGCAGCCTTTGGTGTCCTTGCCCACCTCGCCCTCTCCTCCTGCTTTTCCAGCCTTGATGGGCACCCCTGTCCCCTCCAGCCTATTCCCATCCCTCCCAGCTCCCCTCACACTCTGGATTTCCCAGGTGAGGCTCCGCTGTCAGCACTTTTCTTTGCCATGGTGAATTTTGGTGCCCCAAAGAGCAGCAAAGCCAAAGCCACCGCAGCGCCACGAGCTGTGCCCTCAGCGCAGCGGGAGGAAGGGACGGTGCTGCGGGGGGTGGCCAGAGCCCGGTGCTATTCCTGAGCTCGGCCCCAGCTCCAGGTGACCTTTGCCAAGTCATTTCCCTGCTTTGTGCTCGCGCTTCCTTCTGCGCAGCCCGGGGCTCTCCCGGAGGGATGATCCCGCCTGATCCTGCCTGCTCCCGCTGCCCGCGGAGCTCCGGCTGGAGAAGCGGATGTCTCACAGCCCGTGCCCGATTTTGGGAGGGGAGGTGGGAAGGCCACTTCCTTCTGCTGGGGCTGTTATCCCTCCACCTCGCGGTTCTTTAATGCTTTTCCTTTTCAGGGATGGAGCAGAACAGAAGAACCACGCTGGAGCATCACAAGGGAAAGGAAATAAATGACATCCCAGGACTGTGAGATTTCCCGGAGGAGCCCTGCCTGGGGTTTCCTTGACCCATCACCTCACAATCCCACTGCAGAACAAGCCACTCACCCCCAGTGCCTGTGTTTAACCCATCACTGACACCACAGGAGGTGAATTCCCCCCAACTCCAGCACCCACCTGCCAGACCCCACTTGCTGCCATCCCCACCCCTCAGTTGGGAGGATTCCAAACCTCCAAACCATTAATTTTTCTCCCCAGGTAGGATTTTGAGTACCGGTTCGCTCAGGGAAAGACTGGGAGGAGAAATCACTGTCACCAGGCTGTGAGCCCCCTGAGCGCTGTCCCCAGCCTGGCTGTACAGATCCCAGCACTGGTGACAGGTCTGGCCTGCCCAGGAGGAGCTGGAGGAGCTCCTGCATGAATTATTGATGATTCTTCAGGAATAAACCCCTACAGACCAGGCCTGTGACCCTCAGCCAGCAGAACATTCCCAGCTGGCAGGAGGATGCTGCAAAAGCATGGCTGAGCTGCAAATCAGTGCCGTGGAGGGAGATGGACAGAAAGCTGCAAGAAAATAGGAAAGAAAAATGGGGTCGAGTTGAGACTTGCCAGAAGCACAGGCAGGGAAATGAGATCTGGTGCTAAAAACAAAACGTGTCTCCTCCTGTTTCCTGTTCACACCCCAGCAGGCTCCCGACGTGCTTCAGGACCTCCGTGACCACTGTGGTGGCTACAAACACAAAAATCCTCCTCTCAGGTTTAGACTGCACCTGAACCCTTTCATTTAAAGCTCAGGAAGAATTGAATTCTTACAGCACTTCATGCATTCGCTGTGTGCAATCACTGTGTGCTTCCTTCAGCTCCTGCCCGATGCTGTCCGTGCCCAGAGCAGGTGGAAATGCCATTTTCAGGAGTGCCAACCTGGCTCTCTGCAGCTCAGCTGCTCCCCAGGCTCCAGAGCAGGGCACGGGCACACCCTGAGCTCCCAGGGGTGCAGAGCTGTGCTGGAGGCACCACTCTCCCTGTCCATCACCTGGCAGAGAGCAGCACCACCAGGTTATTTCGAGCTCCACTGCACAGCTGGAGGTCTTCAAACTTTGTCATTTTGGGCTGACACGGTGCTAGCCTGGGACCAGGAGCTGTGCCATAACACAGCAGGGAGCAGAGGGCGGCTCAAAATGAGAGTGAAGAGGCTTTTTCACATCTAATAATTTTCTCTGATGAAGACAGGCTGAGAGCTGGGGATGTTCACATGGACAAGAGGAGACTCCAGGCAGACTTTGAAGCCCCTTCCAGTGGCCAAGGCCTCCAGAGCTCCAGGATGCCCAGGGTGGGACTGTTGGGGTGTCTGTGCAGGGCCAGGAGCTGGACAGGCTGATCCTTGTGGACCCCTTCCAACTGTGGATATTCCGTGATTCCATGAATTTTCAGCCCTTCAAAGACAGCCTTTGCTCCTTTAGAAGTGTCCCTCCCTTTTCAGTGGGTCAGCAATCCCTCCCTGAGCATGAGGTGTGTGAGGAGCAGCTGCACAAGGGAGCCCAGAACCTTCCCCATCCCCAGCTGCCTGCAGGGACCTGCGAGGCTCCTGGGAGCCCTTTCTCAGGAGGAAGGATGGGATTCCCCCTCCCACACCAGGCACGGAGCTCTGCAGGAGGTGCAGGGACCTTCCCTCGGGGTGAGCTGAGCTCATCTCCGTACAACCAGCAGGTGACACCAGCTGAAGGTGACCTCGGCTGAAGGTGACCTCGGCTGAAGGTGGCACCAGCTGAAGGTGACACCGGCTGAAGATGACACCGGCTAAAGGTGACCTCGGCTGAAGGTGACCTCGGCTGAAGGTGACACCAGCTGAAGGTGAGACCGGCTAAAGGTGACATCAGCTGAAGGTGACCTCGGCTGAAGATGACACCGGCTGAAGGTGACCTCGGCTGAAGGTGACACCGGCTGAAGGTGACACCGGCTGGAGGTGACCTCGGCTGAAGTGATCTCCCCGTGCCACCCGCTCCATCCTGGGCAGTGTTGCTCATCCTCCCCCTCCATCCCAACCACACGGGTGTCCTTGCGGGCTCCTGCAGCGCTGCCCGCCCGGGGCTCCCGGTGCCTGCCGAGGCCGGGGCAGGCGGGGAAGGCGCAGCAGCCCCGGCGGTGGCTGCGCTGTGCAGTTGGATCGCTCCACCACGAGAGCCCACTGCTGCTCCGCGCTGGGCTCCGCCGCTGTCCCCGGCGCCGCCCGAGGGGCTGGGAGTGCTGAGCCCCCCAAACTCTCCCCACGGAGGGGCTGCGATCGCCCTTCCCCTGACGGACGGTCCCGGGGGGCTCCGCCGCCCCCAGCCCTGCAGGGAGGCTTGGGCGATGCTGCAGTTGCCTCCCCTCCATCCTCAGCGGGAGCTCTGGGTGTCTCCCTGTTTGGCACGGGTTTCGGGTGTTTCCCTCCGTTTCACAGAATTTTCGGGTGTTTCCCCCGGTTTTGCACAGTTTCAGGGTGTTTCCCTCGCTTTCACATGACTTTAGGGCGTTTCCCTGGGTTTTACACGATTTTAGGCAACACTGCAGCATCACAGCAGAGTCTCCCCCAAACCCCGCTGTACCCCCACATCCTACCTCCACCCTGCAGAAGGTGTCTCCCTTCCCGCAGTGTAAAACATTAATTAGGGGGGAAATAAAAGGGGGTGCAGGCGATCCACGGTGAGGACAGAGTTAATTATGGATGTAGCAGCTCCTGAAAGCTTCCCCAGGCAAAAACCTGGTTTTGAGCAAAGCTGCTCCTGCCTGCCGGGCTCCAGGAGCTGCCCTGCACAGAGGGGACGATAAGGAGAGTTATTGTTGCTCCGTGCTCGTAAAAGAATTATTATTAAGGAGGGGAAGAAAGTTGTAAGTGAAGTAAATTGGGCCAGGCTGGGTGTTTGAATAGACAGGAATAATGTTATGGTAATGTCATGCACGGCTCTGCTGCTCCAGGACCCTGACGTGTTTTATAAAGCCCGGTGCTACAAAAAGCAATTCTGTGAGCAGAGAGAGGGAGAGCTGGCCAAAGAGAAATGAGGAGAAGCTGTAAAAATGATGTTTTATTGTGTGGGAGAAAGCAATGAGTTGAGATCTAACCCATGATGTCCTTCTGGAGGAGAAAGCTGGCAGCATATTGTCGCTTGCTTGTATGATTTAATTTGCTATTCTAAGTCTTACAGTAATTTCTTTCCTGTGCTCCAAAAGCTTGTATCTAAATTTCTGTTTGCAAATGAAACACATGCAAGAACTCCCCAAGGCTGGGGCTTCAGAGCTGGATCTTCCCAGAGTGCAGGGGGCTGCTGACAGGACAGGGGCAGGGGGCACCCAGAAGCACCACCTTCCACTGCCACCGTGATCTGATTTTAGTTTGACAGCCCAAAACACCTGAGCACCAGCCCGGGGTGGGCTCCCTGTGCTGCACAGGGTAAGTGATGGATCCGGGCTGTGACATCAATCAGACCTTTACGAGTCCCCAGCGGCTGCAAATCAATAAGTGCCAGCAATAATTACCCATTTTGTCTTTCTCTTTATTAATATTTAGACGTTTTTAAATCTTTTCTCTCTAAACATGACGTTTCCCTGCTGTGGGTGTCCTTCAGAGGGAGCTGTCAGGAAAGCTCCTGTTCCTCTAATTACAGGCTTTGTGCTGGATGGAGCTGCTCCCTGAGCAGGAATGACACAGCCACCAAGGCTGGGGAGGATTCTGCTGCCTCAGCCTGGGCAGGTGACACTGGTGATGTCCCCAGGAGGAGGGTGCAGCCTCTCTGGGTGTCACAGTGCAGATCTTGTGATGGTCACAAGGGTCATCTTGTGATGGTCTCCAGCTCTTGGTGGGAGTGACCACAACTCACAGATGTCATTTAAAGAGATCATGGAATTGTTTTGGTTGGAAAGGACCTTCAATCCCATCCAGTGCCACCCCCTGCCATGGCAGGGACACCTCCCACGGTCCCAGGCTGCTCCAAGCCCTGTCCAGCCTGGCCTTGGGCACTGCCAGGGATCCAGGGGCAGCCACAGCTGCTCTGGGCACCCTGTGCCAGAGCCTGCCCACCCTCACAGAGAGAATTTTTAATTAGGAGAAGTCCCTAGAGGCGATTATCTCCTCAGGGGTGCTGTTAGGGATGTAGACATTGCAAACAAAGCCCTCTTTTGACATGGAAAGGGGAGCAGGACTCCACAATTTTCAATGGAAATGACAGCCCTTATCTCCTTTAACACGGGTGTGAGAGAGCTGATAATGCCCTATCAGCCCTGGAAAACAAATGGGAACAAATTCGAAACAGAAAACAACCCTCCCAAAAAGTAATATAAATTATGTTTTTTGTGGAGACAAAAAGTTTCCAGCAAGTCCAGCTTTAAAGCAAAAGAAGGGCTGGAAATAAGTGAAAGGAGGGATCCTGGAGCATCTGGCACGTCGGGAATACCTCCAGCTCCTGCAGGAACAGGTAAAGCCCATCTCTTGTCCAGCTGTACACACAGGGATCTGTACCAGGGGTCTGAGGGCAGACACACACCTGGCTTTTCCAGCGTGGAAGAGGTGAAGCTGTATCCTGACATCTGGGGCTGTCCAGCAGAATAAATCCTCGAGGGAATCTCAGAGGCTGCTCCCTCCCCAGGCTCTGCAGACACCGAGGGCCTGTGCCCACCATGGGAGGAGAAGCTGTGACTGCAGAGACCCCAGGGCTGGACAGGAACCATGCTCTGACAGCCCCAGGAGCCTGCAGGGCTCCGGTTTCACCTCTCCTGATCCCTCTGTGCCACCTCAACAAGGTTCTCCCCAGGGTGACAGAGCCACCTCAGCATCACCCCACTGAAGGTGACAGTGCCAACCCCACCATTGGGACAGCACCCAGGGATGGGGACAGAGAGGTGACCACAGCGAGGGTGACCACAGTGAGGGTGACCACAGCGAGGGTGACCTCAGGTCTCCCCTTCCTTTTGCACAGAGATGCTGCAGGCTCTGCCCAGAGTCCCACGTGGACTTCCCCTCTGGTGCCAGCACCTCCAGATGTTCAGCCAGCTGTGATGTGCCATTATCACCTCTTGCCTCTGCTGTGCCACTGCTCTTCTTTCACCCACGGCCACTGGGGGCAGGACACGTGTCCCCTGTCACTCCACCCAACACGCAATCAGGAGCTGCATCCTCTGCCCTCCTCTCCCCTGGCTGTTTGCCCGAGGGGCTGGGGGGCTGGCAGGGGCAGAACCGTGTTCCAGCCCCCCAGTGTGGGAAAAGGGGCTGTGGCATGAGGCAAAGAGAGGCTGGAAGCTCCTCTGTGCCATATAAACAGTGTAATGAGGACACCGTGAGTGTGGAAATATCTTTCACTGGAAAACAATTCCAGATGATGCAACTTCCAGCTACTGCCAGGGGACTGAGCACAGCCCCAGAGCTCCCCAGCTGGGGCAAGGACCCAGGCAGCTCTGCTGGCCACTCCCAGGCAGTGTGGGACAGGTAAAACCAGGGCAGGTAAAACCAGAAGAGATGCTAAAGCTGTCCCACACAGGCTGAGCCAGCCTCAGAGCCCAGCTGGGACTCAGCTCCTGCCTGGGGACAGTGACACCCCTGAGCTGGACTTCTGGGGGCTGGAGATGGGTCTTGAACCTCCTGGCTGAGCATTCCTGGGGCCAGACACGGCTCTGGGGAGGTGCAGCCTCTGTGAGTGGGCAGTGACGAGTCCTGGGATACCCGAACATCCCACCCCAGCTTTCCCAGTGGGACATGTCCCTCGAGCCCTGTTCAGGTGGCCCCGGGCTGTGTCACAGGTAGGTGATCTCGATGACATTGGGCTCAGCGCTCCCGAGGGGAAGGTGGTGGCTGCAGGAGCAGTGGCAGGTCACTCCAGCCGAGCCCATCTTGCTGTGGGGATCCAGGCACCTCCATTGTGTGAGGAGCACGGTGTCCATGTGCTGGGCCATGGGCTCGTGGTGCAGCGTGACCTGCACCGTGCGCAGCTGGGGGCCGTAGTGCACCAGCAGCACAATGAACACGGCCAGCAGCACGAAGAGCACCACGATCACCGAGATCACCGGCAGCGCGTCCGACTTCTTGCTCACGCTCCTGACGATGGACACAGGGGTGAAGGCGGCCACGTCCTGGGGCTCGGGCTGTCTCAGCTGGCTGCCGGCCACCGAGGCGTTCATGGCTCAGCGGGGTGACCTGCCACGGGGACAGGGCGGTGACCACCGAGCCCAGCCCATCCCTGGCCTCACCTCCTGCCCTCGAGCCTGCAGCTCCCGCTGCACGTGCAGCTGCCAGGGAATGGGACGATCCCGTGAGTGTCCCCTCCCTCCCTCGGGCTCGTAGCACAGGGAAGTTTTGGTGCTGAAGTCTGGGGCTCGCAGGATGATGCAATCCCTGCATCCCCTATCCTGGGTGCCTTTGGACACCACACCCGGCTCTTGTGGGGAGCCCTCTGCCCTCCCCTCTCCACCCCCAGCCCCACGGTGCTGATCCAGGACCAAACCCCACGGGGACCTCCCAAGGGGACCCAACCCCGTCAGCCGTGCCCTGCCAGAGACAAGATCCCGTGGAGCCAGCACGGGTGGGAGCAGGGGGCAGTGGGGAAGGAAGGAAGGAAGGAGAGCCCTGCCACCCCCTACCCTCAGGGGTACCTGGGCGTCCCTGCTGCCTGGGGATCATCATCTCCGCCGGCGGGGCGAGCAGTTCGAGCTGCGGGCTGGCTCTCGGGGAAGGTGCAGCCGGACTCACCTCGGAAGTTGCCACGTCACGGCCCGGCCCCGCCGCCGCCGGGGCTCCCGGGGCACACGGGGAGCGCCCGCTCATCCCGGGGCAGCGCGGCTCCATCCCGCCGCTGCCACATCAGCGCTGCGACCCTCCTGTCCCCCGGCGGGACAAGGGCCCTTTGTCTGGGGAGAGGCACCCTCCCTCCCCCCTTCGGCTGCAGGAAACCTCCCTGCTGCCACCGGCGGGGCGTGAAAATTGAATGCGGTGAAGGAATGGGTGTAAAAAATCCCCTTGGGCATGTGAGCTGTTTGCACAGCCCGGCACACCCACGCTGTGCTCCGGGCTGGAAGGGCCCTGTCCCCAGGGATGGCACAGCCCCGGGGAGGATGGGCCCTGCCGGGGGTCCCACTGCTGCAGAATTTGCCTATTTGCTAGCAGGGCTGTGGGGTGAGTCCATGGGGAGCTCTGGATGCTTTGGGCCTCCAGTTCAATGGTTGGACTCAATGATTTTAGAGGCTTTTCCAGCCTAAAGGATTGTGTGAGCTGCTCGGGGGTCAGAGGCAGGAGCCAGAGCCAGGTCAGGGCTGGCACATCCCTCCCCTCACACAGGCACATCCCCTGGCCCAGGGGTGCTGTGTGCCACAGCCTCTGCCCCAGCAGTGACCTTGAGCACATGACAGAGCAGAAAATACGGATCCCTCGGAGTTTCAGCCATTAAAAAAACGCATCTTCCCATCCTTCCACCCCAAAACACCTCTGCTCTTACCTGCAGCTCTCAGCAGACAGGCTGGGGTGAATATTTGGGCTCTGTCCTTCCTGCACATGGGGAGGACACGGTGGGAAATGCCTTTTCCCATCCAGCCGAGCATCCAGAAGAGATTCAACTGCGTGTGAGCTTCTGGGTATTTGCACTCATTTCAGGATTCAGTAAAACCTTAATCTACAGCATAATCTCTGAGCGCCACATCTGTGCAAGGGACAAAAGGATGGGGGGGCTGCTGGCAGGGGGTTTGTCCCAGCCAGGCTGCTGTGGAGGCCTCCAGCCTTGGGCCTGGTGGTTTTCCTGGGGAATTGGAGGGGTTGGAAGAGACCCACAGAATGTGAGGAGCGGTGCCATGCATGGGGGATGATTCCCTCCAGTGCTGCTGCTGTCTGCCAGCTGTGGGAACCAGGATCCTGCTGACAGCATAAGACACCCTTGATGCTCTCCATGCAGTGAAGGAGAATCTCCTTGGCCTTTGGCTGAGGCTCTGTGGCTTTTGGGGGCTGTGGGAGGGCGCTGGAGTAGCCCCTCAGACCAGCAGACAGAATCCTCTGGCTTTGTATTCTGAACACCCACACAGAATCCCTGAGAAGGACACAGGAGCCTTTCCTAGGTGAGGACACTAAAATGCTTCTCCTCCTGCAAACACCACTGACACCCAGCACAGGATAAACCAGAACCTCTGGGGTTCCCACTGTGACAGGCAGCACCTGCACAGAGCAGCACAACACAAGGTCAGGGCCAAGAAACCAAATCCCTGAGCCCCTCGGGCTGGATGGGGCCCAATTTTCCAGTTCCTGCCCTTCTCCAGGAACTGGGAATGGGGTAGATCCAAGCCCAGCATGTGCTGTGTGTCCTGCAAGGTGCTGCCTGAGGAGGAGCATCCCAAAGCCTCCATCCCAAAGCCACCATCCCAAGGCCACCATGCCAAGGCCACCATGCCAGGGCCACCATCCTAAAGCTGGCATGTCCCAGCGCCCAGACTCCCTGGAGCTGCCCAGGGAGGCACAGGGCACAGGGCAGGCCCAGCTGCTGAGCCACCCTGGCCCCACAAGGAGCAGTAATCCCTAAATTCCTCACGGATGTGTAAGAACCCCCTCTCAGGTGATGAGGAGGCTCCTCCAGCAGCTCTGACCCAGGGAGGCTGATGTGGGGACTGGGACCTGGGGCACATCGCCCCACACACAAAACACCTCCCAAAAAGCCCCGGCACCGTATGGGAGCCGCCAAGGCCCGGGGCGGCAGCTGAGGCCCGGGGCGGCCGCCGAGGCCTGGAGCGGGGCATCCCTCCGAGCGGGACCGAGCCCCGGCAAAGCCCGGCGAGGTTTCCTCCGCCGTCTGTGAGCGATGGCTCACATCCTCCCCGGCCATAATGGGCTGAAAAACACAGTTCCCTTGTGGATTGAGCCTGTTTCCTCCTATTCTTTAACAGGAAGCTGTGTGAGAGTCAGCCCAGGCAGGCGAATCGCTGCTGCGGTCCCTCCCGGGATGGCCAGAGCTGCGCCAGGCTCGGAGCAGCGCGGAGATGCCGCTCCCGTCCCTCCGCGCTCTGCTCGGGCTCCTCCTGCTGCTCCCAGGTGAGAGCCAGGCTCGGACGGGGGATTTGGGGGGTCCGGATTCACGGGGGGCTCCAAAGGCAAGGCTGGGAGCTGCCACAGCAAAGCTCAGCCTTGCAGATCAGGGGTGGCAGCCGGGCTGCTGGGGAAATCGTGGCTTTGTCAGGTTTACAGGGTTGGTTTGGCACTGCTGGAATACAAGGATTTGTTTGCAGGTTAATGAAAGGAGTGTTTCTGCTGAGGCGTTGGGAGTAAGTGACTTTTGTCAAGTAAGAGTCAAGGTGGAATGTTTCAACGTACAGGACATTGTTTTCCTCAAAAATACTTTTTTTTTGCGCTTTTTGCTCTCATTAGTTTCAATACAAAGCCCACGTGCAAGGCTCGTGCAGAGCACATCTCGTCCTTGCTGTAATAATTCTGCTGCTTTGGGGTAATTATTCTTTAACTTCTGTTTCCCATCTGAGTCGAGGTGTGGGATGAAGGAGCTGCTTTCCTGCTCCAAAGGATGACAGGTTGCTTTTCCCTGCATTGTCAGGCCCCTCTTCCCTTGCTGACAGCTGTAGTAGCTGGGAGCTGGAATACATTCAAAGGAATATAAAATAATGTGTCTCGAATGCGAGGTTTTATCATTAAACCATAGAAGCTGCCTCGGGTTACAGCCACTGTGCTGGTAATAATGGGATTTTTAAAAGGCAGAGAATCATAGAATGGTTTGTGTTGGAAAGGAAAGATCATCTCATTCTGCAGAATATAGAAAGCAATTCGGTTTGTAGCTGTATAATTCCACGAAATAAGAGCACATGGATTGGAAATTTTCTCTCTTCATTAGAGGCCTACACTGCTGCCTTCAGCAGAGGGGGGATTTGTGTCTGGGATCAGAGCAAGGATCACACCAGGGGGCTCTGAGCGCCTTGGCCTTGCTGTGACACTCCTTAATGCCACCCAGAACAGTGTTTTTCCTTTTAAATCTGCTCTGAAGGGCTTTTATGGGGCAGCAATGGCACAGAGGGGGTCAGGCCCCTTCCCTGGCTGGGCTGCACCACGCCAAGGTCCATGGAGTGGGAATCCCAGAGGCACTGCCCAGAATCCCAGAATTCCAGCTTCCAGGAGCACCTAGTGCTGCAGCACAGGTGGAAGGGATGCCACCCTTCATCCTTCTGTCCTCTCAAGCCACCTGTCTAAAATCAGGGGCAAGGACTGTCCCCCTGCATGGTCACAGCACTGTCACACCTCTCCCACCAAACCAGCCTTCCCTGGAATGTCCTGCTTCCCTCTTCTGCACTGATCCAACAGCCCCAAAATGGCTTTTAAATTTCATTTTTAGTTTTGCAGCAACTCCCAAAAGTGGTGCAGCCCCTGGGGAAGCTTCTGCACAAGGCAAAGCAGCAGCTTAGGAGAGGGGCAGTCAGGCTCTGTGGTGCTGCTGATTTCCACACCCAGCAGCTGGAAAAGGGAATTAGGGGCTCTGGAACAAGGCTCCCTGCCCTGGGGGAGATGGATGTAACCTTGAGGAGACACAGAATCTGCTTAGGCTGGACACTAACACCTGCCTGGCCCCACACAGGCCTTTCTCGCTTTTGCTTGTTGCAAATTCAGTGTTTTATTAATTTAGCATTTCCTAAATTAAATTTCTCCATTCTCATGGTTATTTCTGAAGGGAGCTTCAAATAAGGGAATTTCAAACTGTTATTTTGAAATTGCTGAGTTGGGAAGATCTGGCACATTTCCAATTTGGTTTTCCTCCCCCTAGAAACACTTAGCAGAAAATTTATCCAAACAAACCTCTTCCTATAGACCCTTTCCATTACAATGGGCAGGCATTTCCCAGACAAAAGATTTCCACTGCAAAAATTCCTCCTCAAAGCTGATGAAAACCCAGCAGGATTTCCCACTGTTGTTGTTCCATCCACTGCTCTCCTTATCTGTGCCACAGCCTGTGGATGGATAATGCCATGAGAAATGTGGTATTTCAAAAGCAGACATGTGTTTTGAGATATATTTTTGATATAATCAAAAAGATGGGGTGTAGCTATAGGACAGGCACCCAGATTCCAGACTTGCATCCTCAAACCAGAGCATCCTAGAGCAGATTTCTCAGCCAGGGGCGAGGCCAGCCGAGCCCTGAGGTGTTGCACAAGGAAGAGAAAGCAGGAGGTGGTTTGGAGAAATGTTTGCTCACACAACAAACTGCTCCATTCGGTAACACAAAACCCCTCGGTGACTCTGCTGCTCTGACTGCAGCAGCTTCCAGGAATTCTGTCCCATTTACAATAGGTGAGTCAACAACAGGTGTCCCTGCAGGAGGTGGTGCTGCTGTCCCCAAGGCAGGAACATTCCTGCTGGGAAGCCAGGCTGGAGAAGGGAGCTGGGGCTTCTGCAGCAGCAGCAAAGTCCCAGCTGGGAGCTCTCCTGTCCCCAGCTCCCAGAGGAGCCCACCCAGCACGACCCAACCACCTCAGCAGGGGAGAAGCTCCCTTCTGAGTCCAGAGCAGGCACCAGGATGGCCAGAGGGATGGAGCCAGGCTGGGAGAGCTGGGCGTGCTCACCTGGAGAAGGGAAAGCTCCAGGGAGAGCTCAGAGCCCCTTCCAGAGCCCAAAGGGGCTCCAGGAGAGCTGGAGAGGAACTGGGGACAAGGGACAGGACAAGGGGGATGTCCTTAAGCTGAAGGTGGGCAGCTCTGCAGGTGGGGTCTCAGCCAAGCAGGGCAGAGGGGCAGAACCCCCCCTGCCCTGCTGCCCACACTGTGGGGATATGAGATGTGAGGATACATGAACAGTTAGGAAATGTGGGAGCAAAACCTGGGTCATTCACCCAAAATCTGGACTCACATGAACTGTCAGGCCAAGATGCTTTACCTGGCCTGTGGCTGTTGCTTCTGTGAGACTGGAACCTCTTCCAGGCAGGGTTATCCTTCAGGTGCTCCCCTGGCACTCAAGCCAGGACACTCAAGAAAAGCAGGTGGAAAGAACAGGAATGATGAATTTTTATTCTCTCTCAACAATGTCTGTCCTATTCCATAGCATTTCTATGTCAGCATTTCTTATCTCAAAGTTTACATACAGATGCATATTATGTAAACCTTTTATCAAACTTTGAAAATTCTCTACAAATCCATTTCCCACAAAATCCCTTAGCCACCAGCCCCTTCCACACCTTGTCTCCTGAACCAGTCCCAGCAGATCGAATTCCTGCTTGGTGGTTCATAAACACCAGAGAGCAGCACTCAAATAAACCTAGGGAATCTCAGAATCCCTGGAAAGAATAATCAGTTTGGCAAGAAACTTGGAAAGTCTCCTCTGTAAAGTGCTTTGAGCTCTGCTAATAAATAATATTATTAAAAAACTGTAGGTAGGCAAAAAGCACAGGCTGGGCTCTGGGTCCCATCAGGCCTGGATTGGTGGTGCCCCCATTTTTTGTTTGCCCTGGGCATGGAGTGCTTTCCCCTCCAAAATCCCAGACCCAGCTCCAAACCTGAGGAGCAGCAGGGCCAGGAGAAGGACAGGACCCACATCACCAGAGCTCTAAAATAAACAGCTGGGAGGGTGATGGAGCAGCAGCCTGGTGGAGCAGGGGTGGTGCAGCCAGGAGAAAAGCCAGGCTGCTTTTCCTTCCCTTCGCATGGGAAAAGCAGCCCTGGGCAGCACAGGGGTGCAGCAGAGCCGCCTCGTGCTCGCAGCTTCTCCACATTGTTTGTCTCCCGGGTTCTTTCTGCATCCAAGTGGGTTTTAATTGCCTCCCACTAAGATCTGCTTCCAGACTGGCTCACCAGAGAGGAGCAGGGAATGTGGTGCTTGGAGAGGATGCCCAGGCCAGCCCTTGAGGATGGGCAGAGGAAGGCAACGATTAATTATAATTGCTGATGAGATCCAGGATTAATTCCCGGCTCTCTAAACTTTCCATAACACTTTGACTGAGTCATTACAATTCAGAACCACTTGGCAGCCAGTTGCCAACCCCTCCATGCCATTTGGGAATTAGGCACTTGAACACTTCTGTGGATCTGGCCCTGATTTGGGCTGTCAGTTATCCACCCTGCAGAACAACACTTTTCCTCTCTCTCCTCCACAATTCCCACCCCACCTGTTCTGCTGTGAGACCCTCAAGGCAGAGACACCTTATTTAGGCACTTAATAAAACAGGGCCTAGGCTTTGGCAGGACTCTTTGCTTTCCAGGTTTCCTAAAAGAGGATTTTTTTTTCCATGTGGAAGTCCTAAGAACTGGGTGTTGCTCACTGCTGCTGTGTTTCACCCAGGAAACAGCTGCACCTATGTTAAGTAGTTGGTATTTTTATTTTGTTTTGGGTCATCTGACAGAAGTGCCAATATCTGAGTTGCAAATCCTATTTTTAGCTTGCTGGATCTCTTTCCTGAAAGCGTTTTCAAGCACGGGGTGACACAGAGGTGCAGCCCTGCCCTGTGGGCTCTGCAGGTGGGACATCCCCCAAAACTGCCAGGGAAGGGATGAGTCCAGGGTTCCTTCTCGCTGGGAATAGATGCTCCCTTCCCATCACCAGTTCTGAGTGGACAGGAGCAGTCCCTGTGACTCCACACCACTGCCAGAGATCCTCCCCAGTGACTCCAGCCCTCCATGAACACAGGCTGGACACCACAAGCCTGTCTTGAGCCTGATCTAAACCCTGCTGAAGCCTTTCCAGGCTCAGGTCTCTATAGAAAGCCCTGACAAAGTTTGGGGCTTTAAAGTAATCCCTCTCTTTGGTCAGCAGCTGGAAAAACCATGCTTTAAATATCTACAATTGCCAAAAACAACACCAAAGCAGAAATACCTAAAATTCACCTGTCTTTTGGTTGACATCACCCTCTTTGTGCAGAGGAGTGAGTGGGGTGAGCTGCTGGCTTTGGGAATATCTCAGCTGCCATGAGAGAAGGCTCTAGGTCAGTCTAGACACACCTAGCCCCACAGAAAAACAACTGCCAAGAACAGAAATCCAAAATTCTCCTGTTTACCCTTTGGAAAAATTACCAGGAAAGCAGCGAGTGCCGCGAGCAAAGTGCAGCTGCAGCCCCGACCTGCAGCTCCCGTGGCTAACTGGGACTTTCCCATGACAGCCCGAGCACAAAGCCCTATTTCCCATGGTAAATCCCTCAGCCAGCTCCCAGTCCCCACCCAGAACTGCACAATCCAGCTGTAAATCCTTTGCACCCAAACACGCAACGAGCTCCTTGGCAGTGCTTGCCCTTGTGGAGGGGCTTTGATGTTTATTGCACTTCCAGCTGCACCAGCCATCTCCTGATTATTGCTGGGAGCTGTTCCTGCAGCCAGGGCTCTCCGTGCTGGCAGCAGCCCTGGGAGGGAATTGTTTCCAGCTCCAGGATCCCCTGGGATATCTGCAGAGAGCTGTGACACGTGGCGCGTTGTGTTCACCCCATCCTGCCGCCCAGCCCCACCATGGGAGCTCGGTCTCATCCTGCCTTGCACAGATCCATCCTGCTCCTGTGGGACCGGGGATGCTGAGCACCCTCCCCAAAAGAAAACACCCACTAGAACAGGGCTTTTGCTTATTTGAGTTGGCAGGGAAGGCACAACAAGCAGCAGCAGCAGCAGCCAGAGGCCGCAGCCAGGCCGGCTGCGCTTTGCAGTGAGTGTGGATGTGTTTAGAGAAGGCTCGGCCGTTTATTCCGGAGCACAATGCCAGAAGGGATCTCCAGCCCTCAGCCTCTCCAGAGCAGGGCTGGAGATCCCTTCTGCATCAGTCCAGCCACAGCAACTCTGGGAACTGAGCAGTGGGGAAAAATCTGCTTTTTCATCTTTTTTACAATAACCACGAGGTTTAGGCTTGCAAAAGAGAACTTCAGAAGGTCTCCAGTGTGACCCTCAGTGACAGGAGGAGCTGCAGTGAAGAAAGTGTTGAGTACAATAATTTCCTCCTGTCCAAGGGATGCTGGAGCTGGCCCATGGATTGTCCCACCAGGGATGGCAGAGCAGGGCAACGTCACCTCCCTTGCCCTCAACTTCCTCCCATCCCCAGAGGCTCTGTTCAAGCTCTCAGATTTCTCATCATCTGCACCAAAAATGGTGGAATAAATGTGCAGCTGTCCATCTTCATTTTCCCTTTCCCTTTGGCAAAGGCTGAATGCAGACAGCAGCTCTTTATTCAGCAATTCTGGATGCTTCTCCCATGTCCATGAAAAAGTACCTGGGAGCATTTCCTTAAGTGTGCCACAGCTACTTCTCCCCTCAGGAAAACATGGCAATGGGTCCTGCAAGGAATTCTGGACAAAGGGGAGCTGTGTGAGTCTGGCAGCTGCTGGAGGATGTTGACCCCCAGGACAATCTCAGCGCTTTATTTTTTGTGTTGAATGTAGAGAGTATCTTAAGGCATTTGCAAACCAATGTCCAGAATCATCCTCCTTCCTCAAAAGAAGCATCTCTACCTCTTGGGGAAGGGCAAACATGTGCCTAAAACATTCTCTTTTTTTCCCATTATATTAATTGATTTAGTAGGTGATGGTACAGCTGCTGTACCCTGTCTGTTACTGCCCTGATGCCTTGTGCAGGCTGGCCTAGAACAGAGGCTGGACAAAGTTAAACAATAAAGCAGGGATTTATTAGGAGGCCTCCATGGATCCACCTTGGGCAGCACAAGAGCCCAGCCAGGGCTGCACCCA